>VXBX01001048.1:502433-531010 GCA_013400415.1 Scytalopus superciliaris
CTTTTTTTTTAAAAAAAAAAAAAAGAGAGAAAAAAAGAAGATGAGAAAAAACCCCAAATCACTTAGCTCTTTTCAGAGTAGGATCTGTGAAACGCCTTTGCTGTATAGAGGAGGAAAATAAAGAAGCTGCCAATAAGTCTCAGGGATGAGCCTACATGTCTATCCTGTGTGTCCTTATCAAAATGCTGATCATATGCTCCAGATATGCATCCTTTTCCTTCACAAGAATGCAAGTTCTGAAGACACAGAATACATCTGAATCATCAGGGGATACATGTGATGGGAAAAGGGGGAATAAACCATCTTTTTAAAGTTTTCTCTCTCATCTCCATAGCATTTTTAAGTCAGAATAGTCAGAAGGAAATCTCACATTGCTTTTAATAAAGTTTCCCCCAGCAACCTGCTTATTTTCAAGGAACTAAGCAAAGCAAAAGCAGTGATGAAAATTAGCTCCAGCAGCAGTTTGATATATCATGGTTCCTTTTGCTTGTTCAGAATGAAGAAATGGAAAAGGCACTAACAGGAAAGTTCTGCTTCCACTTCCCAGTTCTTGGAAGTTGTTCTGCTCTTCCATTTGTAACAGCTGGTGTTTTCTGCTTGTTATTTATAGAGAATATGTTGATATGAGGCTCTTGTCAGTGATGTTTGGGGAATGGAGTTGACCACTTTAGTTGCTGAGGGACTGTAGTGTGCACTGCAGATCAGAGGCAACAGTGAGCTACAATCAAGCACCACAACTGAACTCCAGGAGTCTAATTCTGCTTTTGCCTTAAATTATCCTATTAAAATAATTTGAACCTATGACTGTATAATACCACTAACACTTTCATAAGTACTACAGACTTTCTCAGTTAAAAGATATTGATAGTCTGATGACATATTTCTTACGAAAGAAAATCACTGAGCCCTTCTGAATTTATGTAAAGAAAAAAGTCAAGTTTTCTCAATTGATTTTTTTTTTCTGTGAAAAATTGCATTTTTATTCTATGACAAAATCTATTATGCCCTTTGGGAAAAATACACATCTTCTATCATTTTCTCCAATATTGCCTAAAGCGTAAATTTTTCTTTTGGAAAGTTGGAATCACAGGCCTGGCAAAACCATATGCTGAATTCTTCAGAATCTTTTCTCCCTGAGAAAGAACAGTTTTCCAACAGCTTTCCAGAACATGAAAGTTACTCTGTTTATTAGTGCACTTTACTGCAAAATATGCTTTTATTGCTAGGTTACCACATAACTCATTAATTTCTCTGTTCTCATTAAAAAAAAAAAATGTTTCCAGTAATCAAACTCTTTCTTCATGCCCTGAAAACAGCTGTCATAACCAAGTAACACACACATAACAGGTTAAGCATCAGAATTCAGAAATACTGTTTTTAAGGTTCTTATAAATTAAGTGAGTGGCTGGATTTTGGGAAGGTATAAATATCTCCTAGGAAGAACTTATTTTTCAAATAAATAGCTAATATTCTTCAGAATAAATAGCTGAATTGGTTATTGAATGTACATTTATTAGGAGACCAACAGAGGAAACATTCATTGCCCAAACCAGAAACAGTCTGTAGCACACAGCACTGTCCTGCAAACGTAGTGATACAACAAAATTCAACACAGAAATTAGAGAATGAGTCTGTAATTCAACTATACATGGATCCAAAAGCAAATCACTTCAATCACTTGCTGGCTCCTTCATTGCTCAGTGTATGACTAAGAATGACTACTTTTGTTTATGAGAGGATTACCACTTGCAGGAATTACTACTAGCAATCATTAAAAAGAAACCCACTAAAATTTTTCAGGAACACTGTCATTATCATTCTTCAAATCAAGGAACACAGGCAAACAACATTTATAAGAGGTTTTTAAAGAAACTACAAAAATTGAGGGATGGAAAACGCATGTAAAAATTAATAGAACAGAAGAGAGATCTATTCCTATTTTTGCTGTTCATTTTATCTTGGGGCTTCATTGCCTTTACAGGGGATCTGAACTTTATCATATAACTTTCTAGGAGCACTCTAATACTGTGATTCCTCTGTTGCTTGTAAAATATGGATATTTTCATTCTTTGTTTCCAAATATATATAAATAAATACAAATAACGTAACAAAAGAAATCCTTCCTGAAACGCCCAAATTTAATTTGATTCAATAGAGTTGATCAAATATTTCATTTTCATTCTGTTTTAAAACTACCAGACTTAAGAGTTGGACTTGATGGTCCTTAGGAGTACCTTTCAATTCAGAATATTCTGTGATTCTGTGGACTGCCCAAAACCTAAGTTTTTAAAGAGTTGCTTTTGAGTATTCAACAAAAAAGGGTAATAGTGTAGATTTTTCCTAACAGCTTTCCACTTGAAATATTTTTTGTGATGAATTAGTATTTGGATAGATAAATTATTCTTTTTCCTTTCCCTGATCTTCAGCTGATAAAAAATTATCTAATTAGAGTAAGGTCAGATTAAACTCACAGAAGATGTTGCTCTGATGTCTAGACAATTTAGCCCACGGATCTTTCTACAGTCCTGTTAGATGTAACTGCAAGCATGTCTTGTAGCAATGCAGACATCCAGAGGGAGATACAGGCACTTCAGCTGCTCAAAGCACGGGAACTCTTTCTTCTCAAAGTGTACTCCTGCACTACCTCTTTTAGAGAGAGAGGCAAAACAGGGAACAGAAAAAATTGTTTAATTATTTAAGATAAAAATAATGTCATTTAACTTTTGTTTGCCTGTTCAGATAAGTTCCTGTTTCCCAACCACTCTCACCCCTTCACAGCAGATCAACTATTGGCCTTGGTCCACATGAGGCCTCTCTGAAGTCAATGTCAAGCTCTCTGCTGACTGCAGTGGACTTCTGTAAGACACCGGGTTGGTGTAGAATTTTGAAGGCCGCCATTCTTTGCAAGACAAAATATGAATGTCTTCATGAGAACAACTTCCCTCATTTCTAAAATGCAAGGCTAATAATATAAGCTTCCAAAGATGACTGCTGGTAAGGTATCTAAGGACAGGAATAAAGTCAGGGAAGGATTTGTTTTCATTCCTTTTATTTATTCTTGAGAGACAGAACGAAATCCTACAGCCTTTGAAAAGATCAGGGCAGAGTGATGGATCAGAATTGAGGTAATACTTCCTGAATATGAAAAATAATGTTTGAACTGTTCTCTGGAGGATGTATTGTAAATGCTCAAAATTAAGCACTTTTTTGAAGAATGATCTTAAAAGTTTATCTTCATCTTTCTCTCTTCTCATAAGCTGTTGTCTGTTTTTCATACTTTGACTGAATCCCAAGGGCTTACTATACGCATTCAGCTCATAGGAAATCTCATTATTTTTCAATGCTAGGCATTCCATCCCATTGTTGTGACAGCAACACAGGCTACTTCTGTAAGATTCTGTATAGTATGTTAACTCCTACTGCTGTATGTGCATGAATCATTCAAACAGGAGAATATAGCAGTTCCTCCTGTGGCTCATTTATTTACACAAGTCAAAGTTTTGTATACCAGCAATACAGCATATTATGTGCCTGAGAAAAAAAAAAATCTTACAGAAGTAAATTACAAAAACCATCCAAACCAGGGAAGTTTCTGTTCAGAAGTTTGAAATGGAAACTCTCTGTGATCTACTCAGTTTATTCCAAGACTGAAATGCTTTCAAATGAAAAAAAAAACCAACAAAAAAACAGTAAATGGAGCTCCAATCACTGTAAGTGGCAGCAGAGAATCATTAAGCATGACAAGTGGTGTATTTTTATAGTATATTGAGAGAATTCTTGAACATACACAATACTTATCAGCCTCTTTTATCTCTCATATAACTGCCAGCTCTTGCTGATGAGATTGCATGCTTTGCTATTCCTTCCCTAGCGCAGTACTTTTAATGAAACAGCTTGCAGCTTTTTCTTCTACTCTAAATGTTGCCTATCTCCTGAATGGAGCAGCAGCAGAGCTGTGACTACCAGCCAAACATTAAAAAGGCACTTAGCTGGATACTGGAGTTTCTCATCTGCTCAGTAAACTGGCCACATATGCCCATATTGTATTACCAAAAATAAACTAAAGTGACGTTCCTTGGGATCTTCATGGAGTAACTAACCAGACAGGCAGCAATGAGTGAGCTCCAGTGAACCCTGGATCTGTGCACTGACTGTACTGTGCAATAGAGCTAACAGGCTATGTGTTAAGGTAGCACACTATGACCTGATGTAACACAAGAAAACTGAAAAAGTTGCAGTAAAATGCACACCAGCCACAAAACAGACTTTAATAAGATGAAATGAGCTGTAGGACTGCTAGACAGTAATATTTGGTAAGGTGTCCACAGTACCATTGTAAATCCATGTAAATACTATGTGAGTGAGCCATATGCACTTTTTTTAAAAAAAAAAAAAGGGCGGGGGGAGAGAGAAAGAGAAAAGAAATAGGGAGCATCTGTTGGCATAACATCTATCATAATTTGCTGATCTATGTAACATTCTGTAGATGGCAGTGTGGGTAAACCATCTCTGAATTGGTAATATTGCAGTTCTTGGCTTCTGTGCACATATAAGACAGCAACAGCTAAGCTAGCACAGACAGACTTTGTCCATAAGAAAAGACAGGGCATTTTTGGAAACAGAAATCAACTTAATATTCATATGGCAAAGACCTCCTGGGCCATATTTGCTTTTTAAACTGCAGCTAGGTTAGATCCCAGTTCTCACTTTCCCTTTTAGATATCATGACAAATGTAATTTTGAGTTGTCTGAGGTACACCTAAAATTAATACTTTTGCTTCTAAAATGGCTTACTGTGCTGCACAATGCATGTTAGGAATAACTGTACAATGGTTTTGGATAGCTGCTCCTCCCTTCCCACTGTGATCAAATTCAAGGCACAACTCTGGAGCTAAAAGTCTCTTTACATTTCTCTTCTTTGGAATTTTTAGCCCAAGTTTGTGTCAGGAAATAAGATCCTCTCTTATGTGCTGATATGGGATTTCCAGACATGTCCATGGAATTCATAGACATACAGTCGGTGGGTCAGCCTAGCCCTGACCAGTTCTAGTAGAAGAACACAATCAAGTTTTTTAGGTTTCTTTTCAGAACTATTCCTAGATCCTAAAGTATTTTCCCACACCACTTTCATTGCCATACTAGGTTTAAAACTGACATGACAAAATGAAGAAGCTTGATGAGCACCATACAGACAGACAGACATCAGGTGTATGAAGCGAATACTTTAAAGTCCTTTTTGCAATGTACCTGTATGTCAGTAAACTTAGGAGTTGTAAAATGTCTAGCAACACTTAACCCTATTATCAAAATGCATATTTGAGACAGAGAACTAAGGCTCTTTCTTAATTTCTTTCATCTGCCAAAGAAGCATCCTTGTATATTTTGGGAGCAATTCTGTTGGTCTTAACCTTTAAAGAGCTCATCCTAGGTCAGCTCCCATGGGATGAGTCAGCCCTATCCCAAGCCTTCCTGCAGTTCTGCTGTGGAGCCCCACCCAAACAACCAGCAGGAAAGGAGCAGCTCTGGGCCTCTAGACCACCCTCCTGTGAGGCCCTGAGGAGAAAGTGGATATGCTCAGGGCTCTGCCCCTCAGGTGCATTTCTGGAAGAAGTCAATCCTCTATGATGTAGCCCTTATTTTAAATTAGTGCTAAAATGTGTTGATTTATCAACAAGAGCAATAATTCTGATTCACCAAGCCAGCATTGATGGAACTCAACATAAAACATCCTCTTTTACAATATAAATACAGACTATTAAATCCTTTAAAACAAGAACCCATTCATAACACGCAGTATGTGCACCTGAAATGAACTGATCCATAATGTTTAGTGATGATGATTGATTTCTATGCATAAGCAGGAGACAATTCATCATCCTTTGTATCACCTTGTGTAGCATCTCCATCCTGTTCATGTCAAATTGTCATGCACACTGAAAATGAGAACTTTTGGTTCTTAAAAGATAGAAATATTTTTCATTGCTAGCATGTTGTTTTCTTTACAAATTCTTTGTCAAAATGGGCAAGTTTATGTATTTAAAATGAAAAGGTGAGCTGAGGATTTTGAGCTCTAGTGAGTGAAATAGCTACTAGAATTAGTATATCCTACCCTATGTGAGTCAGATGCAGGTTTTTGAAAAAGAGTTTTAACCTAAGACATAAGGCTTATGCTCTTACCTCAACTTGTGAAAAACATTAACGTGACAGCACAATCCAAGCTTCAGCCTTCCATTTAGATTTAAAGTTGGCATATTTATCATATTCATCAACCCAATGCACCTTGTGCATTGATTTCACAATGACATTCATCCAAGGAAATTGTACATTTCATGAAACTCAATCCAGATCTGTCAGCACTTCATGTAGTATTTGCTTTTACTACACAAAATCCTCATCCAAAGTAGACTTCAGTTACTCAGATTTCTTGGGAGGTCATAACTGCTGCTTCTGTGGGGAATGGACACAGCTTTCCCCTGTATTGATATTGTCTTTGAATTTTGCTGCTATGTTCACTGAGTTAAAACTCACAAATATCACAGGCATTTTTTAAATTATTTATGTTATTGCATTTTTGTGATAATATTCATCTAATAAAAAAACCCACAACAAAACAAAACCAAACCAAACAAACAAAACAAACAGAAAAAGTAAAAGAAGTCCAGATGAGAAAAAGATTAAAATCTTGTCTCAAGTTCTTTATTATTTTTTTCCTTTAACATCCAGGAGCAAAAGTTTTCAAGTATCTTTTATAACTCATAGAACACAGACCTACTCAATAGAATATTTTAAAATAAAGAAACATAGAGCTATATGTGTGGCAACTCTTACCTGCTTGGCATTCATTATATAAAATATTTATCAGAAAGTCCATTCCTTCTCCCATTTGATTTACACATAATTCATCTACCTGCTTTTCTTCCTTCAGCAAATCTCCTAGTCCTATGATACAAAACTTTTTTGTCTTTAAAAAAAAAAAGCTCTGATTTATCTAGATATTTGATTGGTTACTGGATACCTAGTCTCTTACTCTTTCATATCTTCCTGACCACAGGGATTTTGCATAAGGAAAGTACCAGAGTGGAGACTTGCTGGAAGGAGGGCCTGCTGACACCTCTGATTGATTTTGCGATGAAGTCGTGTCCCCTCCTCTCACTTCAGGTCATGCCAGACTGGTCAGAGGTATATTTTTACTCTCACTGATTCAATTTCAGTTAAGGTTGCCTCACATAGTTAATGAGAGACAAAATTCAAGGTAGGTTTGTTCTTCAGCACATACCTGTTCAGAGGTAAGCTGTGTGATGCTATGAATCCCTGACACTGGGAGAAGGCTGAGGTCAAACGTTTTGTGATGCCTCTGTTCATTTAAAAAGAGGTAGAAGTTAGAAATACAATTCATTTTGCAGGATTGTGCTCAGGATGTAACTCAACAAGAAAATATTGAAATATTTTAGTAAATTATTTTTGTTATTGCTTGTAAATTACACTCTCCTCACAGCTAGCTCATGGAAAGTAATTTTTTTTAAAAATAACCCAGGTTTGGTTGGGGTTTTTTCTGTGTTCAAATAAGATTTTAGTCTTGGTGTTTTTCATTTTCTAATAGCCACCTGCTCATATTACTTCTCATTGAAATTGCTGGGTCAGTCAAAAATACAACAAACAGGTTGTTTGTTTTGTTTTGTTGGGGTTTTTTTATGACATAAAATATATAATATATTTACATATTGCTGGTGGAATATGATTTGCACAGACCTCCTCTTCATTTCCTGTACAGAAAGGGATTTTAATGACACCTGATAGGCTCTATGCCAGAGTTAATCAATACTCAATATACAAATATAAAATAGAAGCAGGCACTAAAATTTTCCGTTAGCATTATGTGACTGTACAAAGTGAACAGAAGTTGAAAATGAATGTCTGACTACTCTGATTTTTAAGAACTGTGGATTGTGTCCCATGAGTTGACAGATTCTCACTGAAAATAGAAAACAATGGTAGTTTTGTTATGATAAATAATAACTTTGGAAAGTAATATTATGGGGTTTTTTTCCAAGATAAACAACAGAATTTATCTGAACAAAACTTGTTGTCATCTAGTGGCATTCCTTTTATATTCAAGCATTTGTGCCAACTGCCTTGCAGTTTTAATTGATTTTGAGGAGGACAGGAGTGGGAATGTAGTCTTACTGTCTTTTATTTGGTTTACCTGCATTCTATGGTAGGGTTTTTAGCATAATTACTGAAAGATTAGTTGTAATTAATTGTGCACACACAGAATGCACATATTTTAGAAACAATATGTTTTTGATCACAGAAAAGGTTTTATTGGCTTTTGAAACATGGCAACGATATATATAAAAATAAACCTTCAGTAGCAAGTTACAAATATGCCTAACTGAAGTTTATTTCTAGTTATTTACACTAACAGCTTTGTGTTAGTTTAGAAGTCTTTAATTGTCTACATTTGAAGAAAGCAAGTTTATATTGTGGGGGTTTTTGTTTAATATGATAGAAAGTGTCTGGAAAATTACATACTAAATTTTTATGACTAGAAAAAATTTGAATTCTACTTATTGATTGATTTACAGGAAAAACACAACAGAGATACATCTTTATATCAGTTATTCATCTGCATGCTCTGTTTTCATAAGTTTTTTTCATTTAATGCATGAATACTCTCCCCAGCTAGGTTGAAATCCATTCTAAACGGAGTTCTGTTAATAAAGTTTCTCTTCTTTCTTTTATTCTTTGTACATAGTTCTTTCATACTGACAAAGACTATATGATTGATTTTGATAAACCATTAGATCTATAGCATACATATAGGGTAGCCTTGTGATAAAATCAATGGATTCACTCAGCAGAGCTTCAGATTTTTAATCAGGATGCAGCTTCTCTATAAACTTGTAAACAGACTTGCATAGAAACTGAAAATTGTTTCTAAAACAATTGGTTCTCATTTGTCTTGCAGAGTCATGCATTTTTTTGGAAGAAGTAAGTCTGACAATCCATTTAAGTACTACTAGTGACCACAAAAGTCAAGGCTTAGGACCAGCTTGACCTCACTTTCATACATCAAAGAGGAAACAGATAACTAATGTTCAAACACTTGAGCAAGTGACTGAATGACTTGTCCTTCTGTAGTAAAGCTACAATAAACTCCATGGGACTCTCACATAGGAAAAAATCTTTTCCTTCCAAGATTGTATCAGTTAAGCCATACTGAGCAATTTAATTTCTCTCGCACAGCAAGCTGGTTTTGGTGAGTATTGTATAAGACATATTCCATACAGTCATTTGCTCATGTTTAGTCTTCTGTTATCTTTTAGTCCAGAATGGTAACAAGTTATTTACATCAACTAGTACAAATATACCTATTATGCATATACAGTATATGAATTACCCACGCAAGTTTGGCCTTTCCCGAGTTAGTCTTACTTGCAATTTATATCATGTTCTGGTTTTGTTTCACAAATAACATCTTCCATCAAACTGACAAGTCCTTTACTTTTACTTGCTTTCATAATAAATATCCCACATCTTAAATCTGTTTTCATTAACAAAGACATGGGTGAGACAGAAAGGAATTCCATGTGGGCAGAAGACACTTTCATTTTCTGTAGCTATTATTGAATGTTTTTATTTGTGTTTTTACATCACTTCAGCATAATGCATCTTATTATGACTGACAGGTCTGTAATGGGTCTTTCTGCTATTGTCATCAGGTTTCAGAAAAAAAAGACAAGTTTTACTAGTTTTGACCTGTAAGCATTTGTCAATGTTGGAGTTATAAATTATTGTATATTTTTCAGCTACAAGTTTGTTGCCAGTCATAAGTAACAATGGTAATCACACTCTTGTAACTTATATCTGTTTTAGATTGGTCACTTTGCTGAAATTATTTATCTGTTTAGATCTTTAGTGAGATTTCTGCTCATCTGGCTGGAGACCAGAGACACAATTTCCACTTACATAAGGAATAGGGTGTAAGGCTTGTTTTAGCTAACTCCAGACTTTGCTTTCTTTTTAATTCCATGAAGATTACCTTCCTACTACCTTTTCAAGTCTTCAAGCAGAAAATAATGTATTAAGTATTATATAATGGTATTTTAAAATTTTATATCAAATTAACAGAGCTGACAAAATAGTGAAAAAAACCAACAAGGCCTTTTGCTTTAAACAGTGTAATTAGAAGTTAATAACCTGACAAATAGTAAGTGATATAAAATAATAATACATGAAATGGGAAAGCACAATCTCCAATTATTAGGAAAATGTTAGCCCCATTAGATAATAATCATCAGCAAATAAACAAACAAATAATCAATCAAGTGCTTCATTTAAAAATGCAGGTCTGCAACAAACAAAAAGGCCAGTGTTCTATACTGCTTCATTTTCAGAGATTAAAAAAAAAAAAAAAAAAATTTAAAACCCCCCCAAAAAAAAAAAACCAAAAAAAACCCAAAAAATTTAAAACCCACCCAAAACAAACAAAACAAAACAAACCCAACAAAACAAAACAAAACACCCCCCCCAAAAAAACCCAACCAAACAAACAAACAAAAATAAAACCAAAACAATACACAGAGATTAATTTCAGACACTATCTCAAAAGAATACCTTTTTGCAGACTGGAGCTAAAAAGCCAGTTGACATACACTGCACTGAAGGGTGCCATGGTAAATACACAAGCAGCAGTCTGTATTACCATACAGAACATTTCAAGTGAGCAGATGTGAAATCATCTGGGAAAGAGCTGAGTATACAAAGTATTTCCAAAAAGATGAAAATATCAGAATTCTTGTATTTTTGTCAAAAGTGACAAGAAAAAAACATAAACCAGCTCCTGGAGAAAGATAAAACAGGCACTCTTAATAATACTTTATTTAGTTTCTTCCATCAGAAGACAGACAGACAACCCTAGGTAGTTGGTAGTTGCACAAATAAGGAGACTAGTTCTTTGTAATGTCTGAAAATAGCTGTGTGAGCCACATGATATCACAAATTTGCATGATGCTTAACTACAGCAGTATCTATACCATGATGAACATGATGCTATTGTACATGCCTCACAGAGCTAAAACGTTTCAACTTTGTTTTGGATTAGATTTTGCCAGTAAAAGAAGAATGCACAGTCATTTGAGCAGCTTTGCATGCAAAAGAAACTGGATTTCTTAGCACTGATTATTTGGTCAAGGTTTTCTAAATCAGGCTACTCTAGTGCTCTGAAAAGAATCAAATCTCTACCTGTCATCAAGATCTGATAATAGGCTGAGAAGCTGCTCAGACCCTATTAGAGAGCCAGTGCTAACAGTGGGAAGAGTAGAACTGAAAACTACCATCCCTTTCTCCCTCTATAAATATATAATTACTGTTGTGTGTCAGTCTGCATGTTCATTTTACAGCACTAATGACTTCTGCAAAAAAGCTAAAATTTTGCATACAGTTGATATTTGTACTTTTGTTTGAGGGGAAACAAAATCTTTACAAAGAAATGTTGGCCCACCTCAAAATTCACAAAGCGATTGCTAGTATCAGTAAATTTACCCACGAGGGCAAGATTTTGAAAATAAGTTCAATTTTTTAGGTATATGTTGTAATGTAAATGCTTTGTAATGTAAATGGTTTGTATATGGTTGTTCTTATAAAAATATCCTCATATAAATGGTTCTTCCTTATTTTTCACCATTATTAATTACATATTCCTCACAAAGGCTTTTTTTAGGCAACTGGGATAGACTTCAAGGGTGCTGACGTGGACAGCTTAAAGAACACATCAGGTAACAGTACAGGTATAACCATAGGATTCAAAAGCTTTATGTCATAGACATTACATTAGAAAATATTTTAGATTAAACTAGAATATTAAGGTTGCTATTCTCCACAAAGCAAAGAAGAAAGCAAAACCAAAAACCAAAACAACAAAACAAACAAAAAGAAATCCCAAACCCCATGAAAAACAACCAAACAAAATAACTCACCAGTACAAGTTTTTTTCCCAGACCATCTCATTCCTTGTTCATTCTAATAAAATATTATTTCTGGATAAATTTACCAGTTCTTCAGTTTACCAGTAGCTTCAACTGGCTGTATTTAAAGCATCAAAGAGGAATACAGATGCTATGAACTAATTTAATAAGTGAATATAGAAGATAAATCTTTACTTCATGGTAAATTTTTAGTATTTTTAAAGCCACAGTTAGACAAGCATCATGTAGCCTTATCTGGGGGAAGCCATGACTAACATTCAGTGTTAATACTGTTAAATGGGAAGTGTTTGTCTTCTGCATTTTGTCTATAACTCAAAAGTTTTTACAGCTCATGTAACATTCAATTAAACATCAAAAACAAAATATGATACATAAACCAGTATACAGGGGAAGGAATGAGGTTTACAAATTTAAGGTCTAACACTGATGTCTGTTACACTAGTTTTCAAAAAAATTTACAACATGAGAAATCATAACATATTTCTTTCACCTATTTCTCCCTCAATCAATCACCCCAATGCTAATATTTTCAGAAATTATTTCAAATTTTGTTATTTTCACATTTCCAGAATTTGTTTAATTTTTTGTTTATTTTAAGTTGGATGATTAATACTTATGAAAAATTAAAAAAAAATATATTGACAGAATCCTGTGTTCATATTCAATGATCCCATAGAGGAAAAGAACTAGAAGAAACCTGTCTTTGTTTTGTGATTTACATGGAAAAAAAAAATAAGAGAGAGAAGACCATGAGAGTTTTAAGACCAAGTTTAAGAGTTTTTGTAATGTGATTCTTCCTCTACTTACACTCAAACAATGTTGATCCCACAATCATTCCGAACAGTTTCATCTAATAACAAAATGCTGAAATATCTCTGTTGCCTACTCCTTGTAGCTTCTTCCTTTCTTGACTGTGCCTGCCACTGTATTTGGGTTTCTATAATGTTTGGTAGAGCTGAGTGTTAACACTGTGAGGAAACCACATGTCATTAGAGTATATACTCTTACTGAAGGCAACTACCTTTTCTGCTAAACAGAATCAAAACCGTAAACCATTTGTTCCAAGAAAAAAAAAAGCCACCCTGACAGTTTGTGCTGTATTTTGAAAACACTTGTTTCAAGTACTTTGATAATGTATTGCATTATATGGATGGTGCAAAGGGCCTAAAATGTTTTGATCAGGAGAAATTAATTTTTTTAAGAATATTTTTAAATGTACAGATTTAACTTTCACACGTGTTGAAGTATGACTCCAAAAGGGACACGGAACCTCTGTTGAATTTTACCCCCTCACAGCTTTTATCTCAAAATGCTGAAACTAAGGTATGTTATTTTAACATGTGTTTTTCCATCTGACTGGTTAGTTTTTTAAATGTTTGTGACTATACATTTTTCTGGTGGTAGAAGCCCCAGGCAAGAGGCTGTGAACTCTCTTTGACCCTTTGCATAACAAAGGGCACAGGGGCCTGTGGCACAAACTCTGGGAGACACAGCAGAAGCCAATAAATCAAGAGGAAGTGCCAAGACTTTGGTGTGCTTATCTGTGAGGATATAAAAGCCCAGGGATTCTTTACTTCGAGATCCCTCCTCAGAGGCACCATCCCGAGCTGTGTCTGTATTTCCACACTATGAATAAATTGCTTTAAATAACAAGATGTCTGAGACTCTGCTGTAGGAAATCCAGGGTCAAGCTGTGACAAAACCCGGTCTGACTGTGTGAGAGTGGGGTGTGCAGGGAGTCAAGTGGGGCACCTGTTGTGTCACTGGACCCCACCCACTGTGAAGATGCTTTAGCCCCAGCAATGAAAGTCTCTGGTGGTGAAAGTGTGTGGCAGAGTGCTCCTGAACGGTCAGACAGGGAAGCTTCCTTAACAGATTCTATGATGTAGGACCAATACCTTTGCTTAATTTTATTCTTAGAGAGGTTCTGATCACCTGCCCAAAGTAAGCATATTGTGCTGGTTTTGGCTGGGATATGGTTGACTTTCTACACAGGGGCTATGTTTTGGATTTGTGCTGAACACAGTGTTGATATTATAGACACGTTTTTGTTATTGCTGAGCAGGACTTGCACAGAACCAAGGTCTTTTCTGCTTTTTGTACTGGCAAGGAGGTTGGGGGTATGAGAGACTGGGAGGAGACACAGCTGGGACAGCTGACACAACTGACCAAATATCCTATTCCATACCATATGACATCATGCTCAGTATAAAAAGCTGGGGGAGAAGAAAGAAGGAAACATTTGGAGCGATGGCATTTGTCTTCACAAGTAACCTTTATGCCTGATAGAACTGTGGTCATGGGGCCCTGCTCTCCTGAAGAAGGATGAACACCTGTCTGCTCATGGAAAGTAGCAAATTAATTCCTTATTTTGCTTTGCCTGTGGCTTTTGCTTCCCCTATTAAACTGTCTTTATCTCAGCCCATGAGTTCTCTAATTTTTACCCTTTAGATTCTCTCCCAGATCCTACTGGTAGGGAGTGAGCAAGTGTCTCTGTGGTGCTTCATTGCCAGCTGGGGTTAAGCCATGACACATATATAGCTTACGCAAACTAATACAGTTTTGATCTTATGAAACTGCCTGCTCTATTCCAAAGCAGAACATTATTCTGATCTGAGGAAGGCTGCACACTCCTCCAGAAGCAACACAACAATGTTGCATTTTCTCACAGCAATTTTACTTTCACCGTTGTCTCCCTTGTAGTCCTTAAACTGAAATAAATTTGATCTGTTTGAAAGCACAGGTGGAAATCATGGCAATCTACCAATGTGTATTAGGATAAAATGTAATAAAAGGGAGCTAGGAGTGGTATCTGTCATTCACTGAAGCACTGAACATTAAAATATCCAGTAAGTTCATGCTCTGCATCATGACTGCAGGTGGCCTTCACTGGTAAATCTTCATCTTCCTTCTCTTCTCAGTTAACATGCTTCTCTTTCTCCTTCATCACCAAGTTGTTCAGGAACACAGAGGAAGTAAAATTCTAACTGATTTTATTCAAGGTATACAAAACGGAATCAGAATACCTAGAAACTATTCTCTGTTAAAATCTATTGTCTTGTACAATTTTCATAGAAGCCACTTATACCATTTCTAGTAAATGGAAGTCTC
The DNA here is from genome assembly GCA_013400415.1 of Scytalopus superciliaris. NCBI lineage: Eukaryota > Metazoa > Chordata > Aves > Passeriformes > Rhinocryptidae > Scytalopus > Scytalopus superciliaris. Next base: position 517,532 of record VXBX01001048.1, read on the forward strand.
TACTTCTCCATATTTAACCTGAGACATCTTGAAGTGAATTTTCTGGTACCTGCCTGAGTTTTCTTACAGCTGCCAATGTTTCCCCCTTGAATGAACAGCCATGTAACCTCCATATAGGTTTTCTTTAACCATTTGTTTCTAGATTTGTTAAGAGTCGTGAATAAATGAATAAACACCCATAAAACCTTTCTGTGGGCACACGGTACAAATACATATCTGTTGGAGGAGAGAAGAGAGACTAGCTCTCTGGGAACTGCTTGCTGTATTTATATGGACCCTTGGTATGTTTAAGACTGTTTGTAGTTGAAGTCTGTACCCAGTTTGAGGATTTCATCATGCTATATGTTTTTCCCTTTGTTTCACCGTGTGTTCCTGCTGGAATTTTCCATCACTCCTGGCTTGTAAGCCACCCCTGATTGGTCCCTGCCTGCAGCAGGGTAGCATTTCCATATATGGTATATACCTACCCTTGTACTCCCAGTTTTGGAGGCTTTTGCCTTGTATTTCAACCCCCTCCCAGGTTTTTCCCTAAACCCCTCCTAAGTTCCACCCCGTTCCAGAACCTTCCCTACTGATCCTATATAAGCCGGGCATCATTTCAATAAAAGAACCCCTTTTGCTCTCCCTGCACCCCCGTGGAGTCTGTGTCCTCCTCCCCCCGTGTTTTCCCCTCTCAAGACCGCACATATCTGTTATCTTTAGCGATTAATGAAAGAACTAACATTCATCTAAGATGAAGACAAACTAATAAAACATCCTAATTCCACACAAATGTGTAACAGTTCTAAAAAGCTTTCCTAGAATTGGTTCATTTACTTAATGTAGATATAATTCACACTTTAATAAGATGGTAATTATTTTAATGTAGAAGCAGGTTGCTATAAAACAATTGCTTCATACAAACAGTCTTACTTGCAAAAAAAATACATCATTATTTCTGCAACTCCTCCGCAGAACAAGGTTAGTAATTACTTCTTATCTATAGTGATCCACAAAAATTGAAAATTAAGGACTTTTTATTCTGATATTTAATTAGAAAAATTCAATGAAATTTCAAAGATTACAGAATACGTTTGCTCTGCAACAGAATCTGAAATCTGTTTTTCCCAAGGACAACTTTATTCTTTTGATTTAATACAGGATGGGAAGAATCAAAGCATCACAAAGTTTTTTGGTTTTTTTTTACAGAAGCATGTGACTAATGTTCTTGATGTAAATTGACACTTAACTTGCTTCATGTTTCAATTATGTCAGCACTTCTAACATAACAAATGCTTACCAATATATTGAAAACAGCTCTCCAAGCTTTAACGAACCAGCTGGCAGCTGCAGCATGTATGATTCTGACTGATAACCACGTACCTGCCTTTCCCCAAGCCAGATGCAAGCAACAAAAAACAGGTGGGGTGGGTGGCCACCAGAGAGAGGGAAATAGAGGACTTGTTTTGGTATCTGTGCTGGAATTTTGCTGCAAAATTCTTCTGGGGCATCTAACAGAAAGGGGTTGTTCTTTTCAGTTCCCAGAAGTCGTGTGTGCACATGTGCATGCACATACCTAAGGTGAAACAGTAAAGTGCAAGAAGGGGACTTGACTGACATTTCCCTCAGGAAATGGCACTTGTGCTATAATAGCTGTTGGCTATGACAGCAAGCTTTGAGAACTCTAGGATGTCACTTACAGGGTGTCATTACTACAATAATTGTAATCATTGGCACACACAACAAAGCCTTCAGAAAAGAAGCAGAAAAATCTAAGTGCTTTGCTGAAGGCAAATCTTCTGAAAGATGATGATAGGTCTTGGGCTTCTGTGGGGAAATTTGATGAATATGGCTACAATGCCTTTCTATTTTTTAAGGGAGAGAGTGGTTTCTAACATTGCTACTTACTTACATCAACTCTTCATTAATAGATGACAGAATAGTTAACAAAGGATAAGATGTACTATTGCATTTTTACCTTTTCTGTTTTATATACAGGCAGCTGCAGCAAAGGGATTAAAAGCAAAATTCTCAAAGATGCCTAGCAGGAATATTTACAACCTGAGCTGATCATCAACCAGAGGCTCTATTTTGGTGCCAAATGAACTGGCTTGAGAACTCTTAACTAGTAACACAGACCCCAAGAACACCCTGCTAGGATACAGAGCTAATCAACATGGAGCTATACTGCTTCAAGGCTGCAGGGCAGTTTCTCTGTATGATCTCATATTATGGCTCATTTCATGTTGTCTGCCCCACAGATAATTCAAGTGACTATAGTACTGCATTTTGTTATGTGGAAATATTTTAAGATACATCTTTTGAGGGTAAGTTCATTAACAACAGGAAAAAATAAGTCAGGAACCTCTGTGCAACAGGAAGTGGTACTTTCAGTTCTCTAGGAAAATTTGTGACTTTGGTGTTTTTTATAGGACCCCTTTAAATGTTTAAATGTTATTTGCAATACACTAAATTTTAGGCCTAAGTCCCTAAGGAACTTTAGACTACCTAACACTTACCAAAAACTCTTACCCAGATGAGAAAAGAAACCACATAATATTTTTCCCTCACAAAAGGGAATGGAAAATAGGAAAAAAAAAATCTTTAACATTCAAAAATAATGATAGTTAGCACTTTGACCAGACCATTATATGCAAGCCTGTATACTTATGTGCAGCTCCCTCAGTATACACTCACGGGTTTATGCAAATGACTAAGTAGCATTAGAAAAACATCAGTACTAAGCACGTAATCATAATGTGCACGTTCTGTCTATGGTGCAGCTTATTGGAGGTTTCACTTTACTACACCTGACAGCCTCTATACATCTAGATGTATGCACACATTTGCAGCAATCCTATTGTTCTTTGAGTTTCCAAATGTGTAAAAAAAGATGTTTGATAAGTCATGTGCAAAAAAGGATAGGAGGGAGCATGTGTTGTCTTGTAAATAATTCATGGCTGTCTTCCTTCTGTTCTTCAGCTAATTTGGAGCTGTTTGGAGAATTTTCCCTCCTATTTAAAATGTACAAATGCCTTGCAAATTATCTCAGATATTGCAGTTTGGAATCATGCCAAAAGATCATGGACTAAAGTTCATCTGCTTGCTGATTCAATAATCTTGGGATATAGATGATAGGAAATCAAGGATTACACATAATAGCCTTTTGGCATCTTGATTTACTCAGGGGTGTCAGCTAATGGGCTGAGATGTTTAATTCCATTGAGAACAGACTCTGTGATGTGGTGGATAAAGTTAGAAACAGTTAATTACTATAGAAGATCTTATTGAGAGCTCACAATCACCGAGCAAGAGCTCAAGGGATCCACCACATTGCTTAGGACACTTATTTCTCAGCATGTAAATCCATCAGTCCCTATCAAGTGCTAAAAGCCAAGGAAAGAGCAAAATGTTTCATAAAAGATTCTATGCCACTGTGTGGATTTTTAAGCATTCCACACGTGACAGGCTTTGACTGCTGAAAAGCTAAAGACATAATTTAGCTTAGAAAGCTGTATTAATACTTCAGAGAAGCAGTTACCAGAGAAGCAAAGTAAGTATGTGTGTTCTTATCACCAATAATTAAAAAACTTACTGTAATTTGATTGTAAATGCAAAATTGATTTATCTTAATGGAAATACTTTAGAACAAATAAAATCTCTGAAGCTTACCACATGCTATGGAATATGCATATTGAGGGATGACATGCAGCAGTGGCACTTCTGGGCACTTTTCATTGCTTTCAGGACTGTTTGGACAATGCTACATAACAGGCAGCATGCAAGTAGTTCTGTTTGTTGTGACTGTAGCAACAGTAACAAACATCTATAGTTTTTAGTCATCCTTTAACACTGCAAAGTACAACATTAAGCTCAGAAAAGCAGGAAAACACTCTAAGAACTCTCAGAATTCTACTTGCATATGAGAATGCATTCAATGTATTTACATGAATGCTTACAGCAGACCAACAGATGAAATATCAGACTAATTTTGAAAGAGATGTTTATATTACAAAGGTTGCTTAGAGGCCATGTATTCTCCAGTTAGCTCAGAAAACCGAAGAAGCTAATACAGATTTTCTAGACATTCTTAAACCCAAACACTACCTGGTGTCCTTAACCCTTGCTTCTCTTGCCATCATCATCTTGTTAATCAAGTTAGATATTACAGCTCCCTGTAAGAACTACCCACTTTGCACACTGTTCTTCAGCTTCCTGTGAAATGTTGTGCAGGGCAACTGGATGCACTGCCAAATGCCCTGCTGAAGAACCTCAACCTCTGTGGAAAGTGTCATTTGTGAAGGAAACTGCATTTGCATAAAGTACATGGAATAGTAAATTTAGAGGGGGGAAATGCTGACTTGACTTGGTGTTGAAAATTTGGAACACTACATTTGGTGCACCTGGATTTTAATATCTTAGAGGCACAACCCAAAACTCAATTTTTTTTAAACCTATCCAGGAATTCTTTGTTTTTATGCTAATGTGGATCAAACTTCTCATCCTAAATATTCACCCAACAAATAAGTTAATGCAGAATTATACAAGTTGTGGTAGAACAAAAGCATTATTACCTAGTAGCAGTTAGGTTGTGTTTTAGTTACTAACTACTTAGGTTTTTGGATTGTAATATAGAAACTTTCTATTCAGAGTAGAAATTTGCAGAGATTAATTATACTATTGCAGTCCTGAAGGAGTTTAACGGCTTATTTAAGTGTACACATAATTTAGGATTTCAGAAGGAGCAAGTGATAAATAGTCTCATTTTATGTCCTGCCAAAATCTCTTCTGTTGCAGGAAAAACAATCAACCATGCCATAAGTGAAATTCACAGAACTTCAAACATAGACATCTTGGCTTATATCAGCAATGTTGTGACCAACAGGCCCAGAGCAGTGATTATCTCCCCATATTCGGCACTGGTGAGGGCACACCTCAAATATTGTGTCCAGTTTTAGGCCCCTCATGACAAGAAGGACATTGAGGTGCTGGAGCAACGAGCTGGTGAAGGACCTAGATCGCGAGTCTTAAGAGGAGTAGTTGAGGGAGCTGAGAAAAGGAGTCTCAGTGGAGAAATTATCACTCAATACAACCACCTGAAGGGAGTCTGTAGTGAGATGAGAGCTGGTCTTTTCTCTCAAGTAAAAAGTGACAGGAGGAGAGGAAATGGCTTCAAGTTGTGCTGGGGACATTAAGATTGGATGTTAGGAAAGAATGCTTCACTGAAAGGGTTATCAAGCATCAGGATAAGCTGCTCAGGCAAATGGTTGAGTCACCATCCCTGGAGGTAGTGTAGATGCAGCACCCAGGAATATGGTTTAGTGGTGGACTTGGTAGTGCTGTGTTAATGGATGGACTTGATGATCTTAGAGGTCTTTTCCAATCTGAAAATTTCCATGATTTGCTGGATTTATTTTTTTTATTTTTAAGAAAAACATTAAAGTAATGTGAATGTAATAATAAAAAAATAATAAAAAATGTGAAGAAATATCTATGCAGCAGTGAAAGGAATGAATAAGCATTGTATATTTTAATTGGGAAGAACAGGAGTGAAGCTTCCTCCTTTTACCTAAACAAACTAGTAGAGCCCTCAAAGCTCATAGGGTCATCTAAGGAAGAGCTCACCCTTCCCAGAAAAGAAAATTTCAGGCCATGGAACTGAATTAAAACAATAATGAGAAAGCAAATACATTTTCAGGAATTCAACAGATCTCCAACAGAGAAAATACTTAATCGAACAAGGGATGCCTCTGCATCTCAGCTCTGCAAGTGGTTACTGTGTTCAGCTTACTGTCAGTTAGCACTATCTGTGCTGGCCCCAGGGTGTGTGAAGGCACTGCAAACTGAGAAGCAGAGCTATACTTGGCATAGTGAAAAGACAAGCCTTCAACAGAGGGGGGAAAATTTAGTAAGAGAGAGAAAACCCAAAGTATAAATATTAATAGTACAACATTGGCTCTGAGTTTTCTGCATACCATGCAAGAATTTCACTACTAAGCTTGGATCTAAAATGTAGCTGCTGACCAAGTCTTCATGAGACAGGAGCTGGAAAAATTTTGCATCCACTGGGAAAACAAACAAGATGCTTGTCCTACTTGAATACCGTGGTCAGCATGGCATAAATGTCACTGTGGTGCTGTCATTTTACTATAGCAGAAACACCACAAGATATATAGGTTGTTATGAATCACAATGGTAAGTCTAAACCCTGATCTCTTCAAAACACGTAATCCAACACCGTATAGTTGGTATACTTGGGTTTTACTTATTTGATTATTGAGGAAAATAATACGTATTTGCTTAAAGAACAGGACTGTCAGCAACATTCTGATGTTACAAGAATGCAGCTACACTGCTTGGGACCACAGTGCACCCATCATCCATGCACCTCTTACGGCACTTACACAGGGTCACAGAGAATAAAGGGTAGAATTAAGATACTTTATTTCAACATATTTTGTCTTTTAAAGTCACATCTAAGGGGACACTATTCCAACTAATTAATCTTCCACTCCCTGAACTTTGGTGAAAATTGGCCTGCCTTGTCTCATTACCTCTGCTTCAGCCCTGAGAGCCACCTAAAGGTGGATTTCACAATTCTACAGTACATCACAAGAAATGGTTCCATGCCCTCATGGGGCTCTGATGGTGATAAAAGCCATGTTAGAACAGGCAGTCATGCACTGAGATGCCTAAGGTAGCTGTCCCTGCTGTAACAAAAGGAGAGTGAAAAGGCAATAAATTAACAATTACCAGTGAGTTTTCTCTGTTTCAAGTCTAGCAGCTTCAGGACACATTAATTGTTGCCTTTAGATTTCCCCAGATGCTGACTTGCCGTTCCAATTAACCTGCCTCAACTTTTAATGATAATGTCATATGACACAATATAAGCCCTAGTTGTGTAGTTTTCATCTTGCTCAAAACCTTGAGGTTGTGTATAAAAAGACAAGATTTTTTTTGTCCCTTGATGACTGCATTTCTCTCAGTAGCAGATTGCAGTCCATTTTATCGTAAGCAGCACTGTTTCGGGGCTTAAATACCTTTCCTGGAGCACCAGCGAGAAAGACTTGTAGCACTCAAAGTCATTCCTCTTTCAGATATTAAAAACTGCATTGTTCTCTGACACCTCTTGGTCTGAATGTCATTGATTTTGTTCAGTTCCTGTCTCTGTTCTTTGTACACGAACATGTTTTAATGATATGCCAAAAAATTTCCCAGCAGGATATGCAACTGTGCTTCCTTATGGAGCCTTTAATAAACTTCTGATCTGTAAAGAAACTCTGAGATAAATGTAAAAAGAGAAGACAGTAAGAACAAAATTTAGGCTCTACAAGATAAGTACACAATAAAGCTGTTTATCTGTGGTATCCACTAGGCATCTTATTGATTTAACTGACTTGTGTCCTTGCTAATCTTTTGCTCTGAAATGATAAAATTTCTCAAAGCTAAATATTAAAAAAAAAAAAAAAATCTGTCCTTTTCTGTCCTTGACATTTCTGGAGCTAGATGCTCTAGCACTCCAGATCTATTCACTCATGCTTTGTGAAAGAGGGAAGAACAAAGAGGACAGTTATTTGTCCTAGCTGTTATAACATTCAGTTTTACTGTGCATATTAGCATTCTTTCAAGATGACAATATTCCGGATCAGAGTCTGTGGAGCAGGGAGTCACAAGCTGTTGTATTGGCACCTGTCCTCAGATCCTCTTTAGTGAGAACACAGAAAACAATTTCTTCAAGGTATGCATAAATCCTACTAGCAGGATCAGTTGGCTGTACTAATGTTAAATCAGCAATTAAACTTGACAACACAGTAACTTCATTGTCAGGGAAGTCCTTTTAATGGAAGAAAGATTCTATATGCACAGCCTGAATTTTGTTAAAGTGGAATGGCATTTATTGATGACAACCTGATATAAGATCATAATATCCAAAAATTACTGATACGCTTTTGTTGGCTTCTTGTAAAGCAAATAGAAATGGTTGCATACCTGCATGTCTTTTGTTGATGTAAATATAACAGGTTATAATGGAAAAAATGTTGAAGTGCCTAGATTAGTATCAGATATTAATCCATTCAGAGGAACTAACTTTGTATATATGGAACTTCCCAGCTATTTCACACTGAGCTAATGCATATTCATTCCTGTGACCATGACAGCCCTCAGGCTTGGCTAATAGTTATACTCTTTGGCACAGAGCAACACTGGAATTAGAGCTTGAAAAGGTGCTAAAAGCAGGTCTTACCATACTTCCAAATTCTAGACCATTCTGTAGTGAAACGGGATTAACTTTCAGTGTAAGAAAAGTTCTTCTGTTTTAACTTTCAAAAGTAATATAGTGAAGATGGCTGTAACTGAAAGGCTGATCTATCAGTTTGTGAACCATGCTGTGTTTAAACTATCCACACTTGGAAACCTTCTTTTTGTTGTTTGCATAGATATGACAGAATTTACAAAATCAATTTATACACCATTTGTCCTGCAATGTGGTCTTTACACTTTGTTTTGACTGACAGTTCAAAAAAAAGGTACATCACTTTGGAACAAAAGAGAAGGAAAATCTTTTCATGAAATGAATGAATAACATGACCTAGTTTCAAAGTGTATGAAAATGGAGAGATTAACATTCTCCCACCTTCCTGAGGTGTTCTCAGGCTTTATAAATCAACAATGTGCTAAGGAAATGTCAAATATTACGTGGGATGCTGTAATCTAGATAAAGCCACACGGTTAGTTCTATGTATATCTGCAAACTCTTCTTTCTTTATCTAAAAGTTTCTGAGATTTCTGTATCTGAAGCTATGAGAAACAAAACGGACGGTTTTATTACAAACAAATGAATTTGAATAGAGGATATTAACTCAGGAATTCATCTTTTGGGTTTTTTTCTTTTTTATTTTATTATTATTATTTTATTTTTACAAACCNAAATTTTTATAACAAAGCCAAAAGCTCTCCATCCACATATGACTTCTACAAAGCCAGTGAGACCCTTCAGAAGTGAAAGAACTATTCCTGAAGATTTTTTATTTATTTATTTGGTTGGGTTTTTTTTAGTAAATGCAAAGCTTTGTTACTTTAAAAAGCAGTTTTTTGGGTTTTGGTTTTTTTTTTTTAACTTCTGGAACTGATATATGTGAGGTAAAAACAGTGTAAAGACAATACATTTCAGTTTTCCCAGAAAGTAAAATCACCAAGGTCAATCTATGGATAGGGGTGGAAAAATATCCATATTAACAGAACATATAAGCTTTAAGCCTCTTATTTGAGAAAATTTTACACTGGAGTGTAATGAATGCCATTGAAAATAACTTCATCATGACCTTGAAGAGTCAATGTTTGTACCATTTAGAGATGTGTCGACTAACTGCTCAGCAAAGTACATCCAGAGGCTAATGCCCATCATGGGTGCATACAAAATGTCTATCTAAAAATTAAGTTCATTTTAGCTACAGAAAATCCTGAAAGACCAAACACAATGCTTAGTTTTTAAAACAATCCTTTTAATGACTTGAGATCAACTTAGTTGTAATAGAAAGCAACTCGAGGAAAAAACTTATCCTGAGCTAATTACTGTTGTTACCACTAAATTTTCTGAGGAAATATTGACAGGTTTGAGTAGTCTTAACATACCTGTCAAATGAGGTTCTTTTTTCTTATTTCCTTTTTCCTTGAAAAATTTTAGGGCTCACTTGGAAACCCTGGTTTTCCTATTGAAATAGACTGACAGAATCTGTGTAGTCAATAGTTTGTTTTCCAGGTAATTTATTCCCTGCATCCAGCCTCCTGAATCCCTCATAGGCCAAAGGCCTTGGAAAATCCATTTAACTGTCGTGCATTATTTTAATTTCCCAATCTATCAACCAGCATAGTAGCATTAATTTGTTTCTGCAGTATTCTGTTGACTTGATTCACACCTGCCTTGTAACCCCTGAAAAAAAAAGAGCCTTTTTTATGAAGATAAGGCATCATCAGTTTCTAGAGCAGAGTTGAATTATTCTGAGATCTGCTTCTCTGTTTTTTGTATCAGCATCCATTTAGACAACTGTTTTTAACACTCCCAGGATAGATCTAGGAGGCTTTATTCTATAAGGTATCTGAGCAACCTTAAAGTAGGATGCTCAACTACTCCAGTGATTTTAGTATGATTTGTAGTAATACATGTAAACATCTTGAAGTTTCATCTCAACAGGGTTTTTTTTAGCAATATTGAATATTTAAAACTATGAATTCAAGCAGCAATTACTTGCCACTGACTTGCACAGATCACTTGCCAAACCCNGTTTAGGCTATTTTCCTTTCCCTCCAACTTCAACTTTCCAGGACTTGTGAAGTCATCTGGGAATACTGCTAGAAGAAAAGGAAGAAAGGAGAAAAGCTTTGTTACCCCACTCTTGGCCTGAAGAATCACGATGGAATGATTTGGCTTGAAAGGGACCTGAAAGATCATCTAGTTGCAACCCCTCTTCCATGGGTAGGGGATAGCTTCCACTAGAACTTGACCGTTTTTAAATTATAAATAATAAAAGCTCCCAAATTCTTGATGTCATTCCTGCTAGTGGCTCTAATACTTCTTTCACCTATTACTGTTAGTTACTGTTATCAGCCTTTAGAGTGCCATCTCAAAGGGTGATTCTAATAGTTCCACTTTATAGCATCCTTTTAAAGACTAAAAGGGTAACAGCACAGGCATTTTATGAAGACTTATTAGGCAACCTACAACAGATAGCAGCAATAGAACAATTAGCTACATTCATCAAGATCACCAGGACAAGAACAGCATGTCAGACAGATTTGTATCCACTTCAGAAGAGAATATAAATCTCAATATGTAAGCTTAGAAGACTTATTAGACTTTCATACCAGGACAAGTGTTTTATTTTCATTTCATTCTACATTGTGATGAGTTGCTGGCATGCACTTATTTCTGTCAGTTGTGGAATCTAGCCAGGTTTTTTTGCTGTCAGGTGTCCCCTGGCCTAGTGATAGAAAAGGAATTCATGAGATACGATAGTGTTCTAGCAAGGGGTAAAAAATGCAAGTACACTGAATATAAACACTTGCAAACAGGCCCTTGACAGAGCTGAGATCAGTCAAGAAAGTCTGTTATTCATGATCCCTGCGAGTCTCCAGAGTTTCTGCCCTTTCTGAAAAACATGGGAATAGAAGATTAGCATCAGCATTTCCAAGCTACAGCTCAACCTGTAGGATTAAAAAATTTAACCACTTTTCCATCACACCTAATTACAGGAAGACTAATAGATTGGAATACACTTAGCAGTAATGGCAATTTTTTAAGGGCATGTGCACTTACTGATGCTCTCTGAGGTAGGGAAATACTATGCAATCTATGCTGAAGTCCCTGTTCATTAAATATTTCCTGTAAGACTGAGGCAATTACTAAACCTCATTTGTCTGTCTACAAAATGAGGACATTGAAGACTAGGGAGAACTGAGAAAGCCCAGCATTCTAGTTGTGGTTATGTCAGTAAGAATCTCCTATGGACATCCAGAAGAAGTTTTAGAATGATAGGCTTAAGTTAATTTTCCTCAAATATGTCAGTTTTATCTTTAATGTCCAGCAACAAATACAAAATTTATGTTTGAAGTAAGCTCACTTATTAATAGGTCTGTAGCACTTAGTGACAGACTAATAATACACTTACCTTGCCAACTCTGAGTAGTTTCAATGAAAAGCCTATTAAACTCATGACATCTTCCATCATATTTGCCTCTGAAACAGCTGTGTAACAAGTATTAAAATTATGAAGATGAAACTGACTATTCCAACGTAACTCATCACCTTAGTAACCTCACTGAGAAAACCATTTTTATAAGAAGGACTATTTTTGACACTTAGTAATTGGAAAGCTGCACCAAGACATTGTTTCTAGGAGGCTTTATTCTATAAGGTATCTGAGCAACCTTAAAGTAGGATGCTCAACTACTCCAGTGATTTTAGTATGATTTGTAGTAATACATGTAAACATCTTGAAGTTTCATCTCAACAGGGTTTTTTTTAGCAATATTGAATATTTAAAACTATGAATTCAAGCAGCAATTACTTGCCACTGACTTGCACAGATCACTTGCCAAACCCGTGTCTGAAATGAGAAAACAGTTCAAAGATCACTGATCTTATGCCATTCTAGTGATATTTTATAAAACAGAGTAAATACTGCAAAGCTACACAAGTAAGTGAAGAGCACAGGTATCTTTCTTACCAAAAGGGATAAATAGCTGCACAAGAAATACCAATATGAAATAAACAAAGCATATGGAGACATTAATATGTGCCATTTACTTTAATTAATTAGTAGGTTAGAATAGTTATCTGCTGTTCTAACAGAAAAGACACTTCAACAAAGCAGAATGAACCTGCATGACTCCTCTGGTAAATGCAAAGAAGAATAACTGTCTTATTGAAAGGGATATAAAATTCAGCACAAAAAAGGCAAAGATAAAAAGCATAAGAAATTGACTCTCAACAAAATATTCAAGTAAACTACAAGACGAATACTGTACACGTGTAATAATTTGAGAACACAAGCACCTTCTCCAGATCATCAGCTGGGAAGTTCTTGCTAACATTGTAGTGAATGACATCCCTTTCATTAAACATTTTTAAGATGGTTTTTGATATTTTAAATGACAAAGAAGTCTATTAAAAGAAAAGTGTTTTGCTTGCTAAGAACTTCAGGTAATTGTACTGGGGATGAAATTCAATTCTCTGAAAATTTTTCTTTAGTATCAGTATCTTTCCTTACGATTTCCTACTGGAAACAGCACACTGCTTGGGAAAGTACTGTTCTACATATGTACTTAAAAGCTTCAGTTCCAGTGTAGCCACAGCTCGTTGATTTCATTTAAGTAGGAAACTTGCCTGACAGTGTAAGGCATGCCAATTTTAAGACTTTGTCCTTTCCTTTTCCACCTACAGCACCATAGCAAGAGAAATACTTACTCACTTGAACTTCTCACTTACACATTCTCTTTTCAGTCTTTGCTTTTCTCAATCTTGAAGTAAGAACTCCAGTGCTTCAATTTACATTTCTGTAGGGAATGTTACTATCCTTTAACATTTTTTTTTTCTTATTTGGATATCTTTTAAACTGTAAACATTTACTACAATATAAATTACTCTCCTTACCCAGCATAGATTCTGTTTGCACTTCTAGTAAAACAACAAAATCATGACAGTTATCTTCCTAGAGAGAGTAGTCCAAATGCTCAACTTTCAATGAGATGTCTATAGTCACCTCTTTGATGTAAGCCTTGAGCTTCATCCAAGAATTACAAAGGGGAGTGGTCAGCAGACAGGTTGAGGAGAGCAGTCCTGGAGTCACTGAGCAAACTCTTGAGTGACATGATTTACTTCTATACACATAGGTGTCCCTGCCTGTAGAATTAGAGATTTCTTAGACAGCACTTGGGAAGAATCTGTCAGGAAAAACAAACAAACAACAATAACAACAAAACAAAAACAGAAAAACCAAAGCA
>VXBX01001048.1:541386-567871 GCA_013400415.1 Scytalopus superciliaris
AAAGGGGACGAGGAGGGGCTCAGGGCAGGGATTGCAGATAAGAGTTCAAACTTCAGACCTTATTTTTCCTGCTATAATCTGCCTGAACTGACACATACTTGAGTTTTTCATCATCTTGCATGGTCCGAGAACCCTAAATATCTTCTTATCCCTGCATTTAATATTATAGGTGAAGATAATCAAGTGTATGAGCAAAAATGTTACTGAACAAAGTTAATTAACATCTACTATTAAAACTGTCTGTGTAAATAAAAATTATGACAGAAAGTTATTTGTTATGGCTTCTGTTGCCTGTGGCTGTATGATGCATTACGTAGAGCTGCTAGGGCATAATAACAGAAAGACTCTTCTAGCAACCACATAGGGCATAGTCAACTACTCTCTCAGTAAAGTTTGGCAATTCCTGGTTGCTATGTCAGTCCTTCCACAATTTTACAATGCGTGCACTGTGCAACAGTTTGCATCTCCATAGCACAAGCCATGTTAGCAGCTGGAAAACTGGTCAAAGGTCTACACTCTTTTCCAGGCTATTAATGAGGCCTCTGTCCTGGCCTTGCATAATGTTGCTGAAAACATAATTGTATATGTAGCAATTTCAAGAGCCTCACATTGTGCAGAATGATTGGAAAGATTCCAGTCAGTTGGAATAACAAATGTAGAGGGACTGAAAGATGCTGCATCAGACTCTCACAACATAACAAGGTCAATTTTCATATTTCATTTTTCATTTATGCAGGTGAAGCAAATATTTTCCTGTGGGAACTGTGTAGTTAAGTAAGGTACTTTTGGTAAAAATTTTAAAAGTACCAGATGGAGAAGGACCAGAAGGTAGCAGTCACTCAACAGTATCACAGAATTAAGACATACCTTGTTCTAAACCACCCCTCTAGCAGTTTTAGTCTTAAAATGACTCAGGCAACCCCACAGGAAATGAGAAGATGGAAAACCATTCCATAATTGAGACTTCCATTCCTGTAAGAGAAAAATCAGGTATCAAACAAGAATATGTCAACTGACAGAGATAGGAAGTATTAGATAATTTTTTTTCCTAGGCTCCATCACCCAATTTGCAATCTGTGCAGTGAAGAGAAACTCTTGAGAGTACAGGCAGAAAAAAAAATAAAGGAGGAACAAATCATTTTTAAAAACCTACTTACCACTGGCAACAAAACACCCAACAAGTACAGGTATCTTGGCCATAGAAGAATTCAGAGCTACAGTACATTTCTTTCTAGCGAGAGGTAACCAAGAAGGATAATTAAACCTCAGAGGCATTTTTTTGTCTTGTGCAATTTTTCCTTGAGTAGAAAACAGGCTTTGAGGCTGCCCCAAGACACTCCTGGTTTGCTATAGCCACAAATGCAGACAACAAGTGCAGGCACTGCATTGATTTGGTCTTCTATTTCATGAGAGAAGGTACCTTAATATTCAGTGGGGACAAGGCACTGCCAAAAAAAGAGACAGAAAAGAAAATAAACACCTGGAATTTCTGTGTTAAATGGAATAAGAGAGAATATTTTCAAGAAATGCAGGATTTTATTTTAAATCATCAGCTGAAGCAGCCTGTCTTGCCTGTGAACGAGTGTATTTGCATGAACAACAGCTGCTTGCTAGCTTTCAGGCAGGGAGAAAAACAGGAAAAAGATTAAATTATGTGTAAATTATTTTTTAAATGCTGTAAAACAATTGGTTCTGGAATCAGCAGCAGTACAACAGAAGTATTTACTTGTAATTTCCATGCATTTGGGGTGATCACCAAACCTCACAGTTTACAAGGCCTTTCAAGGAGCTACAGTAAAGTGACTTTCACATACTGAAGACCAACATTGTAAAGCCTTTGTTGTTACACCGACTTCCTTACATATCCAAGAATGATATAACCAGTTAGAGAGGCACATGCCCTTCTTTCCTGGAGGGTAGCATCTGTTAAACTACATGTAACCACACAATGTTTTACTTTGGCAGGTGCCTTCTACAACCGATATAAAACACTGGCCCCATTTAGACCAGTGCAGTGTTGTAGCATTGTGGCCTTTTGGGACTGGGATTTCATACTCTGAGTCACTCCAAGTACACAAGAGTCTCCAGCTGCAGAGTTTCTGTGGGTGCCTTCTGACAAGGCAGTCTGGAATGACATCTCAACCACTTCTTAAACCTTCATTAGAAGGGGACCTGAAATATGCCACCTACTCTTCTCTTTCACTGTGCCCTGGTTTCTATGAAAGGAATTCCAGGGCCAGAGGCTGCACAGACAAGCAGGAGGTAAAGGCTACACACCACAAAGTCTTACACAGAATGCCCTTGTACAAAAGATAACTGAAGCTTTTAGTAACTTCAAAGTGCCTTGAATCTGGTCCTCTTTTTGAGAGCAACTTTGGACATAAATCCTGTCCCTTTTCCTCTAACAGGTGTTCGAACATTTCTAGAAATGATGATAAATAATACTAGTTTTGAAATCAAGACAAGTAGCAAATTTAAAAACTCTCTCTCTTTGCAATACAAAAAGGGATTTTTATAGAAAATACTTTTGGTTTTCAAAGATGTCAAGCAAATCAAAACCCATCTTCAGAGAAAGCCATATGGATTCAGTATTTCAGGAAAGCGGGTTTCATATTATTTGAATAATAAAACCTAAATTTTGAAGTGCTGTTCATGGCTATCTTCAGGGCTTTAGTATAATTATACAGTTAGAAGGAATCTGTGGGACAGTATTCTCCATTTATGATTCTCTTGTAACCTTTAAGCTATCTTTTTTGCCTTTGTTACAGCCAAATGAATGCAGTAATTAATGTTAATTTTTGTTTTGTTACATGTTTTGTTTATTAATTATTATTTAGTTAGTTTTCTCCAGGAAGCAGTATGCCAACTTTTGGAAATGCAGAGATGGCCCAGGGGTTCTTTCAGCTGTGCACAGCTCCAGCATCAAAAGGATATTATCACGGAAAAAAGCTGCCAGGAGGCAAATACTATTTATGAACCCTCTGGTTCTACAGTACTGTAATGATAAGAAATGTCACTGTGCCATATTGTGCTGAATAATAAGCATTCCTTACATACCCACTTTAAAAGTGTAAGGAGCTGAGGTTGCTGGTTATCATTAGAAAGGAAAGAGATATTTTGCCTTTTCTTGTTGAAAACACACTGAAAACCTTCTTGTTAATTATGTCTGTGGTGGAGCAAAGAGTGAAGTTCTGAGAATATCTACATTATGTGCATGAATATAGTTTGACTATTTTAATTTTAAAAGTTCTAAATATAACTAATTTTAATTTCAGAGGCTAAATAAAAATGTAATTAGTTAACACAGCTGTATGATATCATTCACGAAATAGTTTGTGTAAAAATGCAAAAATCCCTATAAGATACTTGGTGTGTTTTCTTGGAACTTTCCATGATGTTAATGATGAATACCACAATGATGTTCTGCATGAAAATATATATACCCACTGGAAAACCTTTTGGCATTTTCAAGATTGTATTGCCTGCATAAAAGCTTGCAACAATATAAGGTAGGGGGGTAATGAGTTCCTTGAGTTATCTTGATAAAACTCTTGCTTCTTCTAGTATGTTTTTTCTTTTCTAGTTTAACTTGCATTACTTTGAGAGAACCCTTAGCTGCATTAAACTGAAATGCCTATACAAGGATAAAACTAGATATGAATGACCCACTGATACTACAGATGCTGATATCATCACACCAGTCACCGCATCATACACAAAAGACATCTGCAATGGAAGCCCCGTGCTATCATCTCGTAAATCTTTTATGATTTTGCTACTTCCTCTTTTTCTTCACTGGTCTGAATTTGTGACTGAACATCTTTCCCTTACCTGTGTTTCTGTACCGAACTATCATCTGCCTAATATCTCTATTTTAGCCATGCTCCTCTCCCTTCCCATAAAACAGCTGGTGGATTTGAAGATGGTAATTGGGTTTGATGAAGGACCCAATCTGGAGGATGGATAAGGAGGCATTTCAAAGCTGCCTCACAGTGGGGTTGGATGGGCTCCTCACATACATTTCTGAGTCCAGCAGACAAAAATCAGTCAAGGCATTGTTTAATTTCTTAGTTTCTATTATGCCAGTTTTATGTCTCATAAATACAAACTCTGGGTTCAGTACAGAATATTCTGAGTTGATAGGGACCCACAAAGGTCAAGTTCAGCTCTGAAGTGAATGGCCCATAACGAGTTTGAACCTGATACCTTGGCGTTATTAGCACCATGTTCTAACCCAATGAGCTAATCTCCGTTGCTGCTAATATCGATTTTTTTCTATTTTTTTTTTCTCATTTGCCTTTTTACATTTTTCCAAAGACAGCATCATTGAGCAAGCATTCCTCACTAAAATTGCTCATATAAATTAACTCTTCTCCAAACAAATAAAAATTCAACAGGGTGCATAGATACACTGACTCATACATAAAACAAAGCTATGTTCATTGCTCTTTGCAATATGGTGGCTTTTTCCGCTTAGAGATTATAAAAGCATTTGTACAAGCAGTACCTCCACAGTCAATGCAATCTTCTGGTTCTGTACATCGCTATATGCACAACTTTAAAATTAACATTACTTCAGTTTAATTACACAAACGTATGCAGAAGTGAGCTCAAGAGGAGAAGGCACATGAATATATGAATCCATTTGAAAATATGAATGAAAATTTGTGGGAAATGTTTATGCATTATTGTTTCAGTTCTGTTCAGCACATAAGTAATTCTTGAATACTTCTAATCATTGTTTTGTGAAAAGAATTAGTTTTCTTACTGATATAATACTGTAACACTGCAGCCCCAGAGCTACAGTCTCACAGTCTGTTAAAGTTTTACTTTTAATATGTACTTATATAGGAGGGGTTAATACCTTAAGAAAGCATCCAGAGAATAAATGACAGACTTGTTCCCAAGGAGTTTCTTTATTAATTTAGGAGAGAAAATAAGGGAACTTGGCAAAGATTCAAAAAGGGCATTACACCAGCTAAACAAAATGTTCCACCGCAATACCAAGTCAGCACATATTAACCAACAACACCCAAATCAGTAGTCAGTCAATTCACCACACTTAAATCAAATCCAATCCCTCCAGCTCCAGGCCACCCAAAGCATCAAGAAAGCAGTAAAGAAGCAGAGGGAGTAGGAAGAAAGAGAAGGAGGAGGGAGAGATAGCTACTGCTGAGAGTTTATGGAAGACCAGTTCTCACATGTCCAGGTGTCAGGGCCATGACACATGGTACCCCAAAACCTCTGGTTTTATCTGCTCTGGTCCCAGTGGCCACCCCCCTCAGGTGGGGCTTCTGACCCACTGACCACTATGGTGCTCCAGGCCAGGTTGAAGGGCCATGTTTCCACTGTCCCTGTCAATCCCAGCCTGGGTCAGGGGCTCCAGGAACTGTGGAGTGTTATAGTTTTCCTGGGCTGTTTGTGACTGACAGCCATTCCAGGGCTTCCCAATGTGGACTCTGGGTACTGCCATGAGAGATACAATGCCATCCCACCTCCGTGAGGTTCTACCCATCCCTTCCCTGTCCACACACACGCATCCCCCATAAGGTGGTTCTGACGTGATGATAATAGATCTGGTGCGTAACAAATACCCTACTTGTTATCAGTCCTATTTTACATATTTTTTAACATTTATTTAGGTAATAAATACAAGGTAAACTAGAAAGAGTTTTAAGAACAACAGCACTTTGGAGGGGACAGGAAAGGTGATTTTTCCGAAGAAAATTTCCTATAAGAGCGAGGCCAAATTTTGAGCTCTATTGCTGCTTAATGTTAGGCATCTCTAGTTAAACAGAGAGAACATTGTCCGAAGCGGTCAGCTGAAAGTACTTATAGATGAAGTGGTAAGATGCCTTTCAGCTGATTGTTATGCTCGGTGTCTCCCTGGCTATATTAGAATGCTGGGAATAGCATGTCAGAAGCATCTGAGAAGAGGGAATATAACTTCAAAATGTTCCCCCTTAAAACTACTATAATTTATGGGGTGAAACTGAGCTACAAGAACTTGAGAAAATCATCATAGCTGTGTAAGAAAGTGTAAAGAAGACTATCCAAGAGGATAGTTCATCATTTGAGTGCCTCACATAGATGTAAATGACTTTGGAACTCTTGTAAGTGGATAGGCAACATAATAAAACTAAGAATAGAAGCAAAAGTAGACAAAACTAAACATTTCACAGACAAATCATAACCAAGCAAGAAGTATTCCTAAGGGAAAGCATCATTGATTACAGAGTTTTTCTGTTTGAAAGCAAATGTAGGGTGTTTGATTTCCTGAATGGACATGAGCAGATGATCTCAAGAGGTTCCTTCCAAACTAAACGCTTCTGTGATTCTGTAGCTTTAATCCTTCTCTGTGGACCTGCATTTCACTTTGCGGATTCAGTAGGACACACCATTGTATCAAAGAGAATGAGTTACATTGTAATCATTTAGTCACATGGAGAATTAAACACTGACATAAATCTCTATCTAACAGCTCATGCATGAAAGAAGACGGTAAATAGCCACCAGAGAATTAAAACGGGAACTTAGGTGAATCTTAAGCAATGCTTAAATTTATTACAGAAATAAAAGTCACAGTAGCTCATTTTATTTTCCCTCATTTCTAGGGATAAATATATGGATGAAGCATAGGAAGTTGCTGATTTAGGTTTATTGCCTATCTTTGTAAGTAGTCAAACTACATTTTGGCATGTATTTGAGATATCCAAGCACTGAGTGCACCAGCAGGGTCTAATTGCCCTGAGTAACCTGTACACAACTTCCTTTTCAGTCTTCTGGTACAACTTTTCTCCTCTCCCATTACAGCCATTTGGGTCTGCCCTGCTACAGTACACCTTGAACCAGGCTTCTGAGAAAACAGCTAAGCTGTGAGAAAAAAACTGAAATGAGCCCCACCGTAAGCCACCATCACCCTACAACCTTTGGCTCCAGAGCAGCACCCAAGTTCATGTCCTGGGCCCTGGTTCTTGACTGAGCTACACCAGTAGCTGAACATCAGCTACAGGAAGGAGCATCAGCTCATCTGCTCAGAGAAGGTAAATGTTAACATGACTTTCATAAGATTTCAGTAGTCTTGTCTCTTGGTTTCAAATGTTTAGAAGTCAACCATTCCATGCCATCAACCCACACCACTCAAACTAAACTTGAAAATCAAGGGAATGAGTAAACTCTGTTTGCTTTTAGCAAATAAGTTTTCTTTCATAATGGTTAAGTAGTCACATATTCAGTTGACTGACTTCCCAGTGCCAAAACATTAATATCATATTAAACCACAAAGATCATAACAAAATGGCAAGAATTGAGAGTATAGAAATTATTTTGACTCAGAAGTCTCTGTTGTTAATGGGATTTAAAATTGATTTTAATTATTTTTTTTCTTTTCTCTAGTGGTAGGAGCTCACTGAACAAAGCATCCTGTCACTGATAGGTTTCCAGAGGGGAAATACAACAGTTCATACTTACTTTTCATGCATATCACATAGGAATGATGGCTAAAGTTGATATGCAGTGTATGACAAATTGAGAAAAATCTTCTCTTCATCTGCATCCTTTTCAGGATTAACAGTAATTGTAGTATTGATTCTCCTTTTGTGTTGCTTTGTTTGTTGCAGGGTGTGTGTGGAGAGCTGGTGGGGTTTTGTTTGTTTTGCTAAACAAGGCTTTCGATACTGTGATAGTTAGAGAACTGATTTGTATTGCATATGTCCAGATTCAAGTCCATTCTGCACCTGGCTCACAGTACTTTGGACTGACCATAAATTAATAGGAGCCTTGCTTCCTGCTGTATATGCCAATGTCCTAGCTGTTAGATACTATACATATCTACCTATTTTTGACAATATAAAACTAAGACTTTGGTTCTGAAAAAATGTGTTAGCATAATCCTGCTTTTTGCAAACATTCTCAAAAGCTTTCTTTTCAGTTCTGCTGTGGAGCAAAGAAAATAAAATTGAAGACATTGTCAAAAAATGGAATTGTCAGCTTTGGTTAGCAGATGTATATTTCATCTCCTTGTGCCCATCGTTAGTAGTCCTTTGTAGGAGAACATAATGAGCCACTATTCATATGGCACTTTGGAAAGTGTGTAAATGTTATCTTTTATGGGAATAAAAAGAGTTTCTGAGTCCAGTTCAAAATGAACACACTATCGTAATGAAAAAAGACTTCAGTAGTGGGGACATAATGACTGTAAGTCTGGAGCAAATTTATCATTCTGAAAAAATGCACCCACTTTTCCCAATAATTCTCTTTCCTTAAGGCAGTCTTTGGCTTTGTGAATCTACCTATGTTTCCCACTTTCACAAATCTTGTTCCAGCAAGACAGTCCTGTAATGAGAGTGAAGTATTTTTATTATTGTTTTTTCTTAATCATGCTTCCTGCATCCTGCAAAATGCTTCTTATTCTAAACTGTGCCAGAATTATTGGGGAATGAATCAATACTCGTTACCAATCATGATCACAGCTGTTAATCACAGTTGTAATTACCAATTGATTAATTAGCACAGTCCTGTTCAAAAGTCAGGAGTCATTAAATTTCCAATACACGTAACTTTAAATTCAGCCCAATATCCACAAAGCTCTACAATTACATTTCAACCTACCTTAATTTATTACACATTGCTTTTTATTAATAACTTTTATTTATTACAGTATTTTCCAGTAACCCAAACTGAATTCTTGGTCTATATATAGTTTCTCATTGTATACCTACTCTAAATATAATAATTCATTACAGCTCCTAATAATAAATGATGATAAGGTCAATGAAAACCCAACCTGCACATGTTTAGGGACCTTGCTTTGAATTATCCTTTCACTGTGATAAATGCCTTAGCTAAAGAACAACATTTGGGTGTAGTCCAGACGCTGATACACTAAATTATTTACTTTCTTCTGCTACTGAATGCAATTTATATTAACAAAACAGCATTTCATTGTATTAACTTAGGTACTAACATATTTTTACTGGACAGTGTATATCATCTAACTCTTAATTCATTGACCTTTTTTCTTCACAGTACTAAGTAGAAGAATCTGAATCTGTTTCTTGATGTTTTAACAAAGTGAAAGGAGCTAAGTTGCCATGTTTGCTTTATTCTTTCTTATTACATAGAAGATTTAGAGTCATCATCATGGCTAGGCTTCACAAGCGAAGATTTGAGAAGGGCTCTACCCACGTTTGCTACAAGTGCACTGGTGGCTAAAAAGGCCAATGTGCGATAGACAAGTCCGATAGCAAAAGGCACAGTGGAAAGTCTTCACAGGTGATATTGGTGAGACACGGTTCTTTCTGCGTTGTCTTTTTATTTCCAGACTGATCCTGTGTGCGCTCTCAAAGGAAGCAGCAGTGTTATAGATGGTGTGCCTCCATGCCTCCCGATTGGAGGCCAGAGCGGACCATTGATGGTGGTCAGTATGGCCAAGGCTGAGGTGTTGTTTGAGGGAGTCCTTGTATCTCTTCTTCGGGGCTCCTCTCTTGCGGCAGCCGGTGGCAAGCTCACCATAGAGCACAATCTTAGAGAGGCAGTGACCCTCCATCCTGGAGACATGCCCTGCCCAGCACCAGTCTGCTTCTGTTCTCAATACTCACTAAAATAATTTCAATGAAAACTCAAAGCTCAATCTTTAGTTTAAAACACGCACTGTTCTTCATTTGAGACAGTACAAACCTCTGGCAGCTAAAGAATACTAAACATAATCTACTTCATTTGTCTCATAACTTGAGTTTATGTTTAGATTTTGGATTACATTTGTATTTGGCAAGATGTGTTCATCCCACTGCTTTTCTGCCAATGGCATCTCTACTCCTCAGGCAGTTTTTCTTTCTTCTATTTCCTCTACTTGTGCTAGTCTCTTCTTTGTAATAACCAGCTCCTTTCTGTTACCAGATGCAATTAGTGACCTTTTTACCTGATTACCATATTCTGTTAAGATTTAGACACAAGAAACTAATATACTGTTGTTCATAATCATCTTTTTCTGAAAGAATGCAATATTTGGAGATACCATTGCCAGTTGCACATTTCATTGTATTATCCTTAAGCAAAGCATAAGGATCAGCTCCTACAACTTCAGTGTCAGAAAAGAATACTGGGGAAAATTAGTCCAATGTTTAAAATAGTGCCACCAATC
Organism: Scytalopus superciliaris; assembly: GCA_013400415.1. Lineage (NCBI taxonomy): Eukaryota > Metazoa > Chordata > Aves > Passeriformes > Rhinocryptidae > Scytalopus > Scytalopus superciliaris. Next base: position 551,528 of record VXBX01001048.1, read on the forward strand.
CTGCCCAGCTATCAAGTGAAAATAGTACCCTGCACATACAGGTATCTGCCTGACCTAATCACCATGAGAAATCAAAAAGGGTTCAGCTAATACTTATATACTGTGTATTTCCCCTATGTTAAACACTATTTCACCATCTACTGAACACCAATGTGAAATAAATTTGCTTTATACATATTATTAATACTTAAGTATTTTAGCTAGAGTAAAACACATACATTTTAGGTTGACTTAAAGATGCTTAACTGTAGCTAGACTTCATGTTTCTGCACACACCTGCTTATATAAAGATATACTTACTGACAAACTGTACCACTGTGCCAGAGCTAGTGATTTTTTCTGTTCTAGATGTAGTTACATTGTCAAACAGCATGTTTTTCTCTTACCTTTCAACTAGACAAAGCATAGTAGCAAAAATAGAAAGTGTTGAAAACATAATGGCTGGATCACTTGGATTTCTTGATAGTGTTACACATTAAATCCATATTAAAAGTGAAGAGCCTCAGCATGGTTAGTGGTGCAATATCTCTGCAAGGTCTGGAGCTGGGCTATGTCTACTCTTCTCACTGGATCTCTGTTGTTGCTACTGACATCCATCCTAAGTGCTGTCATTACAGCTTGCAACCTGCTAAGCCATGCAAATTTCAGTGCTCCTGGGAGCAGAATAATAAAGGTTATGCATTGTTAAACGCATTGCTAATTCAACTCCCATTTTCCTCACTATGATTTTATAGTGGATGTCCATTCAGCCTCACAGGGACAAATAAAAGGGGATGATTTCAAGCACTATCCATCTAAAGGATGAGGTGTCATGGTCTCTTGGCAAGTGACTACTTTGATGCAGAGCAGTTTGATTTGCAAGATTTATAAAACAGCTATTTCTGACCCTAGAGCATAGCAGATTTAATTACAGTAGTAAGCAGTTTGGAGCAACTAATTCATGTTGTGATGCCTTAGTTGGCACAAGAAAGAAGAGATTTGTCAAAATACACTAAGATGGCTCCCCCAAACTCTACTTTATTTTGTAACTCAACAGTAAAAATCTTGTTTTGTTGTGACAGAGACAAAATATAATCAAAGGAAGGTGCATCTTCTTGTCCCTAAGGTCATATTTTCAGTTCCAGAGCATTAGCTGACAGGCCAAACATGTTGTACAGAGTCTTTCAGTAAAAGAAAACTTTTGGGTTTTTTCATTTTTGCAAGAACTACAAGTTACAGAATGACAGTCTTTTGGCTAGGATAGAACAAACTTTCTAGGCTAACTTTCTAATAAATAAAACATTCAGTCTTCCCCCTGCTGCTCACTTCATCTCTTGTCATCAGTCAGTAGAAGTACTAGTGACTTAAGACAGCTTTTTTTCTTCATTTTCTAGTTGGCAACACCCTTGAATTGTTAAATAAGAAGGAAATTTAATTGACAAGAATGCACAATTCATATGTCTATTATTAGACAAACTTGAATCTTGAAGGTCAGAGCAGAACTACAAATACTGGGTATTAGTAAAATTTTCAGCAACTCAATTTTTCCAGGACTGGTTCTACTTCACAGTTCCCATAGGAGCTGTTACCCACAAGTCGAGAAAAGTGAGTTGTACCAACGCATTATCAGGCTGAATCTCTGTGGTGTTTAATAGGACTTTGTCTGGAGGCTTCCACTCTGCATCTTCGACTAAGCTCCTTGGAGTCTCTATGGATCATTATTTATTGTCTGTGTCTTCATTTTTGTACCCATCTGACAGATGAGCAAAGAAAAATGTATTCAGGACAGTGAACTAAACATTTGTTTCTGTCAGGTCACACCTATAAGACTAGATAACTGAAAATGTGAGATGGGAAAAAATTAGCCAGTTCCTGTTTACTTTGCTACTATTTCAACTCTCTTTTTGTTCTCTATGTGTTAACTCTCCCTCTTCCCTTTCTTCTATGCCACCAGTCTAGAGGCACTGTTCTTCTTGACCTCACCTGCTCCTCACAGTACTACGTTGTGTATGATACTGGTTCTAAGAAGCAGGGTGAGGCTTTCTGCATGTACATTATATAGAGACCTCAAGAAACCATGCAATTTTTGCCAGTCAATAAATCATAAACTTCAGTTTATGAACCAAAATTCCCTATTGGTCTTGTTTGCTGTCTAACTAGTCGAGTAAGTTATGGGAGAGAAAAACAACTTTTCTCATTTTCTTGCTTAATAGCTATTTTGTTTCAGAATAATGGAATATCAATAAAAAGTAGAGCTATTTTATCACTGTCATTTACCAGAGCATGGCACTTTATGCTTTGCTAATGTGTAAGACTCAGGTTTGACACAGTTCATCAGCTCTATTTTATAAACAAGATGAACAATATCACATACTTCATACAGGAGAACAGAGGATCCAGACTCCAAATTCTTAACCACAGTTAGCAGAACAAAAATGTCATTATTAATAGACAAAAATTAGGGCATAGACTTTGCCTGTACTTGAGAACACCCAGTCTAAGCCATGTATGTACAGATTCAACATGGGTTCAGTCATCTTCCTTTTACATTGATGACAAATGAATTATTGGATCTGTGAAAATGAGGCAAAAGGTCACTCCTCTTGCAGCTGAGCTTTCAAAGTCACTAAGTAATTCGATAAATATGGGCTCTGATGACTTCCTGAGGCTGTCTTCAGTCCATTAGATATTCGTATGCATATTTAAAAAATTCATTTAACGTCTCATATACTTTATTTTTAGTCTTGTCCATTCCTACAAACAGAAGGATGTAAACAGAATAAGAAAGAAATACTTTAGAACTGAAATTGCATAAATTTATATCAGAAAAGATTTGTCATGCCAGATTTTTAGATAAGAGAAGCTGAGGAGGATTTGCATGCAAGAATATGTGATTCTAGAACATGTGATTTGAATACCTGTCCTGGTTTTGACTGGGATAGAGTTAATTTTCTTTCAAGTAGCTGGTACAGTGCTTATTTTGGATTCAATATGAGAATAATGTTGACAACACATTGATGTTTTAGTTGTTGTGAATAGTGCTTATTCTAAGTCAAGGACTTTTCCATTGCTAAGGCTTTGACAACAAGCAGGTGCACAGGAAGCTGGGACAGCTGACCTGAACTGGCCAAAGGGATTTTCCATACCATAGAAAGTCACGCCCAGTATAAACTGGGGGAGTTGCCCAAAAGGTGCTAATTACTACTCAGGGACAGTCAACGGGTAGTGAACAACTGTCTTGTGCATCACTTTTTTCTCTGAGCTGTTATTCCTCTCTTTCCCTCCTTTCAATTAAAGTTATTATTATTGTAATTTTAATATTTTATTTTGTTTCAATTAAACTGTTCTTATCTCAATGCACAAGACTTCCTTTTTTCCAATTCTTCTCCCCACTGGGAAAGAGTGAGGAGGTGAGTGAACAACAGGTTGTGTGGTACTTAGTTGGTGGCTAGGATGAAACAACATTGTCCAAAGGTGAGAAGAGGAAGCCTTTATTAAGGTTGTGTCAGTTTCCCAGACCTACAGAAGTAAAAGACATATACAGGTTAGATTTGGAATAAATGCTGGAACACATAGTTAATATAATTATGCTCTGCAATATCTGTGCTCTCAGAGCTCTGACATCCGTAAGTATGAGCTTGGTATTCACACTATTGTAATTTATCTAAAGGAAAAAAAATTGTGCTGCCTGATTCCTGGAAAGTGATTTCCAGTAAAACAGTGATCTTTGGAAGCAGAATAATCAGACATATGCAATCAGTGTACTGTAAGCGTAGCTTCTTAGAGACTGACTGAAGAAATAAAAAACATTCCTGTAAAACCTCCACAAGGATTAAATCATGACCAAGTAAGCAAACCAAGCCATAATTATGTCATTATTTTGCCTTAGTAGGTTCTCTAACACTCTCTGGGGCATGGTGAAAATGCTCAGTGGATGTTCTTCTTCTCAATCTGATGGTAAAAGCTGTTTCCAAGCCACAGGCATGGAAAACTAAGCATTATGTGTGCCTTTATATGCTATCATACTATCCTCCAGAAGGATCCCCTGTAACATGGTTCTATTCAACTGCTTTCTGACAGAAGACACCTGACCAGACAGGACATTTAGTCTTTATGAGTTTTAACTTACAGAAAGCAAAACACAATTTCTGGTGTGCTTACTATAACTGTCCTACCAAGTTGCTGTAAAACTGTATTTTGTGTGTACAAAATATGACTTTTTTCTTGTCTGTGGAGAAATAAAGTTGGAATTATTTGTACAAGGTGCACTTGTTTCTTAGCAACTTCTGCTCTCTTCTCTGTGCACATGCTGTGATGGCAAAACATGGCCTGTTAATAATGTTTCTGGGAGAGGGAGAGTGGACTTTTTCAATTTAGTGAAATAAAGTCTTTTCTGTAAAAAAAATTGGCAAGTACAGCCCTCCTAAGAGAGAGCCATCTGGAACCTAAAGGCTTGTAGTAACAATCAAAGCAGGCTGTTGCAAGTTTCTAAGGAATATGGCATTATTAACTGAGATTGGAGAAGCCAATGACCTATGCACTTCTATGTATGACAAAGCTGTCAAGACCTTTCTTAGAAATTTTCATATATTTTTAGTGAAACTCCCCATAGTAGAACACTATCTGACACAGACATTCTGCTTGCTATGGGAAAAAAAAGTAGGTAAAGTAAAATTTAGGAAGCATGACTATTGCTAAAACATTTTCCTTTAAAATCCAAAAACACTGGAAAGCAAGTTTCTGCAAGAGATGCAATGAAAACTTACTATAATCAAGAAAAATCTGAACTCTATCAAACACTTATAAACTCTTGTGACGAATCAGTACCTCCCAGTGAAAACAAAGTATTGGCAATATATCTCTGTATCAGTGTAGATTATTGGCCCAATATTTCATACCCATAGTTGAGACAAGATTTTCCTATGCCTCTGTGCAGCTGTACTGACAAGAGGAATACGACCTCGCTATATTAATTTACACAGTTTTGAGGCAGGTAACAACCTCCATTTCCTGTTGTCTTGGTTTTGTCTTCTGTTAGTACCAGCCACCAGAACTGAGGAAGCCTGAATATGTGAATATGTTATACCTATAATATAAATTGGAATAAGGGAAGGAATGAGAGTCTCATACTTCACTCTCTTTCTGCAGTACAGTTGACTTGCAGACAGTGTAGGAAACCAAGGGAACTGCAACTTCCCTCGCTTGTATTTTCTAAGATAAGCTGGTGTTGAAAAGTAATTTGTGACCTTTGTGGTTCATAGGTTCTCTTGTGACAGGTCCATGAAATTTCTTGGTTAATGTTGAGTAATGCTTTCTCTACAGGTCAGTACTATATAGTTCTTAGAACAGCCTATACCATTCAGTTCAGCTGCATTTTGTATTCTCTGTGTACTCCATGCAAATGTATTATGATGACAGTCTACCAATGTTCCACTGAACAATAATTCCCTCAAGAGAAGAGAGACTTGATTTCAGTCATGGAGCTTGACATGATCCTTTTCTCATACCAAAGGAAAATAAAGACAGTAACACAATCTTTTGGAAAAAAAGAAAATCTACTATATTACAAAATTTAATGAGGGTATGAACATCAGGAAAGGATAAAAAACCATGTTTAACCCCCTTCAAATTGAGGCATACAGTGGGCCTTTCTCTTTTCTGAATCCAGTTGACAAGCTATCGCTGAAATACCTTGCAGAGCCTGTCCTCAGGAAATAAGTGTTAGCTGCAGAGTCACAGCAGCTCATGAACTTCTGCTCTTGTTTGATATCTGCTGGTTCAGTCTTTCACAATCAGAAGTGATGATGACTATGGTGTGACTGACTCACAAAGTGGTCACGATGCAGCATGTGACATATTGCTTCATTAGAGACTCATAAACCTTCCTCTGCCTTCCCAGCGTGTTATAATCTGACCCACTAGAAAAGTTAATCATAATTGCAGCTTGCTTATCATGTGAACCTGTTCTCTGTAGCTTCACTGTTAAGTGCTGCCCAAGACACTTTCTGACAAATGGTCTTTCTGCACAAAGAAAGAAGGAATCTCTGATAACAAGAGGCAAAGTATTAATGCTTATTTTGTTATTCACTGTCATGTCATTAATCACAATAAAAATTCCTTCAACATCATTCATGTTCAGTAACTAATATTTACTCCTATGGGAGACATGAGATGATAGTATATGAGTTAAGAAAAGAGAGATGATAGTATAGAAAATCTTACGGCAAGTGCTCATCCAATTTTCCAAAGTAACCAACCATTCATTCTTTCTTGTCCATCATAAATATCCTCGAGTCAAGTGAACTTCTCAACACACACAGATGGTAAGTTTTTCTCTTGTAATGCCATCCTCATATGTCAGTTTCCTCACCTATCAAGCGGACACAATATGTTGCCAGTGTACTGTGGCCAGTGGGAATGGTGAGCTCTCTATCTGAATGATAGTGGGTTTGTTGTTCCATAACGTTGTTCCATCCTGTTTGAAAGAAATGACAAGGCAAAGCCTGCCTGAAAGAAATGACAAGCCCATAAGGATAAGCAAGTCACTTAGGGCATATTCTATGTCTTTACATTTTTTGTGTCTGCATGCACATATACTTAGGTGCTCTGCTGCTTTTAAGAAGAGGAAAGTACATAGCTCTTTTTATATACAGGGCTCCCTGCAATTCCACATTAGTAAATGAAAAGGATATAACTGAATGATAAAGTAGCAGCAGTCATTGCTCAAATTATTTATAAGTCTTACATTCATCTTTATATATAGGGCTGTCAGGTTTTTTCCACTTACATAGAAAGAAAATAAAACCAAGACTTGGTGCTTCTTCTTCCAAAGAACTGTGCAAATATTAGCTAAAAACAGGTGGAAAACACAGATAGAAGGAAAAAGCCATAAAAAAAAAATAATCATTCAATGCTACTTTATATATGGCATGTTCCTAAGAAAGTGTAAGAAGATTAGAAAGAAATCTACACCAAGACCTTCAATATGTTATCATTTAGTCTCCTACAAGGTGAGTGTAAATATATATGAGAAATACTATTCTGATGTGGTGACATTATGCTCTCTCTTTTCATTGGTGTAAAGTAGCATGGAATTAGACAATATGGATTCTGGGTTATTAGAGACAACATCCTGAGATATATGGTGAGTGAAACATTATTTTTAATAGAGAGAAAAGCAAGTTGAATATCCTTCTAGTATCTAACACCTAGAAAAAAGGATGAATCCGTAATACAAAAGGTATTTTGTACCTTATTTCTCTGTTGTTTTCAAACTCAAGCTGTAGCAGAAGATCTTGTAAGCAATTTAAAAAAAAAAAAAAAAAGGTCCAAGATTCCTGAAAGAAATGTAGTAAATTAAGCACCTCAACTCAAGCGTCCTTCTCCAAAGGCAGGTCAGAGAAGCAGAGAAGTATGCAGGCTGCCATAGTTGGCAGAGAGCCCTCTGTCATGTTTTTTTTTAAATTTTTCTGTGAAATTACTTCTGGCACCACCTTTGTCCTGATGGAGTCATTGTCATAATTCCATGTGCTCCATTTCTCTATGATTTTTTCTTTTTTTTTTATTTTGGACAGAAGACAAAATGGAATCTGTCTCTGAAGCATCTGGAGCATCACCTCATCAATACAACTATTCAATAACATGGTATAACTAGTCTTCAGATTCTTGAATTTTGAAAATCTGGATCTAGCTGCAAGTCCAGCTGGCTGCTCAGGCCATCATCTGTTAAAAAAAAATGTCTGGGGACAGAATCTTGGCTGTCAGAGTGACTTTCTCTGTTGCATGCTTAGCAGTGCTGTGAAAAGTTTGCAGCTTCGCACAACTTCTCAGTCACTCAGACTCTCAGGGTACCCCAGGGAAGCTGTTGAGTTTGGCAATATTGTAGCATTGACAAAGACAGATAAACCTCTTTCATTCATTTCTGGTTGTGGCAAATAGCTTAGAACATGGTCTTCCAATCCTGTGAATCATGCCTTCAAACATGTTTCATATATACATCCACCTGAATAAATGAGGAAAGGGAATCTCTGGAAGCAGGCTGGACAACTTGGTGAGGCAGATTTTAAACTGAAGGACTCAGAGTGTGGGGGTCCAAAGCAGCAATGCTCACAACATCAAATCCAGCTGGGGAACAAGTGAGGCCAAACAGAGCAGCAGCAAATGTTTCTTGTCTGCCTTCCAAGATGAGATGCAGAAGTGAAACCATTTTAAGAGTGTATATGGCTGCGGTGGTGCCTCTTGCACCCTTGCTGGGAATCCTGCACACTTTGATTACCTCTCTGAAATGCACATAGCATGAGGAATAAATAGAAATAATTAGAAACTCATGTGTGGTCACAGTGCCATGATCTCATTGCAGTTACAGAGACACGGTGGGATAACTCACATGACTGGAATGCTGTCATGGATGGCTATGTATTTTTTAGGAAAGACAAGCCAACAATGTGATGTGATGCAGTTGCTCTTAATGTGAGAGAGCAACTGGGACATACTGAGCTGTGTTGAAGGTTGAATGAAGAAAAAGTTGAGTATTTATGGGTAGGAATTTGGGGACAGGCTAACATGGGTAACATTGCTGTGGGTGTCTGCTACAGACCACCCCACCAGCAAGAGAAAGTGGAGGTTCTAGAGACAGATGAAAGGAGTCTCACAGTCACAGGCCCTGGTTCACATGGGGAACTTCATCCACTCTGATCTCTGCTGGAAAGAAAATGCAGGCAGGCACACACTGTTCAGGAGGTTCCTGCAGACCACTGATAATAAATGACTTGGATGTAAGACCTGAAGGTATACTAAGTAAGTTTGCCAGTGAAAATGAACTGGGAAGAGATGTTGACTCCCTTGAAGGCAAAGAGACCCTGAAGAGAGACCTTGACAAATTAAAGAGCTGGGCAATCAAGAACTGTATAAAATTTATCAAAGACAAATGACAGATTCTGCACCTGGAATAGAACAAACCTGAATGTATGTACAGACTGGGGAATGGGAGGTTGGAGAGCAGTGCTGTGAAAATGGACCTGGGAGCCAAAAGGATCAGTTGTGTCCTGGGATACATCAGGCAAAGAATCACTGGCTGGTCAATGGAGGTGATTGTCCTGCTCTGCCCTGTGCTGGTGCAGCCTCACCTTGAATATTCTGTGCAGTTTTGGTTACATGAGAAGAGGCTGAGGTCATTGGGCTTGTTCAACCTGGAGGAGATTGAAGGGAGATCCCACAGCCTCCTAATAGGGGGAATCAGAGGGGCAAGCACTAATCTCTTTTCTTGGGTCATGAATGACAGGACCCAAGGGAATGGCACAAGGCTGTGTCAGGGGAGGTTTAGGATGGGTTTTAGGGAAAGGTTCTTCACCCAGAGGCTGGCTGGGAATAGGCTTCCCGGGGAAGTGGCCACAGCACCAAGCCTGCCGGAGTTCAAGCAGTGTTTGGACAATACTCAGCCACATGATGTGATTCTTGGGACTGTCATGTGCAGGGCCAGGAGCTGGATTTTGATGATTCCTCGTGGGTTCCTTCTAACTCATAATATTCTATGATTCTGCCATGAGTATTTTTTTTTTAAATCTTGAAGATTTCAAATTGGTTTTAATTTTTGAAAGTCAAACAAAACAATGCAAAGGATACCACAAAACTGAAAAGCCAGAATTGCTATTCTCAGAAATTTGTCTAGAGATGCATGTTCTCTATTCAAAAGAAAACTGCCACTGTTGAATGCACTGTTTAAATAGCCTGTCCTAAATAGAACAGTAGAGTAGAAGAGTCAGCAAACTTATAGTTGCACAAGGGCACAGTGAGGCAAATGCGCAGTGAGGCAAATGTCTGGAGCACACTTTTTATTAAACAGAAAAGAGTAGAACCATTCTACCATGTTCTGACTGTTCAGATATGTGTTACAAGGCCCATTGCAAATTACTATTTCCACATTCCTATCATCTCTTATTATCTCTGCTCAGTCACTGTGAGGCAGCCTAATCTATTCCTTACCATACAGACAATTTTATTCTAACCACTAAATAGCATTTCCCTTTTGGATTCTGATATCCAGCAATAGGCTCATTTGTTTAAAGACAGTTTCTACATACCTTACTGAAAAATGGACATTTTGCAGCCAGGGAATTTAGGCACTTTCCCAATCCAGAAGTTTAACCCATTGTTTGTCTGTGTATGTGCCTGTATATACATATAAGTGTTATTTAATGCAATGGCATAAATAACAATTACAAAGTATTGCAGAGAATGTCTGATAAGTTGTCATAATAATGACTTTAAGATTCTTTTTACTGATGAATAACTAGTAAAAATCCTTTTATGAGCCCTAAGTTGCAAGGCACTTGTGCAGCTGTTTAACATTAAGCATTGTGTATTCAGTGGTACTGATCTAGAATTAACCTAGTTCCACATTAGTATTATAGTGGCTAGTTAGTGGTGGTTACCACATTTTTCCCTCATATGAGGCTATAAAAACAATATGAGGATACCTGGAAAATTGTCTGTAAAATAAAAAGTCTAGCTATCAGTTGCAGTAAGGAGATGAATAAGGACAGAGACTGTCTTAATTCTTATTACCATACCTATCATACACTGAGGCCTATTGAGAACTCTTTTTGTACTTGTAGGTGTTAGTTAATTTGTCCTTGTGCATCATCTCTCATTGGCATGCAACTTTGCACCTCATTTTCAAACATGGCTGCAACCCATTTGGGTGCTCCTAAATCAATATGTGGTAAATTGCATGGATACACAATTGTAAACGTATGAATAAGCTTGTAAGGAGATCATATATATAAGTGATGACTGCCTAAGGTCAGAACAGATATTTCTTATAAGGAATGTTTTCCATAACAACCATGATGTTATGGAAAATGTAGGCCTTCACAAGATAACATTTCCAGCAAAATTTTCAAACTGATCACTTCTCTATCAGGAAAAACAAACCATGTTTGTTTTGGGGGTAATCTGCCTTTAGATTATTTATTGATCTAAATAGTCACAGTCCCACTGGGAAATCCCTCTGTTTCTGATCCCATTTCCATACATCCCTGAAGAAGGACTTCAGTTAGATTAACATGGCTCAATGTTATGGGAAAAGGGATATATTATCAATTCAAAATATAAATGTAGCTATGTTTTAGATGAAATTGAGATATGCCAGTATTTCAGCTTGATTTGTGATGAAAACAGAAGTGGAAATACCAAAATTTCCCATGAAAAAGATACAATTTTAAATTTTATTTCTTAACTATCCTTAATTGACTTAAATATGAACTGGAGCAAACACTTGGAAATATGATCTAGAATTAAGTTCTGTTCTGGCCACAAAATGAGCACCTTCTCTAGCACTGGGCATGATCAGCCTATAACTCATAAGTCATATAAGTTATATGATGTTCCAGGAGGTCAGCTAGGTCTACTTACCTGGCACTCCACCTGCTCTTGAATGCCGTTTTTCTTGAGATGGCCTTCTGTCAAAAGACTTTAGGCTAGATAAATTATTCTGATAGTGACAGTCTGTACCTGGCTGCCTTTTCCATCATTCTGAGCTGCATTGTTCATGTGAATATATTTTCAAGTGCTCTTATAAGTCTCTGGGAAAAAATAGTGACTGAGAACAAACCACTTATCATTGTCAGAACCATGAGCAGCTTCTCTGTTTGACTTCCAAATTGCCTGTGGGCCAGAGAATAGCTGGAAGTGTAAACTACCCCTGTTGGAGGAAGACATCAGTTATCCTTTCTCCTAGGACAGTTATATGACTATTTGTGTTCCAGTCTTAGGTATAAAATGTTCTAAAGCTTAACCTGAATGAAGGTTGTAACTAGGTGAAGGACAGTCTCTTCTCACAGGTAACAAGTGACAGAAAATGGCCTCAAGTTGTGCCAGGGGATGTTTAAATTAGAGATTAGTAAAACATTCTTCACTCAAAGGGCAGTCAGGCATGGGTACAGGCTGCCCAGGACAGTGGTTAAGTCACCCTCTCTGGAGGTGTTCAAAAAACATGTAGATGTGACACTTAGGGACATAGTTTAGTGGTGGACTTGGCAGTGTTAGGCTGATGGTTGGGCTCAATGATCTTTTCCTACCCAAACGATTCTATGATTCTAATATTTTGGTCAAACCAAGTCACTATGAGATTTACATCAAAAAATTTACTGCACATATTGCAGAGACTTTGTATAGCTAAAACAAATAGTAGAACATGAGAATGCTAAGACTTCATCAATGGAGTATTTTTCAGCAAGTATGTCTGTTCCCAAGTTGCTGAAGCCTAAAGGAAATTTTTTTATGAGCTTCCAATTCTGTCCACTTGTACAAGGAATTAAAAGGCCAATTAATTGCATTACAAACATAGTGTTGATAAAATGTGTGTCCTGCATATCTTACCTTGCCATTGGATACATCCCTGAACCTAGGAGTGCAAACCTTTTTAAGCAAGAAGTGAGTCAGTAGAAAAGTGACATCTGATTCTAGATGATTCTAGACATGGGAATACTTCTTGCATATTACGGCAGTGGTTTTCCAATGAGATACAGCTTTTCCCTTTTCTTTTGCATGACATCTTGCTCAGATGTTATTAAAGGTATGGTAAGTTCACTACCAGAATCTAAGTCATTGATTTCAAACTGTTTAGTCTTCCCAGCCATATCTTATATAGAAAGATAGGTTGTTAGTAACTGGTATGGTCCTTCAATCACATTGTCCATAAATAATTTTACAATAATAAACAAACAGAAACTCCTTCTTGCTTTTATGATTAAAATTTCTTTGAAGACTTTAGTAGCAGATCACCTGCCCAAGAGTGTATTACCTTGTTTTGATTTGTTTTTGATGAGTAGAGTGTGAAAGAACTGATGTGTTCTCTGAAGAAACAAGACTGAGAAAATACTCTACTTGCTTAGGGAAGCTGATTTGCAAAAGCCAAATATCCACCTAAAATTCCTCCAGTTTGAAATTACTCTTAAAATATCTATCATCAAAGACAGTGAAGAATTCTTTGTTTTAAACTATATTTCAATCTTTCATTAGTTTTCCAGATTTACATGATATTGTGCTAATAATAACTCCCAGATGTGAAAAATACTCCCCTTCCTCTGAAAGAATTTCTGCCATTTTATGCCTCATTTGTAAAGTCAAGCATGGAAGAGAAAGAGGGTTGATAAAATAATAAAAAGTAAACAATGGCAACACTCAAATGGATAACTAATACGGCATTAGGGGCACCAGTTTTCAGAGGTGAAGGGAGCAAGTACATGCTATTGCACAGTTTAGATTGATCAGACTCAGGCATGCTCAGTTTTATTTTCTGAGGCTTTAGCATGCAACCCAGAGGCACACTGGCCTTGACCTTTATTAACGAGTGAAAGGAAACATATTCTGGTAAAACATGATGTGGAATTATATAACAAAATAGCAAGTTGCTGTTTCAAAAACAGGGAACGGGAAGCCTGATGGGATACAGATGAAACTGTGCATCAGTTTGAGGGCTGAACTGCTGAATTGGTTATTTGAAGGAAAAAAAGAAGATCTACCTTCTTTTTGTCACAGAATTATCTTCCTGTAAGAAAGATGGAGTTACTTTTGAAAGCCACAAAGCATGATAGCCAATTTTTGGAGTGTTGTGGTATCTAAGTTCATTGGAATACATGTTCTTATGAGCTGATTTGGGTTTTCTCAGAGCAGTGAAAAGTCATAAGATGCAGCATTGTGACAGGCATCTCGTTTCTCTTTGGTATGTGCTGTAACATGAATCACAGTATTCGTATTGGTTTCTTCAGAGTAGGACATGAGAGTTTCAGACACTGATTCATGCTCTTATCTGAAAGCATTGCAAGGACAATTTCATGACAGCTTGAGTCCCAAGAGGACTGGAGGTACAGCAAAAGCACAGATGCCCCAGTCCAAATGCTGTAGAAAGAAATATCAAAGAAATAACAAACAGTTGTAAAAGGCAAGCAACATTTCTTTCTGCAGGGGCTTAAAAAGATAGTCAAGGACTTTTATGCTACTCAAAACACATGTCTTTCATTCTAGTGACAAAAATTCAAGCAATCAACGGAAAAGTTATCAGTGTAAAAAACATTCCGTGACACATTTTTTAGAAATAAACTGTTGCATTTCCTTTGGTAATCGGAATGTTCAGAAATAGTTTGAAACAGCTGGTACAAGTGGAAATGAATAATTTTGTCTAGGTCACAGTTAATGTTTGTTGCGTGCATACATAAAGCAAAGAGCAGAGACAAATTTTATAACATAGCAGAACAATTTATCTGCCTCATAGACTCATGAATATTTGAACTGAGCATTTGTGACTGCAATCTCAATCTCTTGTTATTTCTTCCAGTAATTGTGGAGTTTTGATGCTTACCTCCACAAGGAAGTAAATCTGTTAGGCATTTTATCTTTATATGTAAAGTATATATATTTAGTGGGCAAAACACATAAAGCAAAGTTTGAATTTTATCCTGAGACAGAACTGTGAAACAAGATCAACAAATGTGTAGTGTTCTTGTATATGAAGTACCATTGAGTTGCTCTTATATGCCATGGAAACATTAAACTGCCTACCTGTTCCCATAAGGAAAGTGAAAGGAAGAGAGACAAAGGAAGGCAGGAAAGTAACAGATGTCATATATATATTAATGGCAGTGGAAAGGGATGTAATGTATGGGGCACTTATCTGAATGAACTATGAGTGCTCTGGATTAAATAGTTTATTAATTTCCATGACAAATTGAGAGTTGTAATCTTAGGCACAATGACTTATAACATATTCTGGGTAAAATGAATTTTATCAAATGTGCAATACAACCTATGAAATTACAACTGCATAAATACTGGATTTTGTCTATTTTTCTCAATAGAGAAAAATGGCTGGTAGGTAGTTTTTCTGCACAGAGCAATCTGATTCTGAGTTAGAAGTTAATTTTGAGGACAAGTGAGGTACTAGGCTTGTATTTTCTTAAATGAAAATGACAAGAGGTGGACTAGAGAAATACATAAATAAATGTCTTACAGAGTCCATTTTCCTACAACAGTTTAGTTATAACAGTTATGTAAAGGAAAATAAGAATAGTCTGATATGTTTCTGTTACACTGAGCTTATGAGGATTAAATTATTACTTTAGTTGAACATAAGATCCTTCTGCATCTTAACCTCATCCTCTTACTTTTAATCTGCATTTTTCAAAGCATTAACATGGTGGTAATTGCCTGTCACTGCTGAGTAGAGTTACATACAGAAACAAATAACAGATTCCCCTTTTGGCAGGAAAGTAACAGTATTATGACTGGACAACTTAACCAACCCTTTTTAGGCTCAGAAGTTAGCACCCTCCTGAAGCATTTACATTTCTCTAGGCACTTGGACAGAGAGAAAGACAGCTCATAACTGGCTTACAAAAATAAGTTTTTCCTTTGCAGTCTGCAGCCTTGAGATTTCAATTGTTGTAATCAAACAACCAAAAACAATCCTGAATATTAGATTCTGCACCAAAACAAAGCCTCCAACCAACCAGTTCCCCAGACTGCCCTTCACCACCCTAAACAAGGTTGTAATTTCTCAGTATTTATGTACATCACTGAATTTTTTAGGGCAATATTAAACATATTCCTTTTCAATGAACTAAAATGTCATATGGCAGAGCTAAAGGCATTTTTAGAAACCCTGATTAAATGCTAACTCTGGCACTAACCTAAGGCTGAATGGGCTGACAATAGTTACCTATGTCATACAGCTCTTGCTTTCACCAGTAGAACAGACTTTTCTAGGGACGGATTAGAAATGGAAAGAGACTATTCTGTCATAAGACCCTTTCTGTTCTAGTGTGTATTCAGCCCATGGAAAGATGCTCAGTCCTCTCTATCCTCTTTATCGCTATGACCCTTCCTTTTCCATGGTTTGGAGCCAGCATCTTTGTGTTCATGGATTTATAAGAGCCCTGTAATTCAAGGAAGCACAGTAACTTCCTCTTAGTGGAAAGGGAAGATTCAGCACAATCTTCTGATGGGCCTATCTGCACAAGCCATCTATGACAGACCACTGTCAGCCTCTTTCATAACGCCCCTTTCATTTCAAAACAAAATTTTCTAAAAAATTCGTATCAGCAGGTGGTATCAGTGCTGAGGCAATGTATAGAAACTGCTAGAGCAAAATATAGTATTTACTGTTTAATTATAATTGAATAACTAACTAATTTGTAAAGCAGAGTCATTACAGACACAATTAAATTTGAATAGCGTAAGTGAACCTTAGTTTATTATATTGACAGCAGTCAGCTTTTGCTAATAAAGACTGCTTGTTTTCTCCCAATTTGAAATATATCTCAGAAGCTTTACTCTGGTTTTCTTTTTTTTTTTTTTAAAAAAAAAAAA
>VXBX01001048.1:593739-673129 GCA_013400415.1 Scytalopus superciliaris
ATGAATTTTGGTTCTTGTGGTTCTACTGAGATGAGAGCTCTGGAGGCAGAGCACTGCTGTGTTCCCTGGAGTATTAAGCCTGTGACTGCAGTAGACAATGACTGCAGAAATGTTTCCCAGAAAACATCTTTTAGGTGACCTTTGGGCCTTTCTATCAATATAGTCTCATTCCATAGGCTCTCAGAGGGAAGAGGTAGAAGCTGAGCTGAGGTTCAAATTAGGACAAATATAATAAAAAAATATGCATTTTTGTAGCAGATTTCAATTTACAGAAGCTATGCTGCAATTGTCTTAAAGATGGTCAAAATCTTTCAGCAGCATTTAAATAAAAACCTAGTCCTAAATGGCAAAATATAGCACAAGGCTAGCTATTACCTCTTTTTATTTAATGTAGACTGTCACCAGTGAGGCTGATTTCCCTGCTCTGCTCTGTTTTAGCAATGAGGCTTAATAAATATTGACAGCAATTACACAGAAATAAGGCCTTAAACAGGACCTATTTAATCCACAGAATAGACAGGATGCATAATGAATATGCTACAACCATTACAATTATAGCCAATTCTGAGAGAGCTGTCTCAGTTGAAAGCTAGGATGCTCTAGATACTTTCAACACTGTGACACGGGAAATTCTTGCCCAAAATTCTTACCCTTGCCTGTGCCCACATTGTAGCCTTTACATTCTGGTTCATGAGAACTACAATATGAGCTGATAAGTGGAAGCTGCAGACTGTTTACACGTCCAGTGGATTCCTCCATTTCCAGGAAATTCACCATCAGCCATCAAAAGTATCTTTCTAGACACTTTTTGCCATCAGGGACACTGATCTCATACAGAATATAAGGAAACCTTCCTGGGAAAGAAGGAAGGTACCTCGCTTTACCAGAAGCACTGTTTTCAGGCATTTTTTTGTATGGTTGCATATATAAATGATGCTGCACACATTTTTTGAAAAATAGCTACTGTTATACATGCAAATGAGGTCACTGCATGTGTAATAGAGAATTACATATGTGATTTGCAATTTTCACATACAGCTTTATTGAATTTCTCTTAAAGCATTTAAATTAGGTACATAATTGTACACTCATTCTCTGAATTATCATATCTTTCTTTTATATAAAATATTATCAGTAATATAGAAACAGATTTTAATTACTAATCCTTAAGAACATGTGATAGTTATCAGGAAACATACTGACTCAAGTGGGTTGTATTGAAGCGTGGGGAAGTGTTGCAGTCTAAGTATCACTAAGCAGTACACATGATGATATAAAGTAATAAATCCAGTTGACCTTCAATTTACTGATAATTCAATCTGACAGAAATTTTCTGGTATGGCTGGCAAGGTAGCTGATTTACTTTAGAGACAAAACCTGAACTCATCATTTAGGGTTGCATTGAATTTAGGCTTTATATTATTAAAAAAAGGGAGCAAGGAGTAAGAACTCACTTTTATATTTAACTGAGATGGTTGATATTGCCCAAAACCATGAATTATAGAAGTCATTAAAGAAACCCAGTGGGAGGCTTATTACTTGAATGCCCAAGCAACCCAAGTAACAAAAATGCATAGCAAAGATAAAATAGCAACTAAACAAAGAAACTGAAAGTAATGAGAAGAGTCAAAAAATGGGATAAAATTTTCACAGGAAAGGCTGAAATAAAGAAATCTTCATATAGAAAAGCAGAAGAGTAGGAAATGATAGCACTAAATCTGAACAAATATTCACAAAATTTATTGTCAAACCTTTTGAATTCCTATCTCTGTTAGTGTATAAATTGCTTTCCTTGTAATTTCAATGTTTGGGTGACTAATTTTCATGAGCATTTATCAAATTAATTAGATTTCCTAGCAGGTAGACAAGTTTCCCTGAAGAAAAAAAGCAATTCCTTGTGTAGTGTACATCCGAACAAGAAAGAAAATACAGTCAAAATTGTTCAGTAAAAATATTTGCAAGGAGAAATTATCTCTCTGAGGATAATTTTTAGAATAAGTTTAGGATTTTTTTAATCTGTATTTTCTGAAAATTATTCTTAAACTACTTTTCACTTGTAATAAAGTGGGGTTTGTACCATAATTTTTAAATATAATAAATAAGAGAATTTCTGCTGTATGACTACACTTATTTTTCAGGATCTAATTTTAATATTCTTGATTTTTGTTAAATCTGTCTGTAACTTCTCATTTCAGTGGTGTTTTTCCATTCTTACACTTAACAGGAAGGAAAGTAAAGTTCTGTATGAGACTGAAACTGGGTCAATGCACACAGGTTTCATAAAACTCAAGCATTATCCACACAAATACTTACATATGTGTATGTATGTATATATATATATATACATATCTATCTATATTTCACATAGTTGTGCATTACTTTGATACATATTCCACTCTTCTATGCTGTCCCTTTACTACATAAACAAGAGTTAGGTACACACATACACTTGGATTTCCCCAGTGTTGCTTGCGCAGATCCCTGTCCAAACTGAACAAGTGCCCCAGTATATATGCTTTGGCACTAGCAGACACCTCACTAGCTTGTGTTTTGGGACAGTCTCTTCCCACAGCCTCTTCTAATGATCTAAAAGCCAAGCAGTCAAGGGGATCTTTGTATTATGCAAAAACTTTAATATAAGCCAAATGCTGTGTCAGCACCAATTCTAGTTACTCTCTTTGGTGCTATTAGATACACATGGTGAGACTTCATTCCCATCATGTTTATAGTTTCAGCATTGCCTAAGGGGGTTGTAAAAACAAGTCATGCCTGTGTGATTCTTCTGGCGTGGCTAAAAGAATAGCCCTGAACTCAGGGCAATAATGGACTTTTTTTTTTTTTTATGGCTACGTTAAGTACCACTTTGGTATTTAAACATAATTTACAATACGTAGATGCAGAGTGAGAGAGAGAATTTACGCAGTGTGACTGCAAATGCAAACACAAAAATGAAAATACAAAAATTACCATCCTACACTTTGCTCCTCCCTGACTTGAAATTTGTGGAAATTGTGACAACTCAAGAACTGCATAGCTTTTTTCACAGACAGTAGCCCTTGAGGAGGAGGTGGATTAATTTCTCAACATAAAGGTATCATTTTCATTGGGATAGAGAAGGAAAATCGAATGAAAGTTTAGGATGACTTGGAAATGTAAGGTGGTACAAGACAGAATTTTGTACTTATGTTTTACAGTGGCGCTCTTCTAAAACTGCCATAGATACTATCTAGCATAGTGTAAGCATAGAAACAACACCGTTTAGTGACATTTAAACAGTTCAGCTGACCACTTAATTTTTTTGTCACAAGAGATGGAGCATAATGTTAACAAAACAGCTGAAGCAACAGTCTGGTAAGCAGAGCAGATATCTTCTGACTTTGAAAACACCTACTTCTGATTTTACCAAAGGCTTTGTGGTTGTATCTAGCACTGATTATATGTGATAGTTAGTATATTGTCCTAGTTGTCAAATTGTTCTAGAAGTCACTTACACACTTGTCTTTCCTTCCAGTGGAAACCCACAGCTCCCATGGCAGTGGGTATATGCAAGTGGCAGTCAGTTGGGTGACCAACTTAACTGGTCTGGGGACTGAAACATTCTCAAATCCCCTAGTTTAGGTTTAGTTCAACCTTCCAACACCTCATTTTCCTGTTCCTGTTCCCCTGACTCAAATGTAAGCATAACAATTCTGTTCTCCTTTATGCTGAAGTGGTAAGAATGTATTTGTTAAGCTTGATGAAATAACGAGCAGTGGGCCCTTCTTTACTCAAACCTGAATAAATGAACAATGGTATATTAAGTATAGTCCAAAAACAGTGTCTAAGACAAATCTTTTCTTGTATAACTAATTCTTAATATGGTCAGCTGCTTTCTTAGGAATCACTATTCTTTGGTTAGCTATGACTGATTAGCTATCTCTTTGCAGTCCTGATCCGGTAAACAACAGAAACACCATCCATGTTGTGATTATGTACTCAAACACATGCTTCCTTTTTTTAAAAAAAACTGAAACATCACCTGTTCTGCAAAGCTAATGAATAAAATGCCATTGTCTTTTGCTGTCCGGCCGTGGCAAGAGTGAGCTGCCCTCTGAGGGACCATGAGGCAGGAATCACAGCAGATGGATCCCTGGGTGACAGGAGCCTCAGCAGTCAGGCCCAACCCCACAGTGTCTGTGCCTGATTGTGGTCAGGCTCAGCCAGGCACCCAGATCATCAGGCAAGGTCAGAGTGGTGAGGACAAGCCACAGCCAGGTACCGGGATGTCAGCCCACACACTGAGTCAGGACCAGACCTGGTGAAGGACACACATCAGACACAGCACCAGCATGGGGATGGGATGCACTGTGAAAACAAAAGAAACCCCTAAAAGCTAGACAGGATTTTTTAAAAATATAAAGTAGAAGGTTTGGGCTGGGGTTTTTGTTGCTGTTTGTTTGTTTAAATTAAAACCTGGGAAATATTTTGGCATCTCTGTTTCATCTGTTTGGAAGACAGTAATTAAAGAGATTTTTTTTTCTTTTTTTTTTTTAATTTGTACAATATGACAGTGAAAATTGGAGAAGGCCTTCTTTATGATTATGGCTTTTGAGTGAGGGAAATCAGGAATACATTCCAACATTTTTTGATTAGTATATAACTTTGCTATACGGACATAATTACAAAATACCTAATGATTTACAACCTTAACCATTATATTGATATCTAAATGTTGCCAATGATAAATATTTTGACATACTTATTTCATCCCAGTGTAGAACTTAAGCATTTTTCACACAGAGGAGAGGTAAGGTAATTTTTTATTTCAGTTGGACATTTGGGATTTTTAAAAAATAAAAATATTTTGAAACATAATTGAAACAGCTGTCAGTGAATCTTGAAAATGACAGTATTCTATTTTTTAAAATCCCACCTTTTTATTTCTTGACATTGTAGATGAAAGAGTTATGTTAGATCTAGTATCTCTTAAGAAAAAAAAGGACCATTCTCACTAGGTGCCCTATTTCTAACTGTTTTGCATCCTAACAAATCTGTGGCCACCTAGGATTTCACAGCTGTAACCCTACAGCACTTCAGTCACCTGGAATTTCATTAACAGGAGCAAGAACCAGACCTTTATGCTCTAAAATCCCAAATAATTGTCACTGCATGTGAAGAATCATTAATACCATTGCCAGTATAGGAGCAAAAAAAACAATGACAGATTTGAGTAGTTCTGTGTGCATCTAATGATGATTAATGAATACCTACACTAACTAGTCTTGTTATTGAATGAAACAGAACTGTAGATACTAAGGATAACACTGTAATAGACAGAGCTTGAGGTCTTAAAATGTCATTTAAGAGGAGGATGTGTCTTGCATTTATTAATCCTGAGGCCTACAAAAACGATTTGAATGGATTTTATTAAATACATTTACAGCTTTCAGCCCAAAGCTAGACTATTGCATAGTCAGGACATGTGATTTAAGTCCTCTGACAGAAGAATCTTGATTAACCATTTTTGTGGCTAGATAGGACACACCCACAAAATGACTGACAGTCAGAAACCTTCAAATTGTCAAGTATAATTTTGTTTTGCAAATCAATTTTGTAATGCACAGTCAGCCCTCTGGTAGGAAACTATTGATTTAAATTAAATCAGAAAAGTTTATTTGCAAACCAAAATTGAATTAGTTGGTTGTTCACACATAACTTTCTTCTGTACTCATACAAATGGTGATCAGAAAGTAAGAAAGAAAAAAGAATGGTAAAATATGTAAGACACATTATACTTGCTTACAAAGTAACTAACACATTTATGCATTTGATGATATAAATTCCTGCCTTTTTTTTGTAATTTACTATGTATTTTCTGCACTAGCCACTTCTACATAATTCAACAAAACCCTCAGAATGAAGTAGTGGTGCCCACTCCAAATGACTGTGTATATGAAACAGGCACTAAAAGACAAAATCGATTACAGAAGACTAGAGGTGGGGGCAGATTTTTGATAGATGGATGGATGATCTAAGTTCATTTGAAAAAAAAAACACATCTAGCCTCTTTGTGACTACACATAAATTTATATTTCATATATGTAGGTGAAAATGAAAAAATAGGAAGTCCTTTGACTTGTTAGAATTATTCTCCAATTTCTACTCCATTTATTTAGGGAAAAACAAACCCTACTCATTTATTTTTATTGAACAGTCTTGTTTATATTCTGTGCAATACACACTGTAAAACATTACCTAGTCACAGAGTATCTAAACCCAGAGTCTAAATGAACTCTATAGCATTCACTAACCCATCTTGTAGATGAGGATTCTAAATCTATTTAAATTCTTTTGTAAGACTTTCATTGTCCCAAAAGGGAGCATTTCTACTTCTGCCTATAGCTAAAATTGTAAATTCTTCTGGTGGTTTCTTGCGGTTCTGAACCAACATCCTAAACAATGAATCCTCTGTACACAATCCAGAATCACTACAAGCTACTTAGGAAGTTCTATAGTCTAAAAATAGGATCTCTGCAGGTTATATATATATATATATGTATATATATAGGATTACTTGATTGTATAAGCTATTTCCCTCCCCTGTCTTTAGCCTGACAATGCTAAAGTGAGTGACAATCAGTTTTAGTTACCCTGGTGTGATCTGAAAGTCAAATATCTTTTCCTTAGAAACTGGTTTCAAAACTAACATATCCTGCCTTAAAGCAACCATCTGGGGGCATCTTTCTGATTCTTTCTGATCTGAGCTGATTTAAATTGATGATCAAGCTGAAACCTGCTTTGCACTCCTGACTGCATAAAGGAACGGGATTCATTTTATTTATATTTTTATTTCTGTATGTCAGATTTTCACACACGTGATAAATTAATGTTACATCTAATTACAGCTATGACGGCACCTAAATATATGCCTAGTCAATCTAAAATTTTTCATGACTCAATGGAATAAGTCAAAGAAAAGACTGTCTTTCTTTTCTATTTTTCTACTGTTTATATTACTTGTTGTTAACATATGTAAGATTCTCTACCCGTAGAGGAGATATTAAAGAGCAGATAGCCAGTTTTATCAAACACAAGTTTTATTGCAAGAACTTGAATTGACCTCATATACTGTTGTATTAATTACATCAATAAGCAGCACACCTCAGAGTCAAACCCTTTATACTTTGCAGAGTTTTACTTTGAAAAACACTACCTTTGGTACATGTTTTGTTGTGTTTCTTTGTTCCAGTTAGACTGTAATATTGATATTCAAAGAATCAGCATTAAAAAAAAAAAAGTCCATAAAAATGTGTGTCATAGTTTATGTCTCATTTCTTTCAAGAAAAAACACCAAAACCCAGAGAATATGATGATAAATTGACAAGATTTGAATCTATCAATTTACTAAACCCCCCACATCTAAAACTTCAAGTATTTATTCAGATATTTAGTGTCTTCCATTTTGTCATGTAGTATAATTTTTCCAATATAAACATTTGAAATTGTTCTATACAACATATTTTTTAACACACGCATAATCATGAAGCCTTAATTAGATCCTCCTTACTTTTGTTACACCAAAAGCTATTAAATACAAATTCAGATCCCACTGAGCTTTATTTTGGCTATAGATTTCAACTTAGCCAAATCATACTGTCTATAAACATGTCAAATCATTGTCCCATAACACAAAATGATAGATAAAAGGATTCCTTAAGAGCTTTTCAAAATCAAAGCATTATCCAGACAAGACAAATTGATGTATTTGTACTTATAGACTAGGAGATGCATGAAAGAATCATAAGACAACATAATTATACCTTTGTCCTTAGTAGCTTTGCAAAGGCATTTCATTCCTGACTGTCATGGTTCCCTTTTTTTCTGCACCAGGGTTCCCAGGCAGCTGGGTACCCTAATGCTAACTTACTGAATTTGCCTTCAAAGCAAAAACTAATATTCATAGTGATCATTGCACAGTAAATAGTACATGGAAAGGTCACAACATGAATTTTATCTAACAACCTAAATGTGTGTTCAAATATGAAAGAATACTGCATTTAATTTGCTCCTCAGATACTTTTAGGGTTTTTGTGTTTTTTTTTTCTTCCACCAAAAGTGCTATATAATCACATCTCTAAACCATTTGTGCTGACAGGTTTTTAATAAATGCATACAGATGAGGGAACAAATAGCAGATAAGAGATTTAGAAAAAGATTTTTTGAAAAAATACTATTTATTTTATAGTCTTTGAAGAACATCTGACAGCAATCCACAATGCATGGCAAGCCTTACTAGTAGCAGTTTAAAAATACCAAAATGGTCCTTCAAATATGACTAGAACACCTGTAAATTTATGAAGGTTAACCTTTAGCCAGTAGATTCAGTCCTGGTGCTAAAGCATAGCTAATCACAGATCTTTAGCTCAACCAGGGTAAAAATGGTTTGTTCATTTCTTCACAAAATAATGAAAACGTATTTATAATTACAAGGATCAGTGAAAAAACCTGAGAGCTTTGATTATCTAGCAATGAAAGAATAGAAAATGTCTCTTGAAAGTCATTCATTCATAAAGAAAAATCATATTTCTGAAGGGTTGTGTATATCTGTTTCTCTTTTTATTAGGTTACAAATCAGATTCCTATCCCCCCAGAGTTTTAGCATTCTTGTTGTATCAAAGAACTTTTGGTTTTGTTTGGGTTTTGTGGGGTTTTTTATTTGTTTGGTTTAGGGTTTTTTTTAAATATAGAAGCACAAAATTCCATGATAATCAACCTACTGGAGAGTAAATCCTCTAGAAATTTGTATAAGGATTTATTATCACCACACTGAAGTTACTGTGTATTACCAGAGAAACTAAAGAAGCTAAAAAGCAAAAATTGAACTCTGCTTAGAATACATAAGAAGAAAAATATAGGCTGGATTCAAAAGCAATCAGTCAGTCTTCCTATCATCACCTTGACCATTCAGTCAAAAGTTTTTACTTAGTCCTGCAAAGTGAACTAAGTGGCAGCTGTTCTGCATTGCTGTCAACTATCAGTTCCTTAAAAGGAGCAAGGACATTTAAAAATCCTTCCATTTTAAAAGAAATCAGGAACTGTTTATTCCTGTAACCAGTAATTCATTGGCTTCCAATCTGTGTTTACCCACACACAGATATACCCTGCAGGCAAAGGGCAGACAGTAGTTGTCTGTTGGTGATAGACTGTGATTTGGAAGCATATTGTTTGCCAACCTTTAAGTTTAAGTCCCTAATAACAACAGTTTTTAATTCCTGGCTTATTACAAGTGGCAGTGTGTTGTATTGGTCATTGGGTTTAGACCCTCTAGCAATGCTGCGAGATTTGCTGAGTGAGTTGGGGTTTTATTCTGCTTACTAGGTGTCTCTCAAGTCATCAGCCAGATATTTCCTGGCACTGTTCCCTCAATAGGGATAATGAATCATGACAGTTCATCTCAAATTGCCCAGCTCAAACATTTAAATGTCTGCCACTATCTACCAATGAACCCATCTGAGTGCCATTGGGGATCAGTGGAAGAAACTTATTAATACACATAAGATTTGGCAACATGTCAGGCTTAATCTATCACAACACTTAAGATAATACAGTTGTGCCTTCCCCTCCCCTGTCCTGTGGTAAGAGAACACCAGCAGTGTGATATCACCAGAGAATGCAGTGCTACCAGCCTGCTTTGCAGTGTCTCACTTTGTATTCATCCACTTCCTTATGTGATATTCTGAAGTGCACTCATTTCTTTCAGCAGAGAAGCTTTAGGCTTTGCAGGAAATAAAATAAACTTTCTAAAATTATCTTTCAGAAGTATTTGGGAAATCTATAGCATTCTGATTAAAAGTGTAATACTCATCTGATTCCCTCTTCTAGAACCATAATAGAACAGCCTGACCTCATAACAAACCTATAGCTCAATTTGCTAATGCTGTTTGGGTTTTGTTTTTTTTTTTCAGACAGAGAATCTTAAGTATTACCAATATAAAGTAGTTGAAGGATAAATATAAATGTCCTAATGTGTAGCTCCAGCTGGTTATGTATTTTCTCCCAAAAGCTTCTAGAAGCAATTTGAGATAAAGACCTTTTGGAAGAGCATTACTGTGTCTTTGGTGCCGTCTGTATATAGATAGAAATTCTATACTATGAAATATTACAAATAATTGAAGACTCATGATTTATTTCCAACCCAAATGAAAAAAAAAAAAAAAAAACCACAGTTTCTTGTAAGAAGTTACTATGACCAAATGAAATTCCCTTCTTTTCCCTTGCAGTAGGGGTAATACCAAGTAGAGAGAATTTTTTTTGATAACAAAAATGTCTCTGGAGATAGAAAATGGGAAACTCGGCATGTTACAGCTCATTTACTTATAGCAGTTATGTGCTAAATTGCGGGTGAATTAAAATAGAATATAATTCTTTGGAATAGGCAGCAGCAAAAGGATTTGGAAATCTATCCCAACAGAATTGCTCTTTGAGTTAATATTTTATGAATCAGTATTAAAATAATTATCCCCATTATTGATCCTGCTGATATGGTATGGGCATCCAAACAGCACCCAGTAATGTTCTTAGTTTTCATTAGAAGACTAAAACTTGGAGTGGATTTGTTTAACATGTTATTTACAGAAGGTTATGAAGAGGATTTCTTCAATCAGCTTGCAATTAATTTTCTCCTATCTCAGCAACAGTGCAAAGCTGGAAAAAAAAACATTGTCAAACTGAGAAAACAATTGTGTAAGATTTGTTTGCCATTTTAAGCCCCTTCTTTCAGTCATTCCTTCAACAAACTGTCGTAACTTTAATATTCAGAAATAGAACAGAAAGTGCTTTAGTGCAGTGATAGTGTGCTTTGGAAGTAAAACCCTCACTTAACCTAGTTTGTCTTGTGTTGGTTCTTTGCAGAGAAATTCTGATACATGCTAAGTAGATTCTTTTGAGAAGGAGCTAAATGAGAATCTCTGGTTTGAGTATGTGCCATCTTCTCCGGCCCTTCCCAGGGACAGCAGAGATGCAACCAAAGACTTGTCTTTTGTATAGTTTCAGTCATTTGCATGGTGAAGACGACTGATCTAGCAGAAAAGAATAGGCCTAGGCCTAACTAAGATTCCCATGCTGCCTGTAATACTGGTGTAGGGGCCTCAACATCTTTTTTTTTGTCTACTGATTTACTGCTACTGCACTAAATTACTAGCTGCTGTAGACCTCACTACCAAGAGTTACTTTTTTACAACTCCTAACAAAATAGAGTGATGACTGCTGCCTTCTCAGAAGACATCAGAAGACCACTCATTTTCAGCCACAGTTCCAGCTGCTCTTAAGGAAAGTTATCTTTCTCCCAAGGAAGCTATGTTAGGAGAGCAAAGGTAACAGTAATGAAAGGACTCCCAGTCTAGACTTGTGTTTGAAAGCATCTGAAAGCTTATTCAAAATATGGGAAACTACACTGCCTTACTGAACTTTAGAATTAATTTCTATCCTTCTCCTTTATATTTTTATCCTCTCATTTCTCTTAGTTATCTCCAGATTACGTTATTTTCTCAAACAGCAGGACCCTTCTGCCCATTTTCCCCTGGGTAAAGCCATCCTTTTTTCTCTTACCTTAAGTGTGATCCTACAGAATGTTCATTATAGTCAAATCATTGTATTAACAGAAATATTTACATATTGCCTTGAAACATCAATGATGCAATAGTTTCTGTCCCTAACCTAGTTGAAGAAACTACATTTCTGAATGTGCAATAGCATTATTCAGTTTCTTTTCTGGTTAGCACTGAAAGTCATTGCAACTGAACATGACCTGTAGAAGACACTTGCTAAATACTGGAGACCACTTCTTGGTAGGTGGGTGTCCTGGTTTCCATCAAGAACAGGGTTAATTGTTTTCAATAGTCATGAGGGGGTGGAGCCTGGAGCTGTGTGGGTGTGGTCAAGACCCTGATGTTATTCTGTATCATCTCACATCATTAACAGGTACAGGGGAAAGGGACTTTCTTGCTTCTGAGAAGGCCATGTTTTTTACCAGGGGAATAAAACTATGGTGGGTGGAGGAAAGTCATCTACCATTGTTTCATTGTCCCAGGCTTGGTGAGCATTTTGCATACAAATCACACTCTTTTTGTACATGTTTGTTACTAGTATTCTTTCTGTTGCTGTTCACTTTCTGATCTCGTTGGTGTTTCCAGTAAACTGTTCTTATCTCAACCCATTATCTTAGTTTTTTTATGCTTTCATTTGGAGGTGGGAGCGGGAGCAAGCAGCTGCACAGTTTTGGTGGAAGCCCTAAATTGGGGAATACCATTCCTAAACCATGACAGTAAGTGATTTTTAGTCCAAGTGTAGCTAGCTTAGTGTGTTTTAGTCCTGACAAAAGTACTGGATCAGCATTCTGGTGTAATTAACTATTTCTTCTTCAGATAAACTTAGAGTACAATGATAGAATTACCTGAGCTGCTATTCCAGTGGGCTCATTTACATTAATAAGACCCTAAGGTAAGAAAGCATATCTTGAAATCCCTTTAAAGCCAACAGAAATAATTTTTTAACAAAGAATTGGTGTACTTCATCCATATGACCCTAACTAAAGCCAACTGAATAATTACACATTTTTAAAGAAGACAGGTTTTGTTCTCAGTACTGTTAAGAACAATGAAAGGCAATATATGAAAAGTAATTGGTAGCTAAGTTTCCATTAGAGTAGCAGTCAAGCAGAGAAGATATTTGTCTTGGCACAATCAAAACATAAAGAAACAAATCAATAGAGATTACTGTGTGAGACTAAACTAATTAAGTTCTGTGTAAAGAAAGGTGAAAGTACAAATAACTGCATGTATAAAGGGCAAAGACATGAGGAGAGGCAGAGCTGGGATTTTCCTCATCAGATTAACTGAAAAAAGATCAAAATGCAAATATATCAACAGTCATTGAGGAAACTGACAAATTCAGCCACAAGACAGGCAAAATACATTAGGTTTAGAGTGTAAACTATTAATGAATAAAGTAGCTCAGAAGCAGGAAAATCTGAATTAGGCAAGTATTCAACTCTTACTAATGATATATGTCATATACATACATGTATAAGTACACATCTGTATGCGTATATATCCTTCCTAAAGGGAGAAATTATTCGGCTTTCAGAATAGGAAACCATGGATTGTTTGCTTCTTGCTATTATAAATAAATCATATTCTCAACTCTTGATTGTACTGTTTCAAAACCTTTCAGATAGGTGGCAACTAATTTTTTTTCCCACATCTTCTCAGAAACCTAGTCATTTCTATAGCTCTTTTTAAAATCTGGTGATTTATGTCATTCAGAACAGTTATCTTGTCTTTTTACTAAAGCTATTATACTATATAGAGTTATCAACTAAATTTTTAATGTTCAATTTTTTTTTCTATTTGCAGTTCCATGCAGAAAAAAACTGTGCTACTTTTTTTCTTTTCCAGGTACTGGGTGCACAATGGATTCTGATTCTTTTTATGGCTGTAGGGCTGCTGTGTTCATTCTGGGACTGCCCGTCTCTTTTCCAGATCCATAAGTAAGTCCTTGTATAGCTTATTGCAACTATGATTCCTGCATCAGATCAGAATAGCTGCAGTCACTGGTGAAAATTATGAAGCATGACTATTCATATGTTCATCCCTACAGAAGAAACAGACCCATGATTTTAAAAAACCTGAATACAAAAAGTTCTTTCAGAAAACAAAACAAAACAACAAACAAAAAACAATGAACAACAACAACAAAACCACAAACAAAACCCCCCCACCATTATCAACAAAAACCCTTATGTGGTCCCAGCCTGTTTATGTATCAAGTTATAAGGGGAACAAGTTAATGCTGATATTCACTGAATTCTGGTATTTGTATACATCACTCATGCTGGCTGGTTGCCATTCTAACAAGACACTTTTACCTCTCCAGGAAGGAAGAACTGTTTCATATCTAAACAATGACAGCTCAAAAATATTTAATTCAATTCTCCACTGAAGGCAGAGAAAAGTTTGAATAATGTATGTGTCTTTAATCCATAGCCCCATTGCTCCTCCAGTTCTGTTTCTATCTTGCTCTTGTTTTCCTGTAGCATTTTGAATCAGAATGGATTATGCACAAGGGACCTTTATGCACTGCAAGCTATTTGGGAATTTAAACAAAGTCCTCTAACTTAATTAGCCTTCTCCTAAGGTGATAAATGCCATTTTTTGATGTTGCAGAGGAGGTTTATGACCAGCTAATAACTGACATTTAACCATATATTTCCTGAGCTGCAGCTGTAAACATATAATTACACTGACTTCACTAATATAAATAAGTGTTAACTCACATTACAGACCCTGCAGGAAAAATTAAAAGACAAATGGCAGCCTTGCTGAATTCGCATACTCGGGACACACAGCTAATGACTGTGAGTATTAAAGCTTGTTACAGCTTTTTTGAGAACTTAAACAGAAAATCCTTAACTGATAGGGCACCTAAGAAATTCTTAACAGTGCTACTCTGCTTGGAATGGAAATCTATCATGAGAAAGCAATTTTAAAAGCAAGGGGAAGATGAATAATTCAGTAAAAAAATGTCAGTAACTGAACAGACAGTGGGAAAACTACCTCTTTTTGGCGGTTAGAAAGGAATGATCAGACATCACATCAGCTTTACACAAAGTAATAAACAGCTTTACATAAATTAAAATAGAAGCCCATTTGATATAACATCAGAATACAAATGCAATACATTTCATAATGACAAAATAAAAATCTTTTTTGGATGACGGTTATCCTGCCACGTTTTGGCCTACAAAACTTGTTGAGGCAAAATAGTAATTGGCCTAAAAATATATAAAAATCAGGTTTACACAGAAATTGTTAAATAGAGGATTTTGTTAGGGTAGCTTTACTATATATAAGTTAATTAAACTACTCAGACTAAGTGTTTGTGTGTGTATATGTGTACAGGTGCAGATCTACACACACATGTCTAGTGGAATGAGAAAAGAGGAAGAGGATCGAATTAATGGAGTACACATTATTTTGACCACTGTGTTATGTTCCTTTATCTCATTTTTCAAATATTCTGCAATCTGAAAAGGGGAGTTGATGTTTTAAGAACTGTACTTCTTTGGAATGCAGACTACATTTTCTTACAGTGAAGTTTCATGAAAGACTTCTCTTATAGAAGGAATCAGATTGGTTCCTCCCTTGCTGCTTTACTTCTGATTCTTCCTCCTCTGACCTTTTCCAGACAGTTTGTCCTCCATCTTTGGGATGTATCTTTCTAATATTTAGGAGTGAGATGAGCCTGCAGAAAGAGGATGTATTACTAATTCTAGAAGTGAAAAGTGTTCTGGTTATATTACTGCTGCCAAAATCCTTTAACAAATGTAAGTGTTATTTTTACTTTTCCAGGGAATATTTAATGAGCATCAAATATTCATAAAGAATGGATAATATTTAAATGACTTCTTTAAATGATTAAAAATGTGCAACTCTCTCATACTGATTACTACATTAAGACCTAAAATATATTTTCATTAGGCCTGAACTGTCTCCAAGGTGATATGAAGAAAAAAGCATCTCAGAATTTCCTGTGCTATTTGTAAGGAAGTTCTTATACAGGCCTCTGTCTTTAGGATGAAAAATTTGTGTTTGTATCAGTAGTAGGTAAGGTACTAGATAAAATTAATAAACTGGTAAGGTAAGAGCAGTAAAGGTCCACTCAGTCTGTTTATTTATGCCAGGCTCTGTTCCATTCGGATAGCCTTGATGTTAGCCTCTCCCTCTGTATTTAAACAGCAGATACTCTCATTCTCACTCCTTATTCTATTCCAACAGGCTGAACACCATTTGGAAACAAGACCATAGGTAATGGTACAGCAGATCTAATGCAAACTGTGTGTTTATATAATATTTTAAGATGATAGGATAATACAACTGTTTAAGGTATCTTTCAGTAAAACAAAATGCTCTGGGTTTTTTATAGAAAAGTATGTTGCAAACCATTCCAACAAGAGGCATAGTAATTTTCCTCTTCATTTTTGCTTCTTCTCTTTTTTCTGTCAAATTGATGCTTTGAAAACCTCTGGAATGTTATCGTGTCCACTGGAAAGAATAGCCATGTTTCCAAGGACAAGGTACAACTACAAAAATCAGAAGTAAGCTGCAGTACAGAGAAATACAAACATACCTGTTTATACAATGTATATGTCAATATTTTGTACTAATTCCTGAAAGATGACAGTCTCAATTTATATTTCTTCCCTTACTACCAGGTTTACTATTATTTTAGTAAAATAAGAAAGTAACAAGAAATCTTGATTGGGATAAAACTCTCTACTAGAGTTAATGTTGACAAATAAGAAAATTAGATACTTAAAATAATGGATTATCAAACCCAAACCAGATTTACAAAATGTCAACTTCCTACACATCCAATAAATGTGTCCTCTAAGCTGAAGTTTCTAAAAAGCCTCCAAAGTTCATGTTTGGATTTCATATTTCTTTCGTATTAATCCAAAATAGAGGAAGCAGTGAGTTTCATAACATCTAATCCTGATTTTGTATTGCTTAACCAGGGCTCATTTAAACCATTCTGTCACCTCATCTATCTGGTCTATGTGTTGATAAAGTAACAATAGAAATCTTTGATGGTTGTAAGCATTTATTTTGAATGGAAGAAGGGAATTTTGGATCTACTCAACTCATTTATCTGCTTCACTTGAAAGTGAAATTCTAAGTGAATTCAGACTAGGATAGTTAGATGACAGCTTTATTAATTATTGAAGTATGGAATAGCGATACCCCGGATATCTTGGAAGTGTTTGCTTTCATTTGCTCAGTAAAGCAAAATTCATAAAGAAATGAGGAGGAAAGGATAGTCTCTAAAATGCCCTACCAAAGAGTTGATTTTTGCGATTACTGGAGATGCTGAGAAAACTCCTGATAGGACTGAGCCACAGAAGAGCATTTAGTCAGCCTTTTTGTTTTGGTCTGTTTTTATCTCCAGCTGTCAGGAACACAGAGGGGACAACGCACAGCAAGGCCAGAGCTCCTGACCAAAAATATTCTGTCTTACTTCTAACATTGTGGAACAGAAGAGTAAGAGTCCTGAAAACACTCTGGTAGGTACTTGTTTTCTCTAAGTGTGAGAGACTGTGAGAGTAGCAAAAGAACAAGTGGGGAAAATTCTCCAGAGTAGCCTCTAAGTATACACCTCACTAACAGATTTTATTTTATGAAACACATAAAAGTCATTTTATAACACTTCTTTCACCTACTTCTAGTAACTTACCTGACATGATACAGAAATTTAAATCACTTTGGAGAGGCAACTATGTTTTTCCTATCCTGGGGAATAGAAGTGTGAGAAAGGAGAAGGAAAAGGTGAAGTAGCAAAAAAAAAAAAAGAGAAAATCTGATGGTTTCAAGAGACAACAATAAGGATCTTTCTGTTTGGGCACACTCTACAAAATGAAATTGTTCTTTACTTTCTCTGCTTGCTTGTGGTCCTTGTTGTGTATTTTCAATCTATTCCTAATAGAGTAAAAACTTCAGGAACTAAGGATTATGCAGCGTGATAATGACAGATATTTACCTTAATATTAGGAATGTTTGCTGTGGAATACTAAACATTAAAATGTCACTAGTCTATCTGAAATGTCCTGCATTTATAGAACCACTTGGACATGTAGAAGTGAGAAATTACATTTTCCATGCCTGTAGATTAAGGATATATTCCTTTTTATTAAAGACGTTTTTTCCATTCCACATCACAAGATAATCTCAGCAAGAGGAAAACAGATCTGTGGTTGACACATTAAGTCAAATATAGTCAAGGAGTCTGTTACTGTGAGGACTTTGATCAGAACAATCAATCAGACACACTATCATACATAAACAAAATAGAAGTTTCTGTTCCTCAAAGTCTTTCCTTCATGTACATGTATTTCCCTTCTATAATTCTTAACTCAGGTGCAAACATACAGCATCAGCCTTCCAACAAGCACAGGGTGCTAAATGATGAAGTTTAGTTGGTAGGTTATGTGAATGCTGAGATATCCATGCTTCTACACCAGTGCAAGAGGAAGTTTCCAATTTTAGAGCCCAGCTATTGACAGCTTTAACAGCTGTGTGTTTATTTTGATATTTGCTCCAGGCAAATTATAGAATATATTGACTTTCTTAGCATGCTTTATGAGTCTTGCCCTGTGCTGAGGCTGTTGTGAGACTGATTATGTGGACTTAGAATTTCAACCTCACAAAGACAACAAAATGGCCAATTTTGAGTATTCCTTTAACATTCTTTAAGTGTCTTTGAATCAATAAGTTGCTTGCTAAATTTTCAGGAGGTTGGTAAACCGCAAAGGCCTACCAAGAACAATAGGGTGTTTTATAGTGATATTTGTAATGCAAAGTGAGGAAAAAGGTAAGGACAAATGCATTCCTAGATAGGGAAACTACTGAATGTTTATATCCAAAACCAGAATACATATAATACATATAATCAAGGAAAATGTATGGTGAATTCCCCTATCACCATTCTAGAAATAGCAGTTAATAAAAACCTACACTAATCAGACTGATTCATGTGGTGGGACAGAAACCTCTTCATGTCTGTCATAATCATCAAAAGTACTATCCCCTTTGTGGTAAGAACAGGATTATTGTTCTGTCATTAATCTCCTATGGAGGTAGCTGGAGAGCTGCCAGTTACAGAGAACATTTTCTCATCACCAGGTGTTAAGCCAGCATTCTGTAGACTACATGAATTAAAGCAAGAACCATAGGCAGCTTGAGCAGGCATTCAAAACCTGAGTTACGCAGCTCCCTCATCATATGACTACTTTTCTCCTACTTCTTTTGCAGTATATGATGAACTTCTAGCAAAATAAAACCACCTTGGTGACTCTCCAGTGACAGAAGGTCTCCTAGAAAAAAAGAAATGCAAGTACTGGATGTTCATATGGTCCAGTCCACATAGGTATAGAGCCAGCTGGCACAGACAAGAAAATGGAACAAGCCTGCCAAAAAGCAATTCTTCTGCAGCTGAAGTGCTAAAAGGCATTTGATGGGACGTGTGGAGTGAGACGAAGCTTGCTTTTAGCCCTGCTTATGGAGCATGGCTAATCACATTGAAAGTGTTACTTCATACTTTTACAGATACTTTCCCTCTTACCTAAACAACAAACCAGTTCTAACTACAACTAAGAGTTGAAAAGCAATACTTGCCTGTGTCAGTTTGTTCAGTTTTTTGGAGACTATCCGTGACAGGAGTGTTATTTTATCTCAGATGTTTTTGAAGAATGTATTTTATTACCCTCCTATGGCATTTCTAGTTCAAAAAATTCCAGATTCCACTGAAACAATCTTACCTCTAAATTGTGCTATTTAGGTCCAGCTAGATTAGGCAAATTTGATATTGTTACACAGTGCCCAAATGGGGAAGAAAGAGGAGGCTTTTGATATTTTATTGATGTTACAAATGCTGTTGACCCATCTCATTCATTGACACCACCTCATAAATGATTGCAGAGAAAAATGTTACCTATAAATGACTGCATAACTTTTGAGTATAATGGAGACATGGAATGTATTTCTCTAATTCTTCAGGACATACCCAAGGGTCCAATCAAATCACCTGAACTGCTCCCTCAAGCATAATGTGAAAGCCAGTGATGTTACTCTACATATATAAGTCTAGTTTGCTAATCTCCACTCATCTGCCTTGTATTTCTGTTCACATTGGTATTACTGGCAAGCTGCTAAAGCCAGAATCATCTCTTATGACAACCGAAAATGTATATGCCTCTGACAGGACCCTTACAGATTGTTATGGTATAATACAGGTCCCAGAAGATCTCAACACCTTCAGCAGCATGGTTGAGAATGAAAACATTAATGTTTATCATCTAGCCTATTACTGTCAAACTCTGCCTCCAGCTATGCAAGCATCAGGACAGCTCAGCAGCATTTACATCAGGCAGTTTTGTGAGGTCTTTGTGTGTGTCCTCAAGCAGCACAGAATACAAAGAAACCTTGATGATGCTAGAGCTATCTGTGCTGAGATACAGGATCATACAATATGAAACAAATAAGACCAAGTACACACACTGATATCTTCTCAAATAAAAATCTTATTAAAGAAACTTTCTAAAAATAAGGTATGTACATTAGTTTTTAGGTCAGAGTTTACCTACTGCTGCATTGCAGGATTACCTCCTCTATTATTTTGAATGTCTTAACTCTTCAGCTCTGGTTGTTTTCATTGATAATTTTTTGTTAATGCCACGCAAACACTGAAAAAAATATGTCCTTTACACAGACAGCTTGCAACTTAAAGATGATACTAAATATCATTACAAAATTATTATCAATTACTCAGTAGAAGCCTGAGTAGGAAGACTCTTCCTTTACTTTCATATACTGATTTCTCTCCCTGATTCTCCTACTCTCAGGAAACTGAGACTCACTGAAAGAAGTACTTACATTGAGAAATGCAGTAAAATTATGTGACAAGAGTCATAACCTAGCTGTTAAATGTCTTTCTCTGCTCTTTACAAAGTACCTTTCAGTGAAAACAGATAGCCCGTACATGTCATTGCCTTTGGATTTGGCAGTGAGTGGAAAGCTAAGAGATCACCACTGTCAGAGGCAAAAAGCTGTTCTTCTGTATAACAGAGGTATTCCTAAACACATGTAGTTACTTGCCAGGGAAGAAACATTCAAATAACCATCAGGAATTAGTGTGCACTTTAAACAATTGGAAAGGTTTGGTTTCTTGTCCTGCAGAAAAGTAATCTTGTTCATACTCCTATCTGTAGTCTAGGTATGCAAAAAGAAAATCAAATTCTTGATGATATAAATACTGTTCATTTATCCTGATTTCCACTTTATCCTGATTTCCACTTGTATATCAAATATCTGATAAAAACATAACTAGCAGATGCTCTGCTGTTCCAGCTTTGTTCATGTCTTGAGACAGACGTCTACTTTTCAGAGAAAACTTTCCTAGAGATTTGGATCATACCCCTATGTTAATCCTGACATGTTAATTTTAACTTGATATTTCACTAGAAAATAAAAAACCCTGCTGCCTTTGGCTCCATTATAAAAGTAATTTTTTTTCACAGGTCACACTTTTGATCTTGAGTAAAGTATGCACTCTGTGTTCATATCTGAGACATGTAACAGACTTGTATTTTGTGAGATGCAAGGTCACAGGGATGTTTAGCTGATAAATGCTCTGTTTTGATGCTTTGAGTTCTTAACTCTGTTGCTCTGTCTCTAAATCACTTTTGAATCTGGGCTACTGGGGAAAAAATGCTGCTATTTCTGTACTAGGAAGGTCAGACAAATGGATTAACATGAGAAAAAATATCAGTAAACTCTTGAGTTTTCCATTTTACAATTTCTCATGTAACAGGGGAAATATTACAGCTAATCTTTTAACCTTCTAATGGGACTTAAAACGCAAGTAGCTCAGATGAAATACTTAACTCAAAGTGGCTATCACATAGTCTCTTTTTTTTTTCCCCCAGGAAACATTTATTGACTACATTTGGTGCAACTTTGCATTTGGTGGATCAAGTTCTGTGTATTCGAACAAGTGCATTAGTTAAGAAATCTATACAGTCAAATTCCTGACTGACAGTTTTCCACTCTCTCCATTTTAAAGCACCTTGGTGCTGTAGTTCTTCTGATGGCGTCTGTGTGCTGGCAATTACCCTGATTAAAAACCCATTTGAGAGTTCCTAAGGTGACAGCTTAAAGTTTTAATGATCCCTGTGATTTGCGAGAAGGAATGCACACTGGTCTCAAAACACATGAGCAGTTATTTAATAATGTGGCCAGCCCAAGTATCAAAATGAAAGAATGCCAGAGAAAGAATCTGTGCTCTCCAAATACTTGCATCAAATAGAGAATGTTTCTTGTCAGGAAAGAAAATTTGCTATTGTCACCTTCACAGTAGCCAAATGATGAGTAGAAACGTACTCAGTAAATATACAGTAGAAACTGTATTCTTTTTATCCCTGCCACATGAATGATTTTAGAACACAGATCAACAAGAAACATCAGAGTATATTTACATAGTTCAAATTCTCATAGGCCTAGACCTGCAGGAGCCACTTCTGTACTTTAGAGCAGACCAGAGGTTTCTTATCATTTTATCATAGTCATTTAGAGGCTGCCTAGAAGGAAGAATTTTGATAGAGCACATATTATGAAAATATACCTCCCATCTCTGTAATTTCTGAGCTCAGTCTCTCTTGCCTGTCAGTATGCCTCACACTGGGGCACTTGAATTCTCCTGTAATAAGGAAATCTCTAATGCCATTGTTTGACTCTTCATTTTCCGGTGGCCTAAAGGTAGCATATGCTGCTAAAATGATAAAAGGAAAATACTTTTGATGGCTTGACTACGGAGAACATGCTAAGAATATCAATTTATATAGGATGTTGAAATCGAGCCAGGAAACCAGAAAGAAGGACTGACAAGTAAGTAGTTTATCTGAAGTGGGATGAAATGCATCTTGGTAGGCATTTTTCTGTGATGTGTTTTCAAATGGATTATAATATTTAGCAAATTATCTACATAGTAAAAAGAGATGTTAAACTGAAGGACCATAGGAATACTGGAAAGCTAGGAAAGATGACAATCTGTTAACCAGATTTTATTCCTTACCTTTCTTTCATGTTTTTCCAGAACAAGAGATTGAAATGGATGAAGACATCTATCCAAATAGAATATACTGATCACCTTTGAGAAGACTCTTTTGCATTACATAACCAACCTTAATTTGCAGACAGTAGAGACCAATCAACAAGGTGTAATTTATTTTTTTTCCTACAGCTAGGCTGGTACAGATTATTGTTTTACTGTACTTCTTCTTATTGCTGTCTCATTCAGAGAAAGCAGAACAAATGGCATTTTTAAATTTCTCTGCCTGGTTTGTCCTCAGAGACTTAATATTTACTGGGGTTTTCTGTTGCCCTGTGGTTTCCTTTCCATTATTTTTCTCCTTTGGTCTGCCTGCCATGATAAACTCTTTTGTGACATGAGATTAAGGTCTTCATTAATTACAAAGAGCAATCCAAAACATCCTACATATTGGATGTACCTTTTTCTGCCTTTTTTTTTTTTTTTTAAATCAGGTCTATCCAAGAACTGTTCTTATTTTGGTCAAACTCTACTTAGAATAAATTTTAAAAGTCAAAAGTTGCTGACACAGTCTCTTTTCTAGCCATGAAGTGGACTGCTCTGGGTCTTGGAGATGAGCTGTATAAATTCATTCTCTTCACATTTCAACAGGAAAAATAAATAAATAGAGAGATGAGAGAGGGGAGTAGAATGGAATGGCAATTCACCAAACCAGTGAATAATAACAAGCATGGCAGCAGCATTTTAAAAGCCTGATATCTTTTCTAAGTAACATTCTAAAAATGAATTTGTCAGAATTCCCTTCAGGAAAGGAAATGGTCCTTTTTCTTTGTAAATAGGGAACGTGTTCCCTTTCATATGTTTCTATCACGTAAGTCAGTCCTCAACATTATAAACTTCTGCCAATTGTACTACCTGCAGTCCTATAGAAATTAATTGCTAGCTAAAATACTGAAGGCTTATTATATGTACAATATAAGTTTGTGTAGCATCAAGTTTTATCAGATATGACTATACTGATACAGAAAATTACTTGTGTGAAAAAATCAGTTGTACCTTAGTAAATGTTTCCAAAATACTGTAGAGCAATAGGAGAGAGAATTTTCTGTGCCAGTTCAGCTGTGGCCATCTACAATGTGATATTCAACAAGTAATATCCATAGAAGATCACATTTAACAAAAATTAAAAAGGAACTATGGAAACTTGAATTCAAGTTTGAACAAATCTTATTCTTGACCTTGCAAAACTATTTTGCATGGCAAAATATAGAAGAAAATTTCATTTTTAACTGCTGGAAAGAGAAAAAGAGTATCACATTTTTCATTTCGGATGCAGTTACAGGCAAATAAATATAATTTCAGGCACAATCTCCATATTTACCAAAGCTCAGATTCTCTCAAGTACTCAAATGCATAGAGGAAGCTGCTAAACAGCCTCCAGAAAAACCACAAGCACAAATGAAGAGAGGAATCACATGGTAAAAGAAAGAAAGGCATACTCCACATATTTGTAGAATTAATTACATGACCTTACAGAGTTTAGGTCACTTCAAGGATGCTACTAAGCCCCAACATTTTTCTGTCTTAATGTACTAGACTTTGTGACCCTCAAAACCCCAGCTATAAATGTCAACATTAACAATAGTCCAAAAGGACTGGTAGGTTTGAAAAGATAACTCTGAGCAGTAGCTGAGAGTCACTGGGTTAGGCACAGCCAGCGGACACTGGGTTAGTGTTAGACAAGGGTTGTGAGGAAGACAAAGCCTGGTACTGCAGTCGCAGCAGAGTGGCAAGAAGGATCTCAAGGGAAAGTATTTGTTGAAATCACAGATGAGAATTTGTTCCTCTGGGCCATAGTTATCCTGATAATTACCATAAAGCTAGGGCCTGGCTTTTTCTGAGACTGTCTCAAACACCCAGAGCCATGGAAAAAGGTCTGTGGGGACAATTTCTTGGCAGCCTTGAATTCTCATTGAAACCAATTTATAACCTTAATTTTTTTAAATAAATACAAAGCAGAAGTCTCAGAAGACGTAAGGTCCTCGTAGTATTTACTCTGATAAAACAAAAAAAAAAGCCCCAAACAAATTGCATTCATCTTAAAGCCCTTGCCCTCCTTAAATCTTATGTTGGTTAGTATAATTACATAATTTCTTTGGGGGAGCACTACAAAAGTATCCAACTATTTACATTGCAATATTATCTTGAAAACTGGCTTAAAGTTAGAAGAACCTGGACACTGGTAAAGAATTGTCAAAATGCAACCTCACGGAACCTACTAGGCAAACTCTAGCCAGCAACCTCCATCTTGACTGATGTAATGGTGGCCACATGCTCACTTTCCTATCATGAGATCATTTTGCAGAAATGAATGTTCTGTGAGACACTGGATTATTATATTAATTATTGGCTCAGCCCAGCTCAGGTGTGTGCATGTGTAGGGTGGCGGGGAAGGGACAGGATGAATTTCATGAAGATGAGGTGGTGCTCTGTTCCATGCCTCAGCCCCTTCAAGCCTTTTTGAGTAGCCGCAGAGCAGCTGTCAATCAAAGTCATACCGGGAGCACTCCCCCATACTGCACTCCATGGAGCCCCTAACCCAGTACGAGAAGGGTTGACATGTAGTGAGCACTGCTGCTCATCCCACCCTGGAGCCCCAAAATGGCTGATGGGCCAGAAGTCCTGGCTGGGGTGTTGGTCGTGGTGGGGCAGAGCAGATGAAGTCAGACATGTTGTCTCCATGTGTTCGGACCCTACCATCTGGACACGTGAAAGCCGGAATTCGGTGGGACTCCAGGTAGTAGCTAATTCTTTTTCACTCATTGTTTACTTCTTCTTCTCTTAATGTCCTTTGTTGATATTTTGGGTAACTTAGAGCTGGATGGGTTGGATTTTGCTAAGTTGCATGGGTTAGCATGTGCTAAGGTAATACTTTGTAAAATGCTTTGTTTTTATTGAATGTTGCCCTTTACACTTCTGCCACATTCCTTTATTTTTTGAAGTTTGCCAGTAAAAGTGTATTGTTTTACCTGCTGAGAAAACATGTGTGATGTCTTCTCCCTTGCGCCCTCTCAAGGCATGAAAGAACTGAAAGCCCTTTCAATAAATTTG
The DNA here is from genome assembly GCA_013400415.1 of Scytalopus superciliaris. Classification (NCBI taxonomy): domain Eukaryota; kingdom Metazoa; phylum Chordata; class Aves; order Passeriformes; family Rhinocryptidae; genus Scytalopus; species Scytalopus superciliaris. The sequence goes on from VXBX01001048.1 coordinate 619,486, forward strand.
TCAAGTGAAATGTTGGAGACTTGTATATTTTTAAAGTAAAACCCCTTCAATGAGCTTGGAGCCTGAGGTGTTACATATTCTAACATAAAAGTTTTTCAACAGTTGTGTCAATGTGGACAGTTACAAGGATCAGTCAGAGTTAATACACCTAAACTCATGTGTTCAAAAATCAGAGAGAGCCATTGCATTATAATGTGTGTGTGCCTGGTTTATACATATAGAACTGATGAAGTTCAGGGCAAAGTAACATTAATTGGACTGCATACACAGGGCCAAAATTTCTTTTGGGTGTTTAAAAATGAGGTTCAGTATTTCTTGATTACATTAATAACTACTATGAAGAATTTTGCCTATGCTTTTCTTGATTGCTCATTGAAATTATTTAAAATAATTCTGTATATGAATTAATCTAAATATCTAAAGATAACATCATAAGTATGGCAAAGTAGTAGGAAAAAATCAATGCACCATCTAATTATATGTCCTGTCCTCCGTGTTTGTATAAGAGCAAATCAATCAGAGTTTTATTTTCTATATTATACAGGCAATATCCAAGAAGTTGTTAAACTATGTTTTATCTATTTCTTTCCTAATAATTTCTTACATTTTATTACTTTTTCATAATTTCTAGATACTAAATTGATGTTTTTGTGGAGCTCTGAGTCATAATCCCATTATCTCAGTCCTGAATGGTAATGGCCTGCTCTGAAACCATCATTTTACATATAAAAAATAAGTCTCATTTTTGTTTGATGATATTTGATATCTATTTACACTAAACTTATTTTTTTCATTTTATTACCCACTGAGTTTTATAAAGTCTGTCACCCTGTGATGATGGTCCTCATCAATACCATTCTGAAAGCATCATGATCAAATTTATTCACTTTAAGATTCATTCTCCTTCCCCAGTTATTTGCTGGAAAATAGTCAGGCACAGTTTAAATCAGCATTCTTTGAAAAAACAATCTACAGTATTTTGGTGGGAGTATAAAATTAAAACAACAAGAAAAGCAATGCTCTAAATGTTCTTCCAGAATCCAACAGTTTACCATTTGAGAACTCTTGCAACTAGAGGTGAAGATTTTATATTTAGAAATTCAAGATGGATTTTTCTTCCATTAATTTGTTTGCTTTCCAAACCCATGTACATTTTCACCACCCACAGACTTCCTTGAAAAGCCCAGAGTACAATCACTTTTCCATGTTTGAGGAAAGAGTTTCAAAAAAATTTAAAATTGCTCAAATTTTGCCTTCCTGTCTTTGAGCAAAGAATATTTTTCTGGTTTTTGCTTTTGATCTTGCCACTTCAAATGGAGGCATTGGTATAATAAATTGTTTGTAGTTTTCCCTAGTGTTAATTCAAACTGGTTTTTTGAGAGTTAAATTAAATCATAGTCTGTGCTATCCTGTTCCAGTGGAAAGCTTTTATTTCAATACTTTGTGTTTTGACACTATCTCCATATATTTCAGGGTAACAATAATAGTCCTTGTAATAGTATAATTTGACATCATATTGATAGTCACTTGTAAGAAACTTAGACAATCAGTATTATTTGTACATGTGTTAGGTGATATGAAAGAGCATGACACATAGACATACATGTGGGAACCACTGTAATAAGGAATTTCATTTCAGAAAGCTACCCAGAGAAATTCAGAAAAAGCACACTAAACCCCAGAATTTTTCTGTCAGCTCCTGGCATCTTCAAGACTGATGAAAACAACATGATGTAAATACTAGGGTAAATAGAAGATAGAATTAATTGTACCTGACATTATAAATTAAAGAAAAGTTGAACAACCCACATAGGTCATAGGATTTAACACTACAGCTTAATTCTACTTTCTGATTCTATGATCAAGTGATTCTGTCATGCTTTCTGTACTTATTGCTTATTGCCACTGTGCCAAAAAAAAAAAAAAATAAAGTTCCGAACACTGATAAATTTGTAAACTTTTTTAGTTGATATCTTAATATAAGTAAGAGCTTCCAAACTAAAAGAACTGTGTGTGATTATCCTGAAATTGTCTACTGTAGACAGCAGATACAAAATGGGACCTTGATATATGCTCTGTTCTTAGGCATTCTGGAGTATTCACTTAGTAAGAGGGAAATAGATGAGAAATAGTACCAAAATGGCCTCAATTGACCTTGGCAACAGGCACTAATGGCTCTGAGAGTGAAGAGCAGGGTGGGCTACTTAATCCTCAGTGTCAGAAAGCAATTAAATCTGCTAATTACAAAATTATGTGTGCAAATGCTCAAAGGCAAGCAAAAACAGTAATAATTAACCATTTTGCAAAGAAATTCTTCCCCTCTCTCCAACTGTTCCTGGGCATTCCCACAGGAGCAACTTCAGCTAACGTTATGTTGCACTAAATGACAACAATAGCCTTTGCTTTCTCCTTGGAGATGGTACATTTATGATCCCCAAGTGTCAGACTGTGAGACTGGACACTGTGCTTAACACAGTCATAACCGTTACGGTAACGAAATTTAGATAAGTGAATTTATCGTAGGAGCTCCCCCAGGGAATGGAGACGTAGAGCAAATACTAGTCTGGCTTTTGGTGTAGAGGGACATTGCAATAGCACAGGACCCTATAGTGTCAGACTAAATGTTTGTGGGTTTCCACCTTCAAGGAGGAGACAATTTTTGCCAGAAAATTTTTGTCATATTCTATACAATGACAACTAAAGAACTACAATACTCCCTAGGAATCTTACTTGACATCTTTCCCTTAGCTTTAAAACTCAGACTGCTGAATTGAGCATATGAAGAGGATATTGTCCTCTTCAGTTCAGTGCATAAAAAAAAAAAAAATGGATTATTTATATAGAAGTTAATCTGTAAGTGTCAATAAATGGTCAATGCAACATCACCAGAACAAACTTAGCTGCATTCTTTCTAAGTAATGCTATTCCCTAGCATATTTATTATCCTCTAATACATCACAACGGCATGCTGCTGGAATAAGGAAGGTCTGCCCTAGAAGCATTTGATGAGCCTTTAATTAACTTCTACTTAGCACCCATGTAGTCAGAGAGATAGCACAAATGAAGAGCACAAAGGAACATAAATGAGGAATAGCCTCTGCATGTGTGTCAGCCTGCCACTTGGCTTGCAGATTATTTTGAAGCCTATGTTTTTTGGGTTAAAATGAAGTAAAATTAAATTTATTTTTATCAAGTTGTTGTTGTTTTTGCTTGTTTGGGTTTTGTTGTTGTTTTTTGCAACTAGAAGCATAATAAGCTTTTCAACAGAGGTCAAACCAGTTGAAATAATTTTGCAAGTAAAGAATGTTAAACTACTGTGGTTTGACTACTGCATTGAGATTCATCTCCTGTATTCCTTGTGTCTGGTAGTTCAGCAAGTGCTGACAGTTCAGCGTCTACAGGACTTGGTATGCAGATGAGTTCATCTGTGGCTTTACCACTTTTGTGTAATAAAGTTCAGATTTTTGCATCTTTCATATATTCATTCTCATATATGTGACAATGCCTCCTTTTCAACCCTTGCTGAACCATTTCTAGAATTTCTAACCTAGTTTCCCCATTTTTCAAAATGTAATTTAAAATGTCTCTAGGTTTCACAGACGATAAGAGTATTTGAAAAGTATCTAGATACAAATTCTCAGGTACAATGTTAGGCTATCTTGTTCCTGCACTAAAACAGAGCTGCACTGACACAGTTCTCTGTAGCATTCTTAATAATTCAATATACAGGGAGCAAAAGTGCTTTACCAAAAAAACCCAACCCGCTAGCTTCTGCAACTCTAGCCTCCCTTATGATGTTCCTACACAAAGTGTTATCATGCTCAGTGGATTGAAAGGTTCTAAAATTGGCTGGAAATATACTATAATTCTGTTCTCAGTTTAATGGAAAATGGGAGCACTGGAGGGATTGTTCAGACTGAATTCAATGAAGGTCTTTTACAGTTAGAGAGGGGACCCTTGGCAACACGCTCCATTTCTCAAAGCGAGAGAGAAAGAAAATGGATTTTCCTTCTCTGAATGCTTAGATGATAAAGAAATTCCCTGTATTTGAAATGAGTTCCTAAGAGTATTTTGCCTTGTGAGCCAGTAGAACTCCACAGAATTTTTTGTTGCTACACAGTGAGGTAGCAACAAATGTATATTGTCTTTGAGTTTAGTATGTGTACTTTCCCTCAGTGTGAAATATGAGACAGCAGTTGGCTCATTTTAGCTGGGCTATCTTGCAGTTGCCTTCTGATTCTCATTTTATTGGCTATGCAGAGAAGATGCCATTTAAAACTTTAATTGCCGGAGAGGGTTGTGAAATATTCGATGAGATTTACTGCTTTCCCTTTGTGATGTACCTTCACAGCAAAGTGACCCTGGTGGCTAGGAAGCATATTGTATAAATGGCTATTTAATGAGGGCTTGGAGACTGTGACGTCTCCAAAGAACACTTCATTTTGAAATTTTCTTGTTATGGAGTATTTTATGAAGAAATCCTGCCAGAAATTCCAATGAAGATAACCTGGATCTTTAGCCAGAGACACTGTCAAAAATAAAACAAAATTCTTAATTAATACTTTAAACTGCAGATCCATGAAGTCTAACCTTGCTGTTTAACTGAACTGATGAAGAGAGACACTAAAAGGAAAAAAGACATCCATTTTTAATACGTAAACAGCCTGCATATTTTCCAAGTTGTTGGCAAGACATCTAATCACAGTATTCATCATTCACAGTAAGAATAATTGTTCAGAACATAACAAGTATGTTGATAGGTTTTCTGTTTTTAAGAACTGCATAATGCATAATAGATATATTACATAGATTTTTTAATTCAAATTATGTTGCTAATCTACTGCTACTCTCTCTCTGGGAGAGAATTAAACAGTTTCATCCATTTTATTGCTTGTTAACTTTGAAACATAAAAATTACCATTTATATGTTAATATTAAGTATTTCACTACTGATCAGTTTAGGAAGAACTTGGTTTAGTATGCCCAGTTCCAATACTGTATTGATTCTGCAGTTTACTGAGATGTTAAAACTTCTGTGCTCCTTTCAAAGCAACTTCTGTTGTGGGTTAAGCTTAGGAGGCAGCAAAGCTCCACACAGCCGCTTGCTCCTCCCTACAGTGAGAAGGGAAGAGAATCAGAAGGGTAAAAGTAAGAAAACATGTGTTGAGATAAGGACAGAGTAATAGGCAAAGCAAAAGCTGCACAAAAAAGCAAAGCAAAATAAGGGATTCATTTGCTACTTCCTATCAGCAAGCAGATGTTTAACCACTTCCAAGAAAGCAGGGCTTCATCAATGTGTCACTGTTGCTTGGGAAGACAGAAGTGGTAACTCCAAATGTCTCTTCCTTCCTCTTTCTTTTCTCCAGCTTTTATTGCTGATGATGATGTCATATGGAATGGAATAACACTTTGATCAGTTGAGGTCATCTGTACCAGCTGTATCTCCTCCCGGATTCTTGTGTACTCCCAACCTAATCGCTGGCTAGCTTTTATAAACTAAACCAATTGCATTTGCTAGTATAGAAAAATATAGTTTTGAAATGAGAGCTACATGAGATTCTTCAAAGTAAGGGAATCATGTTATAGGAAGTGAATATACATGCAGACATATCCTCAATATAGTAAAGCTTGTAACAGCACTGTCACTCATGGCTTTTGATCTTTAGTGTCACAGAAACTATCTTGAAAACTCTGTGAGAGAATGAAATGCAGAGCATCATTTGTATGATTGAGTGACAAAGTTGTATTTGAAATGGAATATATTGTATATGAAAACCAGATAGTTGTTTCAAACATGGTTTTAGCCTTTGACACTGTTAGTAACCAACTGAGAGAACAGGTGTCCCTTTCAGCTGCTGACAAATCCTCAGAATAAGTCAGGTCACTCCAATAGTCCTTTCACTTTGTTCTTGAGATGATGGTGATTGAAGATTCAAGCAAGTGTCACCAGAGGTGAGAACCTAATTGGGCCCCAAAGATTGGAATTCTGCCAGAAAAATGAAAGTGTGGAATGTCATAAAAACACCAAATCAAAATAATTTCTGTCCCTGCCTCTGTAAGACACTGAACAACAAATGCAGAAGACCAATTTGCACATAGACATTTTTGTTTAAAAATTAAATCTTTTGCTGGACTGGAGGTGTAAAATGTAAAGTGGTCAGATCCAACAGCAGAATAATCATCATTTCATTAGGGCAGCTACAAATGAATTAAATAAATTACTTGTCCAAATGTCATTGCAAGGAATGACAGGAAAGACTTCATTCATACTCCCTCTCAGAATTCACAAGCACATGCACCAGGAAAAGAATGTGCTGCTGTTCTTGCACATCCTTTAGCAAATCAGCAACTGTACATCCCCTCCCAGGAAACCTTCTCAAGTGTTTTCTTTCCTTTAGCCTTGTAGTTCCCTTGTTCTGGCATCAAAGTGATTTTACAGAGCATCACAATAATCTTCCTTTTCCTAGAAAACCTGGGAAGGTGCCACTCATAGTGACTCTTCTCAGCAGCCTACAGGCTGCTTAGTCATGACTGGAGGGATCCAGCTGCCCACAGTGGTACCCTGCAGAGAGGGAACTGGGAGTCGGTGCCTCCACTGGGGACATGGATATCCAGTATTGTGGTCCACACTCCTCAGTGTTGCTGGAAGCTCCCTCCTGGAGCTCCTCCATGCTGCTCCCAGGCTATGGCCACTCAGAAACTTGTCTGGCAGGGTGGGGAGGAAAAGGAGATGTTAGGCCTGGAGAAGAGAGCTGCCACCTGGATGCTGCTGGCAGTTTATGACGCAGCTACATCTGAGTGGGAAACACGATGCATGAGGAAGGCAGGTGGTATGGCAGTCAGTGAGAAATAACTGCACAACTGTGCTTTCTGGAACTGTCTGTTCAAAACAGTTCTGAAGAAAAAGACCTAAGTGTCCAAGTAGGCAGCAAGCCCACCCTGGCAGCAAAGAAAATCACGTCCAGGGAAGTGATCCTTCCGCTTCACAATTGAGAAGACCATGCCTGAAGTCCTTTGTCCAAGTCTGGGTTCCTTGAGCGACAGTGCAACATTGTGTCCCTCTGTACATAACCAACAACTGCATTCTTCATTTCTTCTTCAAAGACATTTTTTGTTAACTGATATCCTATCCTAAGACTGAGTTATAGGAGGGCAAAGCTGACCCAGTGGCAGACCTGATAAGATGGTAATACTTATCACACTGGGAATGCAGCAGGGTCAGCTTCAGGTGCAACCTGTTTTTCTCCAGGACCTTTCAGCAGAGGTTGTTTTGGTATGGGTGTTTTTGAAACTTGATGGTTACAGGCATGTGGCACATGAGGGCAGGCAGATGGTTAGTGTGGCACACTGAAGGGTGCTTGCATTAGGTAGGCACAGCAGATTATGGAATATGTTCTCAGCTGATGATGCTCCAAGAGCTATGCAGTGTAGATATAGCAAATTGGCTCTAGAAGGGGCTAGCCATGAATGGGGAGAGTGCACACTGCTCCAGATTAATGGGAGCAATAATTCAGCAATTATTCCCTGAAGTAGATCACAAGAACAGTATAGATGTACCCTAAAGGAAGCAAAACTGTTTCACTTAGTTATGTGCCAGGCTGAGATTGATTAATCCTTAATTTGTGTCATGTCTTCCAAAATATCTTAAGACAGTCTTCTAAAAATGTCTAGATTTTTTGGAAGAGCATACTTTGATTCGAACTCCAGATTGGATCTAAAGATTTTTCATTCCTTTTACCATTTTGGATAAAAATATATTAGAGTCAATGTTAAAAAAGTCAGCCTGATTTGAATGTCTTCTTTCACAGTCTATCAACAGTTGCTGTCAAATGATGATCAAGTCTTTTAATAACCTCACATTGAATTTCAGTGATCTATTTAATCCAGATTGAAATTAAAATTACTTTTGGATTATATGTTATCATTTTCGGAAATAAACCAATTTTATTTGAGGGCCATATTTCATGTTCCTGAATATCACATGAATAAGGAAAAAAAACATGATCTCTATAAACCATGATTTTATTCATCAACATATTTTACACTCATCTCAGTATTTAGTAAAGATGCTAAAGAGAACACCAATGCCAAGAAGAGAAGGAAAAGGAAAGGAAGAATTGGAGGTTTGCTTTGACCAATGACAGTATCTTGAGATTATTCTCTTAATAACATATCATTAAAGCACCAATAAGTGATCAGTTCAAATTTAACAAAAGGAGCCCTGAACCATTTTTTTTTTCAGTATGTAGTGCAATTACTTATGTTCATTAATTGAACAGGTTTTTTACTTTTAAATTTTCTCCTTATTGCCTGAGCTTTAAAGATCAATGCAGCAGCTTCTGGGTGGGTAGCTGTACTTAAAGAAGAAAGATGTTGAATATGAATGCCATTGTTCTATTTTCCTTGGAATTATTTTAATCAATTCAGTGTATCTGCTAAGTGTGGAGTAAGAGACCTGGAGAATATCCTGTTCTTATTTTGACTGACAAATTTCTGGTAAAGAATTTGTTTCAGGAGTAGAATGTAGTTTTTTAACTAGTGGAAAATCACATGATTTCGTTAAAAAAATGTTGTTGTTGAGGTTTTATTTAGTTTTTATTTTTAATATGAAAACATTAAAAAACATTTAAAAAGCTTCTATTTTTTTGTTCCCAGAAAATTATTAATATATTATTTCTTTCAGCTTTCCAGGTTTTATAGACTATTAAAAATACAGATATTATCATGAAAATTAAAAAGGTGTGTTTTTTCCATTACGAGGAAGAGAACAGAGGATCTTTGGCTAGATATTTGAATTGCCAATTTGAAACCACTATTGTAAACCTTGATATCTTTAAGATATTTAGCCTAATTTAAACTTCAAATGCTGAGTGTCAGATACAATGAAATCTTTATTTACAATTATTTTTCAAAATCCAATCACTAAAGTAAAGCATCAGGATTAAGAGATACAAATGAAACCAGAATTGGTTCAGCAGACTAGTTTTGTCATTCTGGATAAAAAACCATGTATAGATTTATCGGAGAATGAAGAATAATTCTGTTCAGTGTTCTTTGGGATCTTTGGAAGCTCAGGGAACTCTCCAATTCTATTTAACTTTAGGTTTGTAAGTACATCAGCATATTAGCCAATATATAGACTTTATGTTCAAATTAGAAACAACGCTCAAGGATTTATATATTATTAACAGTGTCAAGGGAATTAACTTTTTTCTTTTATTATGAAAGATAAGAGGATTTATAAATCAACCTGGTCACATATTACTAGGTGTTGTCAGCAGTATCTTACTTTAGACGGAAAACATACTTCATTCAGCCAGAAACATATGAATGAAGCAAGAATAAATTACATGAAATTAAGGTATTTTGACTTAAAGACTGAGAAGGCTATGTATTTTCAACACAATGAATCAACCTCAGAACTGTAAAATTTCAGTATAAAGAATTTTGGTGACTCTGGTACATTTTATTTAATTAAGTCATAGAATAAAAGTAATGCATAAAATCTTGTCTATTATGTATACATGTAAAATGATAACTAGTTGAAATTGTCAAAAAGTACAGAACAGAGAAAACTGTGAAACAACTGAGTTCAATTTTTGCAGGCAAACTGTAGCAATAGATGCACCCCAGCACACCTGGTTTCCATATTGCTGCCATCCACATTATGGCACAGACACCTGATCTCAAAGTCTTGACCTTGACAACTTTTTAAGAGTTTGAGTATTTGTGCATGGTGTTAACATTTACTAATGATTTTATATATATATATATATGTTCTGCATAGGCTATTTTATGATGCAATCCTGAGCTCTCTTGACCCAAACTGAAGCATCCTTCCAAAAGAGAGATGAAGCACCTCTCCTATGGGAAAAAGCTGACAAAATTAGGTTTGTTCAGACTGGGAAAGAGAAGGCTTTAGAGTGACCTAATTGTGGTGAGGCACTGGAATGGGTCGCTCAGAGAAGTTGTGGATGCCCCATCTCAATCAGTGCTGCATGGAGCTCTGAGCAGCCTGATCTAGTGGAAGGTGTCCCTGTCCATGGAAGGGGAGTTGGAACTAGATGAGGAGCCTTCCAATCCAGACCTTTCTATGATGCTATAGTTTATGATTTAATGAGTCTTTTTATACATTCATCATTTTGAATTTCAAAGTAAGAACTAAATGTGTTAGGTAAAACACATTTTTAACATAATTTGTTGAAATTAATTAGGCTTTTTCCTACCTGAAAATACAGAACTGAAGTAAATGATTGAGAAGTAAATACTACTGAAGAACTTGATTTTATTTTCAAGATTTTTAAGGGATCATTTCATCATTAACCACACAAAGCAAGTTATGATTTAAGATTATATTTCCGGCCTCTGTTAGTCTATTGTAGACCTTAAAATTGTCCTTTGGTCTACATCAGATGTACTATATCCAGTTGATTGATACATAATGTTGTGGCATGGCCTCTGAAACATGACTATATCAGCAGACAATAATAACTCTTGTAACATGTTGAGTTTTAGGATGGTTAGTCTGCGCAATTCAAAAAAAAAAAAGATCTTGCTTAGTACATGTCTTTATTGTTAAGTAAGTTTCTTAATATAGAGCTATTGAATTATATAGATAGCACCTTTTATGGCTTGTTTTGTTAGGGTTATTTGTAAGTTCTACTTTAGAAATTAAAATAGTCATGTTTCTTGCATATAAAAAAGTTCCATTTTTTCTTTCGTTTTTAATCTTCCTTGCTGTGAATGAGAATGCAGGCTTCACAGATTTTCTGACAGAAATAATATACAGCCTAATAAGATTTTCTGTTCAAAACTAGAAGAAATAAAGTTTCAGGACAGATTTTGTTCCTTGTTTCAGTCTGTCCTTTAACCTTGGAATGTCTTGAGCTGTCTCTGTGTCTGTCAAATGCTATAGGATACCACACAGATAACACGAACTGTTACTGTAGCTCCTCTTGACTCCTTCTATGGGTGTACATCATGTTTCACCTCCATGAGGACTTAAGCTATCTGTGAAAACTCTTGTGATTTAGAAACTACCATATGGATTTCTATTCCGTTTCAAAAACTGCATCTGCATAGAAATGTATGGAGATCATACATATATGTACACATGCACACATACATGGATACTTTCTGGCAAATTAATCCACGGAGACTTTAATGACTGTTCAATCCAGTTTCTTTCTAGCTCTCTGGAGAAGGAATTAAAACATGGCTACTTATTCTCAGTTTTGTAAAAAGGTTGAACTTCTATTTCCTTTTCACTAATGTATAAGTGCTTCTTGTATGACCAGTATTACTTACAAAAGTATAGAGACCACTCGTCTGAAATTTTTGTGATCTGGAAATACAGAATGGAGGTAACCTACATAAGAAGAGGGGAAAAAAAGGGAACCAAACTTGAATTGCAAAGAATTGGATAGGAAAGCAAGTTAACCAATAAAGAGTCCATGTAGCTGACAGACAAACTGAAATCATTCCCCAGTCTGACTCAGATATGATCAAAGGAGAGTAGTTTTTACAAAGTGCTTTCAAAGTGTGAAAGATGAGGGAAAGTCCAGAGAAACATGGGAGCTTTGTAGATGATGTTACATGAAAGAAATTGAAGAAAAAACATTAAGTGATATAGTGTCTTCCATTTTTAGTGAAATGCAAAGATATGAGAATACTGAATTGGAGCAGAATGCATGGTAGATGTAGGACACTGAATCTTGATATTGCTACTAATGGAGAGTCCATGGAGGTGTTTGCCCAGAAAAGGCATGATATTGAAAGTGATGGGAGGAAAATCAATGAAAAGGGATTTTGAACTTCGTACTTTTACCACAGTAAGTCCTATAAAGCTTTCAGAAAAAAACCCACATCTATGGTTCTCATAACTTCACAACAGATACAAATAAAATACTTTAAAATACTTTTAAAAAACACCTGCAGAGTATTTTCCTTCTATGTTGTAGGTTTCTTAAAATCTCCCCAATTTTAAAAATTGTTTTGCTGTGTTTTACAAAATTTTACTACAGTTTTTTCATGCCTTTATCAAAACCTCATTTTCAAGATGCAAAGGTACTTCACAATAAGCAAACAATTCCAACACAAACATTTTTGGTGACATTTGTTCCCCAAAGTTTTACTCTATTGTGCCACTCAGCATGAAACATGTATTGATTCTGGCCTCAGGAGCTGCATTCCATTCTTCCTCCATTTTAGCAGGTGATAAATCAAAGGTGACACAACAGAAGTGAACAAGAAGTGGGACTCTAGGGAGAGAGGTAAGTTAGTCTCTTCCAGCTGGCAGTTTCCAAACAACAAAATCTGAGACCTAAGAAAGTTATTCAGCATTCAGGAGAAGATTACAAGGTTGATGCTTCCCAATTGTCATATTTTCTCAAGTAAACAGTTTCTTTATGAAAAGTTTTAATGTTTTTTTTTTTCTCTGATTTACTTACTTTTGTTTGATAGTGTTTCCACTGGCTCTTTGAAGAGCTTCTTTTCAGCATTTGCAGCTTTGTATCATAACATATTAATAATGACATGAAAATGACTTCTTAACTTAGTCTAACCTTTTCCTGTGCCTTCTACTGAACTTTAAAGGAGCTGTACATCAGAGGACTATCTGAAATGGCCTTTTTTATTCCTGAGCAAAAATAAGTGGCATATATTTTCTGACTTTGCATTCAACTGAAATAGTTTGTTCCACATAATCCCTCCTACCAAGGTTCCTTCTTCACATTTATTCTCTTAAATCTTTGGCTTTCAATGCAGTAATTTCTTACTACTTTCTCACCAATCTGTTTCTGTGACTGTGCTTCTTCTGATATAATTCTCACAGTATTATTTTAATCACCTGTGTAGCTCAAGAGTTTGTGGCCTACATTTCCCTTTTACCGTCTATCTTGTAATTCCCAAGCCAAATGTCCTTTTTATTTTTATTAAATTCATTTACCAGGGAAGTCTCTATACCTCATGATACCTTTGGTTATATTTTTGAGTTTACTACTCTTTGATTCTATGTGTGCTTAGTCCTGCATATCCACCTAACTAATTAACCTTCATGGGCTTTCTGCCATTACCAGTTATTTAATGTATAATGGACTACTTTATTTTTTATTTATGTATTATAACAAGATCTGCCAGAAGTCCATAACATGAAGAGATTAAATACCCTGATTGCAAGTTGCTTTCAGTGATCTGTTTTGTGATTTGTGCATGTTAGTAATAAAAAGGGGTTTTTTTTAAGATTGAGGAGTTCCTTTGTCTGTAAAAATTAGGAGATTCTTCCTGCTCTGATCTTGACTGTGAATAAAAGAGACTACATTAAACATTCATTTCCTTCAGGTTCCTAGATTATTAAGGGATTAAACTTCTTTCAAATAAATTTTGCCATAAAAAGCATGGAGTACTTAATGCAAAATCAGTAACTGTCTTTGCATATGTCAACCATCATTGACTCTGGGCTCATAGAGAAAGAAGATTCAGGATTTGGCAAAGTTGTTTTTTTCTTAAATATTTTATCTTGACAAGTATTTGCACACATACTTCTGCTTTTGAACAGTGTATTTTAAAATACACTTTTATAATGAACCCTAGTAAACATAGCAACACCCTTGAACTCAAGAGAGAAGATTTATCTTCTTTGATATTTTTGCCAGTCCTGGAAATCGTGAAAATTCATTTCACAAGCCCATGCCTCTATTTCCTCAAGAGAAAACAGGACACCTCTTTTAGAAAATAGTTTGAGTTCTACTGATCAAGAGTACTTGGTATTATTTGTGTTTTATTTAAAAGAACATATTAGTTAATATTTATATAATGCAAAATAAAATGTTACTCATGACTAGGAAGAAGTTCCTAATAAACTGAGAGATGAAACTGTCCAACAGTACATAGTAACATCATGAATACTTGATAGTTCTATTCAAGCCAAGGAGAAAGACTTTTCTAAGCAAAGAACCATATAGAGTTTAGAGATAAGAGAACATTACTCTTCAATGGGTGGGACAGATTTTCTGCAGAAGCCCTTGACACTTTTGTACTGCTACTTCTTAGATCTTGGACATTACAACAGGGCTCATATCCAACTGTAAGCTTCAAAATCTGAATTCTCAGCCACAAGAGAAATTCTTTTAGCTTCTCTGTTTTGTTTTTTTGGCATAAAATAGTAGAAGGAATTAATACGGAATTAATAAAATTTTTATCTCCTGAAGCGTTTAGTTTAGCTAGAGGTCAGTAAATGACTCTTTTAGTACTACTATCCATCTGGAATTTCTAGATGCATACATTCTTTCTTATTTGAATTTTTGTGAAAGGAAGAAGAGGAAATTCATCATTTCTCTGAGATGTCTTCATGTCAGGCAGCTAAACTAAGGCAGAGGTTTTACTAATCTACCTGTCCTTGAGAAATCAAAGTAAAGGTCTCATGTGCATACATTGAATCAACAGCCACTACATTGTGATCTGGGCTGAAGGTCCTCATATGCAAATAGTACGCATGGTGTCCACCTATCTGTCTGGTCTGAAATTTTAAGACAGAAACATAGGCATGTAATCTTAACTCTGGCAAGGTCTTAAAAATGTTTTCAGAAAGGGGATTTTTTTCTTCTGTTGCCTATAGAAGATTATTTGTTTTTACTAGGTAAATCAGGTTGCAAGAGGAGGTCCCTGAATCTTAATGAGGTCTTATTTTTCTTTTTCTTCAACTGCTATGCAATTATATAATGGATAATTTGTTTCATGCCAGTAATTGCAGCTAATTTGTGTAAAAGGGAGGTTAACTACAGCAGTGAATTCTTCATCATCGTCTCATGAGTTTCATACTCAGTACATGGCAGTGTCATTATTCTGAACTAACATGTTTTGCTACTTGTACTGACAACACACTCCTGTAGTCATAAGGTTAATTACCTGGTTTACAATTTTTAACATCACTGTAATTGCAGAGTAATTACACTGTGTTCAGTAGACTAACAATAAATTTTACAGGTAACAGAAATAAAAGTTTAGTATAATGGAAGTCTTATCAAATTAGATGTTCTAAAGAATTAACTATCATCTTAGAATAGCAGTTTAGACCTTTGGAAGGAGTATTTTTCAAATCCGGCCCAGTCCCTTATTTTTGCTTAGAGACATGAATCCTGACATACATACGACCTTCTCAAGCCATATTTAGAGCTCCTTTTCAAGATTGGGTTGACTTTTTTGTGTGCCTGTTGTAAGTAAAATGGAAAGAATATTGCCCAGCCTCTTTGTAATAACTATTGCCTGGGGAGCCTTGTTCACTTCAAACCAAACAAGACTAGTGTACAGACTGAAATAGAGATGGCACAATTTTTTTTCCTTGACAGAAGTAAAGCAAAGCTGACCTAGAAATGTTCCTGACTTAGGAGTTGTATCCAGCTCTTCCTACATAAAGGCAGGCATATGTATTATAAAGAACTTTCCCTAAGGAAGAGGAACTATTTTAAAAAAGCAGTGAAATGTAAGGGGGGCATTAGCATCCCTAATAAAACCATCTCAGTTATTATTTTCTTTTTTAAAGGAGCAGAAATAGCATTTTGTTAGAGATTCCCAACCCCCCAGACCCTCATATTATGCCGTTGATCTGTAGCTTCTCAAATAAATTCCCAATAGTTCACTATCATTGACCTATTTATTTGTTCCCTATGTGCTTGTGCATATTTGGCAGACGTTAAATGAGTTTGGCACTTTTACCCATAAGCAGCAGAGGAAACTTGAACCCTCAGTTAATTGGCATAGTGACAATTTTAAGTGCGCTGCTTTTGTGGAGGAAACAATTTGATTTAAGGACAATTAAAGCCCTGATTGAGCTGGGTCCCCTCCTCCCTCATATTCATTATTTAGATAGTATGTTGTCAGTGATTATTGTCTTCAATAGAAGAAGGAAAAGGAGAAAAGAAATCACTTGTGCAGAAGAAAGGAAGTTTTTTAATGGAGCTTGAGGAAGTAGTAGAGCAATCTGTACAATAGAATCACTACTGATTATCAAAACAAATGGTGTCAATTAAAGTGGTACACCAGCCTTCATTAATTCCAATGCACTATCAATATGCTAACTACCAAATACTTCATCCTGTGGAATGACCCTGATGGATCATAAAACTTTTGTCTTCCTGGCATTATGTTTCAGTGCAAAGCTCTCCAGCTAAAGAGAGGCACATTCTCACACATAGGTAAAGCACACATTAACAGAGAAAGAGATTTCATCCCTCACTGAGTGAATTGACTTTCCAAAGGTAGTTGCAACTGTGTAGTGTGGTTCTTTATTTACTGTTCATAAGAGCAAACTTCTACAGGTTTTGCAGCTCTTTTTTGGAACAACAATATTTCAGGGGAATCAGGAAGAATTTCAATAGTTGTTTTACACTGAAAAAACAGTTTGATTCATTTTATCAAATTCTGAAAGTACTTGAACATGGTGGATGTGGTAGCTTGATTTCAAATTGCAAAGCTTGTGTTCCATCTAGTAGAATTAGGATATGGAATGGGAACTGAACACAGTGGAGAAAAAAGAAAGGTAAAAAACAAGAATCTAGAAAAATAAAATCTGGACAAATAATTTTATGTAGCAGATAATACAGAAAATATATCTAAATAATAAATAGAGAGGATTATATGCATAAATCAGGCTATATTTTTAGATGTAATACAGCAATATCAAGATCAGGACAAATTTGGTTATACCAGTTTAATATATAGTCGACCCACTCAAGGTCTACCTTCTCTGTGTGGGTTAAATATGTTCTGATAGTCCTTCCATCAGGAGAATGCAGTGACAAAAAGAACCTTGAAGGAGGACTTTTTGAAAATTAGAACAATCCAGCTGGTAAAGAGAAAAAAAAATATCATGTCTTAGTATAAATTATTTTCTGTGTTTGCCACTACTTCAATTGTACAGCTTCAAATATTATAAGAATCCTCTGATAAAATCCAGTGTTTACATTTAGAAGTCATGCCAAAATAAACACCCTCTAACTTGACAGGCTCTCCCTTTTTTCCCCCGACCTGTCTTATGCTGTTCTGCCATTCCTTTACTGCAACTCATCTGTAAGGGGAAAAAAAACAAAACAAAATAAAACACTTTCTTTTTGGTTTTTTGTAATTTTTATTTTACTTATGTCAGAAACACTTACCATGATTTTTTTTCTTTTGTATATTTATAAAAAATTTCAGTGCTTCACTAAGCAAACATAAATAGAAATATGGCAAATATACTTTGCACCAGTGTCTCAAGCACTATTTTAATTTTAGAATTTAAAACCAGAAAACAGTAACTACTGCAGTTTCCTTAGTGTGATTATTTTGCAATTAATACATTGGAACTGAATCTTCATTTTTGAGCCATCTTTAACACTCCTGTGAGGACAGTCAGAATCAGATTTTCATCTCCTTTGCCTTTTCACATTCCTAAAATTAGGTTTTATTTTCCTGATACAATTTAATATACATTGAGATCACAGTATGTTTTTAGCAAAGCTGGTTGCAGTTTTGACTCAGGTGATATATTTATTTCTTTTAATAGAAACAGAATTTACTAATTTAGAGCTTCTTACATAAAATTTAGTGGGACAGCAAGAAGGTCAACCCTGTTAAACAACAGCTTTGTTGTTCAGGTATTCAGTCACAATAGTGAGACCTGTAAAATCTCAGTTTGCAAATCCTGAATTCACCTTCCTTCTCATGTGTATGACTCAGAGTAGTGAGTCAGTTTCATGCCCCACTAAGTGCTAAATTATTTAGCACCACTGAAATAGCCCCAACAGGAGAGAGTGAGAAAAATAAAACATTTGCCTCTTTAAACCTGAGGTGGATGTACAGTGCTTGGGTTTCAAGGTCCTCTTTTGGATTCCTTAAACAGGATTCCTGTAGCCTTGTAGCCCCTGGGCTCTTCGTAACTAGTCTTTCTGTGTTTTCCTGCTTTCTTTTGTATATGGATGAGGCTGGTTTTGTGCATTAGAATTACACAGGTAAACAGATTTCAAATTTACAACTTTTTTTCATGAAACAAAATTATCCTACTCTGGCTAGCCCTGGCTTTAGAAACCTGTTGGGAACTTGCAGGAGGAACAAACTACGGTATAAATTATACCTTTACCAACTCTTCCCAAAATGTTACTAACTTGTCACTTGAAGTGACTGAGTATGTCCTGGTCATACACATCCTTGAAGAAACCAATCAGCCATCAGATTGTCATGTCCAAAACTTTCCTCTAGCAATTTTGTACAGGAGTGGTTAGGGGTCTGTGAGAGACAGAAATGTTAATGATTAATGACTCAAAACAATGGGCCACTTGGAGAAGTAGCAAAATACTTGGCTGAGGCCAGTTTTACTCATACCCCACAGCCAAAGGGGAGGAGGAGGGGTTTGGATGTATAGTGGCAAGAAACCTCTGATCCAAATAAGACAGCCACCACCTGAGGCTACAAGACCAGCCTCCCCAGGGGAGGTTCTTGGGCATTCCCATGTAAACCTAAGTGTATATAACTCACTGACCTCTGTTTCACGGGCTTCCGCTACCTGCAGTGCATCAAGACTGCAACCATCACTTCGACCGATGGACATTGAAATTGCAACAGTTAAGTCCCTTCGCTGGGTCCATGGGTGGTAAAATCTTTTTATTCTTATTGTCATTCTTTCTCTTTCTTTCTTTCTCTTTCTTTCTTTCCTTTCCCTTTAACATTTTCTCAAATGTTATTTTTATACTTTTATATTGTTATATTTCTATAGATAATAACTAAAATGGCTACATACCTCCTTTCCATTGCAACCAAGTTGTTCTAAAATAAACTCTACATATCTACATAAATATATTTATAAACACTGATGATTATAAACACTGATGATTCAGTGTCATTTCACTCTAATCTGCCCCAAGAGACCTATTAACAAGAACCTGGGTTACCCTCACCTTCAGGAGCAGGTTGTAACAGAGGCTATCATCCAGTAAGAGACTGAAGAAACCAACGCCAGATGCTTCAGCTAAGTTTATTTTGGTAGCTTCCATCCATGTGAAAAATTCTGGAATCTCATTTACCATTGACTTGATAGCAGAGGACAATAAATTTTTCCAAGACAGTCCCTGTAATGTTCTGTGTCAATGGCAAATGAGAGGTACTCTAAAAAAGGCAGGATAAATAAATGAAATGAATAGTCCTGACTTTTGCCCTGCAACATTCTTTAAAATTTTCCTTCAGACCTTTTTCTGAACTTGCAACTTAGTGATGCGAATACAAAGAAACTTTAATTATGAATGTATGTAATCAAAATGTCATACAGCTCAGAACTGTTCCAAACATGTATTTGAATAGATGGATAGCATTGATATGTCAAAGATGAACTAGGGACATGGTTTTCATTCCACAGCCTGTTAATATACTACTAAGCACAACCAACAAGTTCTATAAAAGTTGGTAGGATACATTTAGGTCGGGTATGGGCTTCACACCTTCCCTGAACCAGTTTGCTACTCATCCTGGTGGGTGCCAAATAGGTGCCATACTCTACCAGTGTATCTTTTTATCCCTGAGAAGGGTAATTCTTCAGACACACCTTACCTTCAGAGATGAAAGCTTGCTTGTTTAAAGCACTTGGTTGTTATATTGCTCAGGTGTCTCCTTTTACTGGATCTTATATAAGAAGGACAATTTCACATCTCATATTCTGCTCAGATAACAACTTATTCTTACATGGACATTAGTTCCCCCTGAAAGTAACAACTTTGCTTATTCGTTGTCCAGTCTGACTTGGAAGTTAGATCTAGATTTGGCCCTGTAATCCTATTAACACCTCTCTAAGCCAGTCAGTTCACATCACTGCAAAGACTGATGAGTATGTCCATTTTAAGACATCTCTGATGACACATCTGTATTACCTTCAATGATACCCTTTGCCTCTGTGGACCACAGAAAATAAGCCACGACTAAAACCCGATTTAAAAAACTCCGCCATTCCCTCAATTCAAAACTTTAAAGTCTCCCAACAGCAGAGTTGTAGTTTCCCTAAAATCCTAATTACAGTGAATTAAATTACTAAAATGCTACTAATTACTTTTTAATTTCAAGAGAGATGTTTACAAAGCACAGTATAATGAGTAATACAGTACTTCAAATGATTACTAATGTTGCCATTTTGTCTGACTTAATCTCAATTAGTATAAATCACAATGTCATCATTGCTAATTGCTATTCCTTTTGAGCAAAATGCTAATTTCTCTTTACAATCTTACAATTGCTGTTTGTTTTTCCCTTAAATTATTCCATTTAAGACGCACTGATAAAAAGGGTGTTCAGAATATTTATTTTCTAGAGCTCAAGAAGAAGATGGCATGAACTGAGGCTTTTAGGGTTTATTTTTCAGTAGTTTTATCTTTTAAGTTATTTTTTCCTTTAGTAAAAAAGCTTTCATCTCTCAAATGAATCATCAAGCAAGATGTAAATTCCTGGCAAACTGCACTTTCAAGGGATTTTGCTTATTTTACTGTCATAAATTGATTTTATTATTCATCCCTGACAGGGAAGTTTGAATTTTTTTCATTAATAAAATGCTGTACACCTAACTTTAGCTGTGTTCTTACAAGGTTCTCACTGTACCTGTGAAAGCTAACTATCAACAGAGAAAGTGAAAATTATTTGTCCAAGGTCAGAGAATATAAGAACGGAGTGGCAGAGCTGAAATCACCATGGAGCTCATTATCCTACTTGTGGGCTAAATAGTAATCTATGTTCCTGCCCTCTAAAAGTCTCACAGAATTGGATGTCAAATGTTCAGGTCCTTTGAGCAGGCTGTGCATTACAATGACAATAGATTTCTACTCTGGTGGTGTATAAATGAACGGGGACAGGACATGGGACTTTGGTCCTGCTATCTTCACCACTGTTAAGTACTTGAGATCAACTCCCAACCTTGACCCACCAGAAATTATTAAAGCTCCATTTGTATGTTGTGTCAGCTCACTTAAGGCATTGGTCTGTCTTCAGAATCACTGGTGGGATCACACTCAGTCATGTCATGGCATTTCCTCATCTTTCTCTCTTTGTATCATTATGGGAATAATTTGATCGGCAAGACCTATTAAACTGAGTGGAGCAGCAAAGAGGCACTGGAGAGTGCCAGAGTATGATATTGCCCACTGTAAGACATCTTCATGCTTTTAAAGCAAAATAATTGCTCCAAGATCTAGTCCACTTTGCTACGTTTAGTACTAGAAACATGTACAAAAGATAATAAGAGAAATTCATCTCTCTATGCTGAGGGGTGATGGAGCAGAATATATCTAATAAGCTTGTACACATTTCAACAGCCTCTCATTGAGAGATGTATGAAAGGAGTCCTCTGGACTGTGTCCTTTCACTCCTCATGTAAACTCAAGCAGTCCTCTGAAAAGGTGGGTATTGTACAGAGCCCAGTATTTCTCTTTCGTTAAGTTCTTTTTCTTTCCCTACCACGGTCATGTTGTTTCTACCTCTTGGAATGGATGCCTAGAGGTAAGCAATTGTCACAATTTTTAAGGCACAGTACAGATCACAGTCCTTTAACTGTCTCCCAGGAATGAGCAAAGGTTTAATTTCTCGTTTCCTCCATACTCCTGTTTCAGGTTGAAAACATACCAGTGAAAGGACAAGCAGTACATTTTCCCAATGGAAACTAAGTTACATTCCATTATTTCAGTAGTTGCATTTTTAAGTATCACCTAATGGTTTGCTTCTAGGCTGTGCTTGCAATAGGAATTGTCAATACTGAAATTCCTGCTTGAGAGGAGTGGACAGGTCTGGAACACAGATTGTCCTTAAGGCATTTTTAAGACTTCATTTCCCAATTAGCCCAAAGATGAAATGAAAGAGATGAAGAGCACTTCAGTTACCTCTCTGTTTACCAGCTGCTGAGTAAAGTCCTAAATCACCAGTGTTTGTAGGATTTCCAAGGTGGTTGATGAGAATTTTAATACGGTTTCCAGATAGGAGTGCATTTGTTTGAGTTATTATTCTGGATACAAATTTGTTAGCTGCTGTCAAAAAAAAAAAAAAAAAAAAAAAAAAAAAAAAGAAAAAAAAGGCCTCTTTTTTAAAAAAAAAAAAAAAAAGTGATACAAGAGTCCTGCTTTGTAAAAAAACCCCTGATTATTAGAGTCAAAATCCAGTATAGGTAGCTGATCCTTATGTGTGAGGGAAAAACAGAATTCCAGATTAAGTCAACATAAGTACCTGTGAAAATCAAAATGGGTAAAATTTAAGAAGGCAGTCCCCAGTATTTTAAGTAGTTACTTTAGGGAAATTCCAAGCTTAGATACAGAATTTACACAGTTCCTTCATACTCCCAATGGCAGTTACTACGCAGCATTCACACAGATACAGTGGCAGCAGTTTTTTGGATCTGTGTGAGCTCATGCTGAAACACCATGAAGTTGAATAGAGTTTTGAGTAGGCTGGAAAGCAATGGGAGTTGTAGTTGATCTGCCTAGCAATATTCTGTGCATTAAGCAGCCTTATTTCCCTCATGCAGAACTTTCTTTGTAAACTTTGTGAGTCACTGCAAAGGTAGAAGGCTGTATTTTTTTCCCAGCCTTCATTACAATGCTGTCAAATGGCCCTTCAAGATTTTTTTTCCATGCAGGTGGTTGAACTTAAACTTTTAGACTAGTATAGGCAATACCGGAGGACTATGACACTGTTGATGTAAAGAACAGGATTTAAAAAAATTGCTGTGTCTAATCACTTTGTATTTTTCAAGTTTGTACAATAAATAGACTAATCAATCTTCTAAGAAAAGATGCCCAAATAAATAACACAGGTTTATTAGCCTTACTTATTAGCCTTACTAATCACCTATCCATAGCAAGTATCTGAAGGACACAACAGAGGTGATTAGTCACTATCTTGAGATTTGTTGCTCCCATTTTGATAGATTTTTTTCTCATGTATTTTCAAAATTTTGTGGGGTACGTGCACATCAAGAGATTAGAGGTAAAACTGCATATTATTTTTACTTTATTTTGCAAAAATTCTTCCTTCTCATCTTGTTTTAAGGTTAAATCAAGTATGTAAACCGGGTATTCCTATGACAAGCCTGGCTGTGTAATTTTTAGCAAAATTATCCTCTTTTGTCTTTCTGTTTTCCCATTCTATCTGTCACAGGAAAATATAAGTGTCATAAAAACTCAATTTTTATGTTGAATCTTTATTTTCATTTAAACAGGGAACTAGAATTGTTGAATTCCTGTGTGGTAAATATCATATACTCTTCAGACTCTGCAGTAAAGGTTCCAGTTAAATTTGTGTACAGATGAACTTTTTACATTTACTTTTTCTGTAGCACTAAATCATTTAACTAAGTCACTAGATTTTCATGTAAAATGAGATATCATAACACTGAACCTCAGATGAAAATTATAGAACTGAAATGGTCTCAGAGTAAATCGTAGTCACCACAGGAGCTCTGTTGCTGTTGAATACTAAACCAAAAAAGTAACTTGTGAAGATCAAATCAGGACTAAGATCCATATTCTCATAAAGTGTGAGATTGTTTTGAATCTGGGTATAGTGTTCATTTTGAGCTCCAGCATAAGACATTCACTTATGAGACTTTTCTTTGAGAAATGCCTGGAGATGTTAGAAGAACTAATGGCTTTACAAGATACTGAAACATCTTCAGAAAGCAAAGAAGGAGCAAGTAACCACTGTATATCTGCAAAAGGAATCTGTAATTATGAATTAACAACGAATTAACCAAATTATCCCAAAAGTCTTTAATTGGAATGCTTTCTATCTATATAGGAAGAAAAGGCAAATCTATCAGATTTAGAAAGCAGGCAGAATCTTAAGAACAGTGCTCCCATCTCAATGATCCTGAGGGCCTCAATATTGTACCTGTGAGAATTTCAGTATAGACAATATCTTCAGTTAATAAAGGCAGCAATTCTGTCAAATTTAGTCATTATATGGTTGTCTATTATAATGAGGATTAGAAGTAATGAGCAAAAAAGTTTGTCTTTTTCTTATGTTCCAAAGAAGCAGATACTCCTTCTACCATTTTGAGGATTCCCTGAAGGCTGGCCTGGTCTTGCTTCCTGGTTTCAGCTGAGACAGAGTTTATTTTCTTCCCAGAAGCTGGTACAGCACTGTGGTTTTGATTTAGTGTAAGAATAATATTGATAACACACTAATGTTTTTAGTTGTCACTAAGTAGACTTATGCTCAGTCAAGGACTTTTCAGCTAGCTTCTCATGCCCTGCCAGTGAGAAGGCTGGAGGGGCACAAGCAGTTAGAAGATTACACAACCAGGAGAGCTGCCAATTACTGCTCAGGGCCTGGCTCAGTCAGTGGCTGGTGAGCAATTGTATGGTGCACATATATATGTGTGTGTGTGTGTGTGTGTGTATGTATGCATGCATGCAATTTTCCCTTTGGTTTTGTTTCTCTCTCTCTTTTTGTTGATTCCCCTTTCTTTACTATTATTATTATATTGTTATTATTATTATATTGTTATTATTAGTGTTGTGTTCTATTTTATTTCAATTATTAGACAATTTTAAACCCAAACCATGANTTTTTAGTTGTCACTAAGTAGACTTATGCTCAGTCAAGGACTTTTCAGCTAGCTTCTCATGCCCTGCCAGTGAGAAGGCTGGAGGGGCACAAGCAGTTAGAAGATTACACAACCAGGAGAGCTGCCAATTACTGCTCAGGGCCTGGCTCAGTCAGTGGCTGGTGAGCAATTGTATGGTGCACATATATATATATGTGTGTGTGTGTGTGTGTGTGTATGTATGCATGCATGCAATTTTCCCTTTGGTTTTGTTTCTCTCTCTCTTTTTGTTGATTCCCCTTTCTTTACTATTATTATTATATTGTTATTATTATTATATTGTTATTATTAGTGTTGTGTTCTATTTTATTTCAATTATTAGACAATTTTAAACCCAAACCATGAGGTTTACCTTCTTTCTGATTTATCTCCACGTCAGGGAAGGGGATGAAAGTGGGAAGGATAATCAAATGGCTCGATGGTATTTAGCTGCTGGCTCAAGTTAAACCATGACAGTACTTTTAGGCATACAATGTGGGGCACAGTGGATTGAGATAAAGACAAATCTAGCTAGAATGTATTAGAACAGATTTGTTAGAACATTCACTACATTAATATGACAGTCACAGGTCACAATGTCAACTTGTTTGCTCTCAAAGTTGGTGTGTTGCATCATATAAAACCTTATTTGCAATATATGCTCCTTGCTGTGGTGTTTATCGCTAGTGGGAACAGGGCTAAGGTTATCATGTTGTTTTACTTTGTAACACTGGCTTATGATATGATAGAACTGCTGGTGCTGAAACTAGTCTATTTGTACTCAGCTGTCGTCTCTATACTTTGGGAGCAATCTATCAGAGACTATTAATAATTACACCTTTAACCTTTTCTCCTCAGAGGCCCAACCTATGGAGGAGATGTCTTACCACATCTTCCCCTTTCCCACCAGTCCAATTACAGTAGCATTTGAGAACTTTGAAAATTTTAAATATCCTTGGGATGTTGAAACCAGCATGGTCCTACTGCTAGGAACCAGTGTGTTGCTGAATGGGTTTCCAGATCTTGTCTAAGGTTCAACAACTATTTAAGAATACCAGCCAGAGATCTGCAGTAAGTTGGATAGCTATGAGTGAGAGTGGTAGTGGTAGTACAGGCAAATGCCTAGGACTGGATTCCTTCAACTTTTTGGAACTTCATCACTGAACAAGTGCAGAATCTGAAGAAACTAGTGAAATGTTTGGAAAAAATATGCTGTCACTCTGGCAATTCCAGAAAGACACAAATGACTGCAATGTGCTGGGGCTTGAGCCATGCCCACCGAGCCCTGTTCAACACTATTCATTAGCCTTAAGGGGAAAAGAACATCTGGATCTGACAACAAGGTGACAGACACTGCAGCTACTCCATCTCCTGTGACAGACACTGAGGCTACTCCAACCCTGGCGACAGGCACTGCACTAAACCAGAGAATGAACCCAGGCCAGTATCTGTTGCCCCAATACACAAGAAAAAACGGCCAGGAAAGTCAGCTTGTTTAGTAAAGGAGGATGAAGCAGAACCATCACTAAAAAAGGAGGATGAGGCAGAACAAGAGGTAACAACTTGATCTCTACCTCTGAGCTATAAAAAGATTTCAGCCATCATCCAGGTGAGTACTTTATTATTTTATTTCCATTATTAAACTGTTCTTATCAAAACTCACAGGTTTTATCTGCTTTCTGATTATCCTCTCCTTCCCACCAGTGGGTATATGTGTGTGTCTATCCGTGAGTGAGTGGCTGTGTAGTACTTAGCTGCCATCTGAAGTTAAACCACAATGCCTTGGAAAGTTCCATGACTAGTATGAGATCAAGAAAGTCCCATTAGAACTCTACATTTTGCTGATTTTAAAGTAATGAACATGAAGCAGGAAAACACACTTTCATAATTATAGAGTTACATAAATTAAAGACTTGCAGAAATTATATTTATAAGTGACATCTGAGAGGTTATAGAGTCCAACTATTCATCTAAAGCACTAGATCAGGTTTAGCAACGACTTTGTCCAGCAGGGTTTTGAAAATCTGAAGGATGGAAATTCTACAACCTCTCTGGCTAACTTCTCCCAGTGCTGTCCAGCTTCCTGATGACTTTTTCCCCCCAGTGTCCATTTTAATCATACATACACAATTGGTGGCTTTTGCACCTTTTTATACTGGCTTCAGTGAGAAGAATAGGGCTTTGTTGTCTTTTGAACTAACCTCTCCAATGACTCCACATCCCCCCTGAAGTGGAGAGCCAAACTGGCCACAGTATTTCAGGTGTAACATCACCAATGAGGAGTGGAAAAGGTTAATATTTTCACCTGGTCTGCCTGCCATGCTGTCCCCATGTATTATGGGCGTATATTCCCTGCAAACTCCAAACAGTCCCTTAAAGTCCCCTAATCACATATAGTGATTTCCTTTACTCACACTGAGATTGATGTGCTGATTGATATTTAACCCTCTGTCCATCATCAGTCCCAGGTTCTTCTACAGCATGGCTGATACTCAGCTGGTTGGTTCTCAGCCCACAGTGATGCAGAGGGTTACCCTGAATATAGAATTTTGCACTTTTCCTTGTTGAACTTTAAGAAATTTCTATTGGCACAATCCACATTTAACAAGGAATTATGGATTGATTCTCTGCTTGTTATGCCATCTACTTCCACTACCAGCTGGTAGCTCATTACTATTGGCACTCCTCAGGGGTCAGAACTGGAACTGGTAGTGTTTATCATTTTTTTTACTCATCTTGGTGATGAGATGGATGTACCTTCAACATGTCCATAAATTGTGGGTAGCTGTTAATACACTGGAGTTTGTGGTAGCTATTCAGAGACCTTAACAGACTGGAGTCATGAACTGACAGAAGCCATATAAAGTCCATAAAAGGCAAATGCAGAGTCCTGTTCATGATTTGTAAGCAACAGACTGTGTGACAAGTTGCTATAGAGCAGCTGTGCAGAAATGGGCAGGGGGTTGCTCATGAAGAACAAGCTGAGCGTGAGTTAGGAATGACTTAGACAAAAAAGGCCAGCCATGTACCAAGCAGTGATAGTAGTTTGAGGGAATGGATTATTCCGTTATTCCCTTTTATTCAGCACATGTGAGATCACACATTACTATGTCCAGTTTTTCTCTTATATTTAATGGATATCATGTGCACATAGATTTTCCACATCAGACTAACTGTTCCAGTCAGTTGAAGCAGTGGGAGAATTAACAAGACAGAACGTCCAGATCAGCCTGATAAACACTTTTACACCCACTTTAACTGTGACTCTCTCTCTGGTGCTGTATTCCTAAAACAGCAGAAAGATCCCTCCAGACAGAGCCAAGGGCATGTTTTTGACATTGAATAACATGTTGTCAAGATGAATCTATTACTGTTACTGGAAATCGCTCCTCAGTCAATATTGGGAGACATTAGTGTCATATCTCATCAGATAGTGCAGTTTCAGAAGTAGAGGCAGACTCAGATGTTACCTTTTAAATCTTTATTTTAGTTGTGTCCCTTACTGGGTTCAAGTGTTGATATCTAAAAAGGCACAAATGTTTTGCTCTCTGCTTTCTAGCCTGGACAACAGTTGAGCCTTGAAGAATATTTTGTGATCCATTCTGATGAAACAAGACAGATGGCTCCATAAGTCCCGATCTCTTGTGGGATCTGTTAACTGGGTGAACATAATGACAGTATCATTATTTCAATTACCAGAACTGAAAATAAATCCATAGGAAACAGGAAAAGTGATCACTGGCACTCTTTGGCACTAGAATTCTTCTGCTCTGCAGTGCTTCAGCCTTTTCTATTGCAGCGTTGATTTTTATTCCAAAAGCAATTGCTATTCCAGCAAATAGCGGCTGTATTTTAAGACAGCTGGTAGAATTGGAAGGAGTAACACAATGACAAATATGACATACTTACAGAGTGACTCTTTTATTATTTCATGGTTCTTGTTGGCATTTTTCCTTGTTTGTTTCTTTGTTTGCAGTGATAAAGGGATAGCATAAATGAAATTAAATGTTATGCAGGTACAACTTAATGGATAACAAAGGCTCTTGATTTGCTGCTTCATTTTCCTAGTCACTAGAACATAACACTGGCTAAGCTTAACATATTGTGAAAATATCTACATTCTTTAATAAACTTGTGGAATATATAATTTCTTGTCCCTTATATCACTGAACTACAAAGTCCTAGGTTTTTTCATTGCCACTAACAATAGTTGCTCTCCTGTTTTCTGATGCAAGGTCATTTCTCTTCAACTAACCACTCTTCACCTGTAACCATACACCAACACATAAGATTTTATCACCCTATTTTAGGTGTTCTGGTTGTTAATGACAAAATTATTAATGTCTGTAAAATCTGTGAGTACTCTTTAAAATATAACGACAGCAGAAGAATTAAAGGATATATGGACTTTTGGATTTGAAACATGATTATTTTACTCAGTTCTCTTATTCCTGGTACCTACCACCCCTAGATGACTCCAACACTGTTGCCCTAAATTATACCTGTTCAAATATCTGTGAGACAACTTGTTCACTGTGAAGATCTTTTTCTAAACTGAGTAATGGGAGACTTCCTTAGCTGATATGGGTTCTTAGAACAGAATCATAGAATTGTTCAGGTTGAAAAAGACCTTTAAGATAATCAAGCCCAACCCTCAACTCAGCACTTCCAAATTCACCTCTAAACCATGTTCTGAAGTGCCACATCTACAAGTCTTAAATACCTCTAGCGATAGTGACTCGATCACTTTCCTGGGTAGACTGTTCCAGTGCTTGACATCCCCTTCAAGGAAGAAAATTTTACTAATATCTCAACCTCCCATGGTGCAATTTGAAGACATTTTCTCTCATTCTATTGCTTGCTACTTGAGAAAAGCAACTGATGGCCATCTCACTACAACCTCTTTCAGGTAGTTGTAGAGAGTGATAATATCTCCCCTGAGCCTTTTTTTCTCCAGACTCAGCTCCTTCAGCTGGTCTCTATAAGACTTGTGCTCCAGACCCTTCACCCGTTCTGTTGCCCTTCTCTGGACCTGCTCCAACACCTCAATGTCTTTCTTGCAGTGAGAGGCCCAAAACTGGACACAGCACTCAAGGTGAAGTCTCACCAGTGCTGAGCACAGGGGAACAATCATTGCCCTAGTCCTGCTGGCCACACTATTTGTGATACAAACCAGGAAGCCGTTTGCGTTCTTGGCCATCTGAGCACTTTGTTAGCCTGTTTCAGCCAACACCTACAAACATCCTTAAAACCATGGAGTTTTCTTATTTCCAAAAATCTGACTTAGTAACGTAGTTAGGTAGACCATAGATGTTCTGAGCAGTGGCAAAACTGTGTGCCACTCTTGCATGTAGCATTCATACTTCTAAAAGTCTGTACAGTAATTGAATGAAAAAAAAATATCTTTGTTATCTAAAGGTAACTACTACAGTTTGTGAGAGACACTTTATCTGGATCAGGGTTTTCTTGAAATATTTGTCTGTGCTAGATTTTTATGGCTGTCACAAAAATATCAACCATTGACCCAGTGGTTGTATTATCTGAGATTGAATTGCAGAGGATCAATGTTGGCTTTTTAACAGTAACCCTTGTAATATGGTGGACAGCACTGGAAATATATCTTACTCCACATACCTTGTACCAATTGACAGTAGTGGTACTGCTGGCATATGCAAATGGGAAAAAAAAAATAAAACAAAAAACATATTAAAGAATCGACTTCCAGATGGTTAAGAAACTTTGAGCACTAAACTCTGTCCCAAAGAACTAAATAAAACAGATAGAGCTTGAAAAATTTTCAAACATTTTCCCAAGTATTTTCCTTTCCATACAAATATTCAATCACTCACATAAAGATCCTGATTTTTAAATGGAAAATAAACTCTGTTAATTCAGACAGATCTTGATGCTATACTGCAATTTGTCCTAGCAGTTTCTTCAGAAGAAGTCTGATTACTCCAAGTAACAAAAATAAGTATTTTCACACCTTTGGTTGCATGTTTATTTCTTTCTTTACCTAGCTGGAAAAATGAATCACAACACTAACACTGATGTTCAGTTTCTGTTGCAGGGTTCAAGACTGATGACAGACAAATTCATTCTTTTCTTTCAAAAAGGACAAGTAATAGGTTTTTACACCAGTCAATTATGTCAACCTGTGATTTTGGGTACAGATTCTGTGTTACTAATGGCCAGTACTGGAAACAAAGTCCTTATTTCAAGTCCCAGGCATTTAAGTACTATTGTGATGCAGAAAGGAAATTGAAAATTCTCACACTTTTAAAGGGAACTTTACAGAGGTTTAAAACAGTAATACCAGAGCATATTTTTTTCCTTATTTCTCTTTTTTCACAAAGCCTTTATGGGTCTATTATTTTTGTTGTTTATTTTTATATGTGAAAGTTTTCTGTGCTACATAAATAGGGTGGGAAAATGTACCGTTCTTTCCTATTATCATGTCCAGCAGCACTCCTCCTTGTATAACTAAGGAAGATAGGAAATAGGAAAATTAGAAGAAAGAGAAGGATTTGTCATGAGAACTTCCCATACATTTTGTATTGTTTAATGTTGGAATTAAAAGGTGTGAGTGTGTGCTGGTTTAAAAGTACCATACCAGGAGAAATGAACCCAACTCAGGAGATTACAAGTCAGAGTTATAGTTTACCAGAAAGATCACAGTAAATACAGTGATACAGAGAAAAGTTGGTTATAACCCACTAAACCAGATGTATAACCCAGCACCCCGGGGAACGAACAGAATGGTGTTCATCAGCCCCTGTGCTGAGCACCACGTGGTCCCCCTGAGTGCAAAGTAAAAGGAAAGGAAAATCCGTTGATGAGGATGATGGTCACAGTCTTGTTGAGAGTGGCAGTTGCAGTCCTGTGGAGGTTCGACTCCTCCTCTGGATCCAACGAGTGGTACCAGAAGTCCCAAAACCCAAAGATTATATATGTTCACATTCAGGTGGGAATGCCAAGTACCTCCCCCAGGGCGAGGTGTTTCACAATGGGTGACTTAACTCTGTGAGTCATGGGATATTTTTGGAATCTTTGATGGCCCATTAGAAGACTTGTCCCCTCAGGCTGGGTGTGAAGTTTGGGGCAGGGTGGGGAGTTATCACAGCTGAGTAATTGGTGTCAAGACAGGAACATTTCACTATCTCACGGGGTCCTTTAACACCCAGTTGGTAGCCTAAGGGGTTAGGTGTGCCCTGGGCAGCTGCTGCAAACCATCCATTATTAACAGTTCATCAGAAATGACAGAGAGGGTGTAGAATACACAGTTTTGGTTACACCCACAAAATGATAAGCTGGTCCTGTTCGCTGTAACTAGGGACAGAGTGTTAAAGTGTCTTAGTTAATTTATATATATATTTGCATATGCCACATGACGACATTCAAGGTAAGGCTGCAGTTGTTCAATACTCAGAACCTTCTTCCTATTAATTAGTACTCTTTTTGATTGACATTATGTTGCTATAGAAATAACAATGCAACCCTGCAGTCCATTTTTATAGTAATGTTTAGATCCCTCAGAATGAGATGATTAAAAGCTTTCCAAACCTTTTGTAATCAAGGATCACTCTTCCTTTCTATCCCTTCCTATGATTGTTAAAATAAAGCCACCAAAGCAATGTTGTCCTATTTGTCTTAAATCACTCAAAATTAAAATAATAGCAATTCAACATATCTCTGAAGTTGTGTAGCTATACCTAAGCATCCTTATAATACCTGAGATATATTAAAGATCATGCAAAATGAGGACTAGGTTAATATTGAGGGGCAGGTATCATGAGGAACAAAAGCAATAGAATTTATATGTATGTCAGTCCTTGTGCATAGGCAAAAATGTCTCCACATCTTTTCCCCTGGTCCTTCTGTCATTCATCATCAGAATAAGATCCTACCCTCTGACTCTAAACTTCTCCACAAATCAGGACAGAGCGATCAGTAAGTGTTTGTATAGACTTGCCCATACACAAAGTTTAATAGAGTTCTAGGGTGACAGCTCCTCACAGGAGTAAGTAACCCCTGAGGAAGGGTCCTTACATGGGGCTTGGTGTTCTCCATCTGTCTCTCCCTTGCTCTCCTCCCCTCCCTCACTGGGAGTTTCCATCTTACTTGACCACCTTTTGTAATAAAACACTGTTTAGATTACATTTACAACAATGTTTGAGTTTCAGCTCTCACGTGCTTTTTTCAAACCCTCCCTGTAACAAGCTGGTATCCCTGGAGAGCAGGAAGCTTGAGTCTCTTCCCTTCAGGCTTTCCTCACACCACCTTTGGATAGGAAAATACGACAGAGCTAAATGACTGTGTCTGAGCCTCTGAATCTAAGGGACAGAATCTTCTAGGTATGTTTGTAAATGATGCAGGGCATTCTTTCTGAAGATGAGATAAAATTAAACTCTTCCCTCCTTCAAGCACTGTAGAGAAGAGAAAACATTTAGTCTGGTGGCAAATCAACACAATAACAGTGATATGTTTGAGAATACAGTCTTGATAGAAGTAAATACGAAATAACTAAAGTATACAAAGATATAGTTCTCTCACTAGATTTAGACAGCTCAAATTCCACAAACAGACTTTACTGGTATAAAAGCTTGGAATTGAACCCAACATCTCTCCTCCAAGAAGTTCATGATATGAGTTAGGAATTTAACAATACAGACAGGTAATCAGCACTCACATTTTAACATTAATCTGCCATTTATGTCTATCCAGATATCTTCTTTTTTTTACTGTATGAGTGAATGGAATGGTTATATCTCTGAATGTCTAGTCTGAGACATATGGCCTCAGCCAAAGTGACATTTAATTCAAGCATCATGCATCACTGACACTGTTCACAGAATGCAGTGGTACTCAGTCGATGAAAAAGAGGAACAGAACAAGTCCTCCCCTATTAGCTAATTCCCTAAACTGAACTCATCTTGGAAAAAAAAAAAAAAAAAGAGAGAAGAGCTGTGCCCTGGAGATTCCTGTAACCTTTAACAAACATACTAAGGACAAGTAAATAACTTCAAAGTAGTCACACTTAAGGCTGTTGTTTGCTTCCAGGTTCTAGCTATCTGTAAGTATATTAATCTAATTAATGATTTGATTTCCCCTCTTCCCTCCTCCTGTCCCTTCCCCCATTCCTGCCACCCTCCGGGAAAGTATTCATTAAGGAGAAGAATCATCCTAAATTGTACATTTCTGGGTAAAATTTGCCTTTGTGCTACATGTAGGTGGAGTACTCTCTTGTGCTTCTCGAAGCCAAACTTGACATGGAAAAATTAGGTTGCTGCCAGAGAACTCGTAGACTAACTTGGTCAAATTATTAAGTTTTTCTGTAGAGGACAGTGAGACAGAGACATCTTCATTACTTGAAATTTAAGTTCATCTTACTAGGTGTTGGTTTCAAAATTTCATATGATCAAATGTATCTTAGTGACTGCTGTGCTGCAAATGTACGCCAGCTGTACATTTACTTACTTTTTACTTGTAAGTCTATCCAAAATACTTCTTAGTTGTTGGCCTGGGGAATGTTTCTTTGTTTAATCATTAATTAATTAGGTGGGAAAAGATCCCAGTTAAAAAATATTACCATAAAAGAAAGGTGCTGTAAACATTTAGTGGGGATTTCTACATCAATTTTGGAGAAAAACGCTAGATTACAGTCTTAAGAGGAAAAGAGACACATGCACCCACATCTAAGACTAATGTGCACTGTTCCAAGACATATTTAGAACAGATTTCTCTGGTGTCTGAGAATCCACTTTCATTTTCACTATAGAAGGAGAAATATGCTTTCTTCAGGTTGAGTGGGAAAGGGTGTTGCCATTTGTAAGAGGCAGCATAAACCCAACAGTAATTACTCAACTTTGTGCTCTGATTCAGCCTTCTTCCCAAATACACTTTGTTTAAAACAAAGACACAAACAATGCTATATATATATGTGTGTGTGTGTGTGTGTGTGTGTGTGTGTGTTTTAAATCAAGACCTTTATCCAAAACATACACAGTGCAAACTTCCTATGGCCATTGGTAGGAAATCTTGAGGATTTTCTAAAGCAGCTAAAAAAAGGAAAATGTATGTACACTTAATTTTATTCACAGTATTTAATCAAGAATTTATTAACTGGGGTACACATTTTTTGTAGTTCCCCCGGGCACAGTGGTATGCTTCTGGGGATACTAATACAGGCCAGGCTGTATCTCCTTTATCAGATAAATGATTTTCTCCTGTTTAGTTAAAACTCTGCATTCTTTATTATAGGAACACAAGAAGAATTTAAACTTACTATGCCAAAAGACAGGGTCCTAATTTTTGCCTTGGAAAGAACCATTAGCAGATCTGAACTTCGTCCACTGCCCCACATATACTAGCTGTAACTTCAGTGATAGGCAATTTCACTCAAAAAACTCATTACTTGCAAAAGACCGTCAAGATATTTGTATTTAAACTTCAAGACATGTTTCTGGTATTAAATGAGCTATTTTTAATGCCTGATTTAATGGAAATGAACCAGTCAGACACATTCTGGATAATAGGAGCACTGCAATAACAAAGGCTGTGCAGAAATGTGTGGATTTTCAACTTAATCTGGACATTCCTTCCTCAGTATATATTTCCAATTGCAACATATTGTTGCCAATATATGATATATTTTCGAGCTTTATTTCAGTTAATTTTTGCCAGTGCAACTTAACAGCTAGGAGAATTGCAAGTTTTGCTATTAAAGGAGCAGTATTTTTACCAACATTTTCTACAAGTTTTGGTGGAAGTTTGATCTTACAACCTGCAAGAACTGACTACTATTTTGAGATGTCCACTTTTATAAGGCTTAAGGAAGGCCTGAAGTTCAGGAAGAACTGTGACGTTGTGATTATAAGGAGAAGGGCTGAGGTTTACCAGGCAGGATTTCATACCATTTATTTAGTAGAACTGGATGTACAAAAATGAGAGCATGTTTGCAAAAATTCACTTGACTTTTTTTTTCCAGTAGATTTAATTGAAATGTTGACACATTTTTAATGTGAAAAAAAAAAAATCAGTGAATGATATTGCACTGGTTGGTTGTCAGCTACTGTTAACCTCTACAGGTGATTTGACATACATTGTACTTAAATATATCAAACTGTGAAGAAAATGCTAAGAAAACTAATGGGAGCAGTGACATTTACTTCAGAAACACACAGTGGAATAGTTTTAGACACAATTCAGTCCCTTTTAGTTGCATCTTACAAATGAAGAAAAACTCTGCTCATTTATTTATTCTTCAATGTGTTTTGTTCTTGTTTTCAGTAAGTAGTTTTTCTTTAATTTTAGAAATTTGCAAGTAGCTAAGTCAGTCATTTTTGCTTTTCTTTGCTTTTATATGAGACTTTGTATCAGACTTTTCTAGCAGAGAACAGGCTGCAACCACTTTTTAGAATGCAAAGCTAAAGACTAGGATTTGAGGACATTTTGGCTCAAGCAGTAAAATTAAGTCCTGATCTCTCAGAAAATGCAAAAATTCAGGTAAATGTCTGTAAACATTTTCCCCAAACAGATGGGGAAAATGTGTTAAGAATGTCAAAGTATTGATTTCTTCCTAGGATTACTAAAATGCTTTGATGGTCACTTGACGATAAAATTTTTCAACAATTCTTTCCTTGCAAAAAGAATTTTAAAAATTATTTAAAATATAAACACACAAGCTATTTCTCATTGGATAAGGAAAATGTCAGGAAGTTGACCTGAAAAGAATTGTCGGCTTTATTTTGTGGATTTTTTTTTTTTCACCATAAATATTTCCAGTATCTACCTTTTTTGTTGGATTCAACATAAAATGAGAATTTTCCTGAGTTTTTCAATTTGTCTCTTGCACCAAGTGCCATTATTGGCTGGCCACTACAGCATTCTCCTCCCGTGTTTGGAAGAACCCTGTAAGAACACAGCCAAAGTTGAGGCTTCAAGGACAAACACAGTAGTTTCACCCAGAGGTACTTTTTAACATATCTGAGACAAAGCTCACAGCACTTGGATTTCAATTTCAGCTGCCCTTGGATTCTCTTCTCAAACTTTTCTTCAGACAGGCACAAAAACTTATCAGTCTTGCACTGTGTTTTAGTACAGAAGAGACATTAAGAATTTCTGTGATACAGACTATGTAAATTGCAATGTGTGATAAAAAGTCCTACATACACGAATACAACACACACACACACACACACACACACACACACAAAGAATTACTCTTAATTCCTTTAATACTAAGAAACACATGCTGAATATTTTCCAAGCTGTTTGGCTTTTAGGGCTCTCTCTTCACTGGTGTTTCCTCTTGCATTTCTAAAGTGTTGATACACTTTTGGAAACTCTGTATTAATCACAGTCACATTTGTTATGCTAGACTAAAAGTTAGGTTGTTAGTTTTGCTGCTTTCAGCAATTCTCAAAAATTTAAAATTTTCCACACTTTGGAATGAAAAAAAAAAAAGTCTGACTTATGACAACTAATATTAATATTAATAATAATATTAAAATAAAATCTTTAAAATTGATAATCAACCCTTTATAAGGAGTGTTAATATGGAACAATTTCCTCTTCTTTAAGAAGAGATGATGTGAAACTATTTCCTCTTATGTATCCTGAAAGTCTTTTTTCTAACTTTTTGGCTGCAAAATACCACAGTCAAACTAACTTTCAGTTCAAAATTCTGTAAAACAGAAATAGTTTAGAAAATATATCATCAGATTCTGAAGTTGTTGCAGGTTTTTGTTTGGATTTTTAAAATTTTTTTTTTAAATGAAAATCTGAGGTAGGCATCAGTCAACAATATGATTTTTAATGTAAAAGTGTTACAAGTCTTTAACCAAGTGTAACTTTATTGGTTACTCTGTTGATAGACTGTATTTTCGAGAGCAAAACATGAATATGTTTTTTCAAAAAAGGTCAGACGTCTTCAGGCAAGCCCTGAAGGTGGATTTCCTTCATTGCATCCTTTTGTTGTACTAGAGCACTAATAGCCAGTAATAAATTTTCTGAAGAATTCCCCATGCATTTTAGGGGAATGATGAAAATGGAAAGAAGCTAAATTTGTGTCTCACCTCTGAAAGTCTTAAAGTGCCTTTAATCAGGAATTTCATGTCTTGTTCTTAACTCTTCTGAGGACCATCCACAAATCTGAAGTGCAACACCAATAAACACTGGGAGCTCTTGAAACAGAACCTTTTCTATCCATACATATGCCAAAAAGGAAAACACTGGATGTGATTAAGACAAGAAATCATGGTCAGGAAGTGAGAAAGTGAAGCACATATAACTCTAATGCATAGCTTCTCAAGAGAACATGGGGGCTATTCACATCCTCTGCAGAAATCTATAGATTTTGAATCTGAGCTGTAAAAATATAATAATACTAGCTCAAATTTTCACTTTGTGTTCCTCTCCACTCATGTTTGCAATATACTGGTTTTATTTTCTTGGATTATAGTGCATTATAATACTATACATTTCATTATGATCCTTTCCTCTTTCAATGAAGATTCCCAATATGAGAGAATGTGATTTAGGTGTCCTAATATAAACATTTCTGTTCATCTAAGAGTAAAGTCCTAAGAGCCAATGTAGAACTTCAGAGAAGGAAACTACTTGAGTGAACAGCTTTGCCTTTGAGTGAGTCTTTTCATTTCTGTCATATGTTAGATGTTATTCCAAGACCCTTTCCCTGCAGGATACAAGGCTAAGAAGGATTACTCAATCATGAAAACCCCACTGGCTCAGCTTATGACACAGAATCCTCTAAACTCACTGAGCAAGCAGATGCTTCTGGGACGCTTCAGGCCCAGTTTTTGTCTCTCTTGGTATTTTAGTTGGCAAAAATGCTGTCAATGTTGAGTCCCACAACCAAACACGCAGCAGAAATACAAAATATTGTCAGAAACTGATTTACCTAGAAGTCAGAAGTTTTAGTTAGGCTAATAGTACAATGAAATATAAATTCCATAGATTTCTTTTCTCACATAGGAGACTCTGTGCCA
This sequence comes from Scytalopus superciliaris, assembly GCA_013400415.1. NCBI lineage: Eukaryota > Metazoa > Chordata > Aves > Passeriformes > Rhinocryptidae > Scytalopus > Scytalopus superciliaris. Next base: position 658,072 of record VXBX01001048.1, read on the forward strand.
CTGAGTTTTTCACAGACAAGCAGAAGAATTATGGGCTCTTTGCGTAAAAAGTAACAATGCCCTATGATGTGAGTGAAAGTCAAGGTTTCTGTTTCTCCATCTGCAAAATCAGAGGTAATCGTACTTACTAATCAAATTGGAGTCTATTGACCAGTAATGCTTTCAAATTGATACTTTTCAAAAGAGGAAAAAAGTATCATTATTTTAAAAACTGCTGATTTCACAGACATAAATTTCTTTTTTATTGCAGTTTCTGATAATTTCTTCTTCTATCTCTGTTCCTGGAGAAAATGCTGAATCTGCAAAAGAATTAACATTGCTTTTAAAGAAAGTCTCCTCATTCTCTGTATTATTAGTGGGAAAATAAATTTTCAGTGTTATTATGCAATACTTTCTGATACAGTTCTTATGATTATTTATGTCAGGCCAAAAATTGCCCCTATTTTATATTAAACAACATCACTGGAAGTTTCTAGCTGCATTATGATTTGAATCACTCAACACTAACATTGGAACTTCAAGGTACTAGAATATGTACAGATTAGGGACAAACAAAGTCTGGTCTAGTATATTTAAGTACTGATTAGAAGTAAGTAAACTTTGGAAAAATCACATCTCATTTGGTGGGTGCAAGCTAGAAGCACAAATCATACAATTTACCCACGAATTTTGGGATCACGTCAGAAATTACACTTGAACTGTAGTTCCATTGTTACATCTGTTGTCACATCACACCTGTCAATAACTTTTGTGAACTTTTCCTCAAAAGAACAACCAGTGCTCTTGCTCTGACAGTTTTCTTGTCCTGTACTTTGTGTCTAGTCAGACATTTGAACTTAAAAACACACTATTGCTAATTGATCTATGATGATAGACTTACTAAATGCTATTGACAACACATGTTTTGTTGAATCAAATGTTAAACTAAGAGGCAGAAAGTGGAATGTAAGACTAGGTATCTAGACACACAATAGAAAGAGGCATTTTTTTTAGTGGAGATATCAACTGATTGCATTGTAAGAAGAATGCAAAGGCTTCTTTCTTGTTCAATGGTGGTTTCAGGCTTGTTTTATCTTACTGCAGTAACTGTTGTCAAATCACTGTAACCCCTAATATTACCATAATTAATGGATGGAGATGAAGAAAGACAATGCTCAGCAGTTATAAGGTAGGTGTTGGCTATGTTTCCCTACAATATCTGTGAATTTTATAAAAGCACCACACAATGCCAGTGCCTCACTTAGATTCCCTTTAGCATCTCCAAACAAGATTTGATCGCTTAAGTTTTGTTTTGATGCTCCATATATGACTGAATTTCATTCTAGTACAGGACTGTTGCTGACAAAACAATCTCCTCTGCTTTGTCCAATTTGGCTGTAAAAGACTAAATCAATGTGACCTTCGGAAAAAATCTCGTAGATGATTATTCTGTAGCCTTGACTGCCAATATGAAGCACTTCCCATTTACCAGAACTCTTTACAGAAACCAATTCACTAATTGAACATGCGGCTATTTATTTCAGTGCTGGAGAAACTGAGATAGTATTTGATGTAAGATAACACAAAAAGTAACTTCTGGAATATTGCTAAGAAATTTAAGATACTGTTACAGTCATGCTCAGGCTGCCAGGTACTGCCAGAACCTATACAGTGCAAAATCCCATTTTTCCCCTTGGCTGCTATGCCACTCCACAACTTTATATTCATTTTATTATTCTTAGCCTCTAATTCAGTTACAGCAGAAAGCTTTCCAAATCTCTGAACTCTCAAAGACCTCAGGCCCAGCCTACAAACACACATATTTGATTATTTTTTAATGAATAGCCCCACTGCAAGTATAGAGAATCAGGGCATGTTTAACATTACATATCAGAAAAAAATTATTGGGATGAAAATAGATTAATATCTTCGTGCTACTAGTTATAAATTTCAAACTGCACTCCTTGGGACATAAACCTATCTTTAGCTAGCCCTGGATTAGAAAAGAATTTTACACTATATACATGTACTGTAATGTGCAGTGCTTGAATAAGTATTCTTCTATGAGAGTGGTGAGACAGTGGACTTAGTTGCTCAGAGAAGCTGATGATGCCCCATCCCTGGAAATGTTCAAGGCCAGGCTGGATGGAGCTCTGAGCAACCTGATCTAGTGGACAGTGTCCCTGCACATGGCAGAGGGTTTGGAACTAGATGATCTTTAAAGTTCCTTCCAACCCAAACCATTCTATGATCTGTGTCTGTCTGATGCATCTGTTACTGATCACTGCTGAAAAGGAGACAGAAAAACTAGAATCTGACATTGAAACCAGCATTGCAGCTCTTACGGTGCAACTGACTGCACTGGCAAAGTTTGTTTTGGGTTTTACTGTCCAAATCGAAATGATCATTCTGTCTGTGTAGAAAGGCAAAAGTAGTTCAAGAGAGACCTAATGCCCTGCAGGACTTAGAGGGACAGGCTTTTAGGGCAATGTGAAAAAATCATTTCCTAGCTTTCCTAAAGAACTCTCAGATGTTTAATTTCAGATTCAGGTTTCTTCTTTCATTTTCTTTGGGGCACCATTAAATATAATTTCTAAAGGCAGCTCAGTAGATCAGACACTAGAAGAGCCTTACTAATTTAAATCTTTTTTTGGATATTTTTCATTTCTTTCCTCTTCTTCTTTGCCTTCCTACTACACTCGCCAAAAGCCACTATCTTCTATATAGAGACAGAACATTTTGGTCATTCATTTTTAATGTGATTTTCGCAACACTCCACAGTGCTCTCCTTTCCCTCTTTATTCCCTTTCCCCAAACATTTATTGTCATTCCTGTAGCAAGCCATGTTGGTAGCTTTTGATTCTGGCATTTAGAGCTAAACAAATAATTTTCAGTAACTAACACACTCAACCAACGCTTTTTCTCTTCTTGGATGTTATCTGAAAGAAGATCTTGAACTGAATTTATTAGCTACTGGAGCACTTTTGATATCTTTTAAATTCTGTTAATGTCTGCTGACCAAAAATATTTATGCTGCCTAATCTGCGACAGATTGAAAAAAGTCATGGAGCACTGATTGCTTCTCATGAGTTTATATGGCAAAACTGAAGATCTCAGGTGCAGAAAAAGTGGGCTAAAGTATGAAAGAAAATACTTATTTGTAAACATCATATTTCTTAGTCACTCTAATTGTTTTCACACTCATCTTCATTGGAACTTTAGCCTATGGTAGCTTTCAGCACAATGCTGTATTGTGATACCATAAGTCTCTCTCCAGTCATGCATTTGAATCCTTCTACCAGTCATCCTTGTTCAGTCTGTTTTGAGTTGATTTGGAGAGCAGTAACATTGCAGAAGTGCAGGCAACATTTTTCAGAGGCTACATACCAAAGCAATTTCAAAACGGGCAGTTATAGTGTGCTGTTATATTTTCCCTGTTTTCAAGGAGTGAGACCAGTGTACAAAGTCAAGAAACAGGTAACAATGGTAGCAAAAATACCACTGCACAATTATTACATTCTTGATAAACCCAAAAATATTTGGCCAGTCTCTTTTTTAATAAAACACTCTGGCACTTTGTCAGCTTTCCAAAATGCTTAGAGCCCAAAGTCTTAGAAGTTTTGGTATGACTATTCTGTTTCCGGAGTCTGAGCTTTCTCCACATTACACTAATGAAGTTTCTTCATCTACAGCATTATTACTTGAGAGTTAAATAAATATTTGTAAATGAAAGTATCTGGAAAGACAGAATGCAAAGAAACCATTGAAGTCTACACATAAGTTTCTTTATAAAGGAAGAAATTTCGATGAGGGAAATGCAAGCTTTCCCTCTGGAAAATGTAGTTGATCTGCATTACTCAATGACTGCCCTTATCACTGGGACTTGAACCAGCACTCTGCCTGCAGCTTTTAAAATTTAATTGTACCAGAAAATCATTTTTTCTAGTGCAGTCTGGTGAGTAAATCTGGATAAAGATGATGAGAAGAAACAAAATGGAGAGGTAAGGATTCTGTGTCATAGTCCCTCTTCTGCTACTGAGCAGCCAGGTGACCTTGGACAAGACATTTAACATCCATGACTTATTGCTTCAGCTGCCAAATTAGACAAGGCTGACCTGCCTTGGAGGGGGTTGTGAGCTTCAATTTCTAACATCTTGGTACAGAACCGCTCAAAACTGCAAAATAGAGGCTTTCATTGTTGTAACTAAAAAATTGAAACTTCAGCTTAGTAGAAATTAAAAATCAGCACTTCTTGTAACCCTGGGGATGATGATGATGTAGATCCACTTGAGTAAGCACAGGAAGGCTCTTAGGGATGGGCAGACTAACAAATCACAGAATAAATGAATGAACAGAAACATCCAGCACAAGTTTTCCTAGCTGTCCTCACCTCTGTTGCATTGATGAATAGGGAACAATGAAGTAAACAGTGCTGGAGGACAAACCGAGTAGCAAAGAATTGTAACTGACAATTTGCTGCTAAAATACATAGTCCCTTGTAAAACCTATTGATTAATGAAGTCTCTCTATCAGCATAAGAAAACACACACACAACAGAGGGAAGCACATTTGAGTAAATACTCTTATTTAGAAAACTCAGCATTATGCAGCATTTAATCTGTCTGCTATTCAATAACAGCAGCACACACAAGTAACTTTTCCCTTTTGTTATTACTCACCTGGAGCTATTAGTCATCAGACTACAAACAAAAGACAAAAAGGAGAGAGTGATGAGCCTATTTCTCCCTTGAGGCAGCTATTGAGGAGCGAAATGAACCCAGGGAGGGGCTCAGAGCAGTCTCCCAGCCCTGATGGAACAGGGATCGAAGCGGGGGTGTTCACTGAGCATAGAAGAGGTGCAATTTCTCGCTACAGGAATACAGGGTGCCATCAGCAGGACCCTAAAGTCACCTTCCCTTTCCAGCCAAAGTTTTTAGTACAAGACTGCCATCTATTGCCTAAAGTTCCAGACTGGAAGGAGGCTGGATATTACAAAGTGGTTTGTCTTGTGAGATAGTCCCAGATCTGAAACCATATGTGGCACCCCACTAGCCAAACACTGCAGAAGTTGCAACCTAGACATATCCTTTGACCTTGCAGCCCAAGCAAATTACCATAACAGGATGCCAGGTCAAGGCTGTATAATGAAAGAGAAGCTGAGCAGGCTGGATATTTGCAGATAAGGCAATACAAAAAAGGAGAGGTGTTCTAACCATTCTGTTCTGACTAAACCCTTCTGAATTAACCTGCATTAACCTCTTGAATACCACACTGTGCTAGATATTTATCCAGAAGATGTACAGTGGAACCAGAAGAGCTGATTTCAAAGGGTTATCATGTTAGAGCAATATTAAATAATCCAAAGGTCAAAGGAGGAAGAGGACTTTTTGTACAAGTTGCAAGTCTGATTAATCGAATATTAAATCACATTAATGCAATACATTATCTGAGTGTAAATTCAGGCAAGTGCTTTTCCCTCTTTTAAAACAGCCTGTTTGCAAAGTTCATTCACTGTTTTCTGTTCAGGCTGGAATGCATATTTCTTAATTCATTATTGCACACCATTATGCAGCTAGATAAACATTAATATGTAGAACTAAAACTTGGAGTTTAGACCACAGTTTTTTGATTTATAACTATCATTGATTCCAGAGAGAGAAAAAGATTCTGGGGCTTGTCAAGAAACACAGACCCAGATGTAGTTTGATGAATCTTTCAAGTTTCAGTTTTGAAAAAAGAATGTTGTGTACTTCTTTCTCCTGGGGAAACAAATTGAATTAGGTCCATATGAGAAAAAGGATAAAGTGAATTAGACTTTTGTATTGGCATGGAGCAGACCAGAACACAAAAATGTGTAGCATTAATGATATTAAATCTTTAATCCACAGGAAGACCAGTTCCAGAAAGTGTAAAAAATTCAATTGAAATCTCTCCATTTTTCCCCTTTCTCAGACTTCAAGCAATGCTGTCCTATTTATGTGATTAAAAGTACAACATTGATTTTACCACTTTATATGGTTTTATCTTTCAAAATGTGCTTTTTAAAATCTCTCTTCTGATTTCACTAGCTCCCACATGAGCTCAGTCCTATGAGAAAACATATGAACTCTGGGGCAAAGGTCCTAGAGTTAGACGACTGATAGGGAGGATGTTCTACACCACATGAAGTCATATTTAATCTCTCTGGGAATTCTGGAGATACACTAGAGGATTATCAGGAGAATAATTTTCAAAAATGTCACCCAAATAATTGTATGGTGAATAGCTCAAAAAGGCAGCCATCTCTACATCACATGCAGGCTCCCCCAGCTCTGCCATGTTGTTTGAATGCAAAGTCAATAATTAGGTGTGATTTCTGGGGGGAAAAAAAAAAAGGAAAAAATTTGAATTTTTACTCTACATTTTGTATGTGAGAATTCTTTTACAATTAATCTTTCCCCAAAAAACAATCATTTTGTTTCCTTGATTTTAATTCTGTTACAATTTATGTTTCATGCCTACAATTTTTATGTCTTTTTGTTTTATTATTTCAAAAAAATGAGGACGACTGTAGAGGACCAATGAAAGGGGAAAAAAAAAACAATGAAAAAGTAAGGGGAATGGAAAGGGGCATTTGGTAGAGGCATAAATAATTTTAAAAACCCTCAGGATATAGTGATGGAATATTGAAACAGCTGCAATTCTGAAGACTGATTCACTGCAAAATTAGATGCCCCCAATTCATAATATCATGTTTGACTGGTAAAACTGGATGATCCCTGGCTGAAAGATCTAATCTTGATTCTTTGATCTCTGAAGAAATCAAATTTATATTTATTTTTATCAAGTAGGTACAAGAAAAAATAATCAGAGCATTGATGTTCAGGTTTTCAGTATTAAATATTAAACTTTTAAGTTGATATTTTCTATTTAAATTTGTTTCTAGTCCAAAAGAGCTTTTTTTTTTTTTGTTTGCCTTTTTTTTCCCCCTAATGCTTTGGAAGCTTAAAGCCAGCTGTACTTAAATATTTCAGTTTTCCATGTAATTCAGAAAAATGTGCTTAGCATTTTGACCAGAGGTTTAATTTCCTAATTTTTAACAACTAAGGCAAATAATTTAGTTACAGAGATTCAGTTATTTGAAACACTTCATGTCAACTTATGGAAGTTCAGAAGTTGTCCAAAAGCTGCCCACATCTTCAGATAATCATTTATCATTAGGTGCAGTAAGCACTGAAATGAAGATGGATTCTCCTTCCATCTAGCATTGTGATGCTAGACAATATTCGTTTCCCAGAGAGGGAAAACTGAGCTCTGCAGCCCAACTGACAATAACATCCCTTGGCTCCAAGTGTCACCCGGACACTAGGGAGGGTAGCAGAGGCTTTTTACCTCACCAATATGCAGGTTTTGTCAAACTCCACAACAGTGCTTGTAAGACCCCGTAGTCCTAGTCTGTACCAAAAGTGTGCCAGTCAGTCTGTAAACAAAACACCATGAGAAAAAAGAACACTAAAGTGGTTAGACATGAATCAACACGACTAACTCTATGACAGTTTCTATCTCATGAGAAAAAAAATCAGATGGGGCATATTCATAGCCTCTCTTCCTAATGTCTCTATGGCAATTTTGGCAGCTGCTCATGTAAGCATTGTTCATTGTTCATTTCTTCCCAGTCCGCTCAATCTCATACTCTGGCAGTTTTGATCTGTAGGCTCCTAGATTAATACAGCACAAACAATTCCAACTATAACAGCTCACATCAAAAGCTTTTAGAATAAGCAGAATTGAATCAAACTGTGCCACTGAGAGTGATGCACACAGTGGCACCTGGGTGGTATTTGAAAGTCTTCCAAAAATCACAACAGGTGACTAGAAAACACAATAAATTTAATTTTTAAAGAAGTTCAGTCTGCTTTTGAGTCATCTTAAATACTCTGCTGTCAATCAGTGGAAAACTGTAAACTTTTTCTTGTAAGTTCAAATTGAAGAGAAGGTTTTGTGGTTTGTTGTCTTAAAATACATGTGGAACAAAGTTCTATTTGATTAAAAATACATGTTCTATGAAATACAAATGCCCATTTTGCAAAGATAAGAACTTCAAAGTTCATCTGAAGCAAGTAGTGAGCAAAGATCGGCATGCAGAGGATAGACATGCAGAACAATATGTCTCCTTTAATTATATATTTTTTAAAATTTGCTTGAAGTATACATATTTCTGGAAATGTTAAGAATCTTTCTCATTATCAAAATTTTTCAGTATGTAGACCAGCAAAACAACAAAATATAATCTAGTTAATCTTAGAGACTTCAACACACTCTGTGTTATGTTGGGTTTTCTCATTGAGTAGCTACACATAAACTCAGTGAAATGAGTGATATAACCAATGTGAGAAGGGCCAAAACAGCAGCATAGCAAAAACAAATGGAAAAAAGAAAAAAAAGCATTAAAGAGATACTGTGAGTGGAGTCTGTCCAAAAACATTTCATGTAAGTCACATCACACTGACGCTGGCTTCCGACATCAACAAACAATACAATTGAGCCAATGTAGATATACAAACAGTTGCAGCACTTATGTTAAGAAAAACACAACAGTGTGTGTATATATATATATATAGCTTGTTGGTACCTTGAACCCCATCTGCAAAGATTAAAGTCTGTTCTGGTTTCTGCTTCTGAACTGTGTCTGTGGTTCACTCGTCAGAGGCTCAGACGTCTGTGAAAGATTGACTGTTGGTTCAGTCCAAATGAACGGACCAAAACAGGAGCCTTTATGTACAGGGTGGAAGTACGTCTCAAGATAGCTTTTTATGTCAAGCTGCTATATTCCACACACTTAATTCTTAGCCTTGAAGTGGATCCCTGAATCTGAAATGTCAAAAGTGAAAGAAAGGTGTTTATTTGGGCTTCTGAAAGAGTACTGATCTGCATGGAAAATATTCTTTTTTTTTTACAAATACTCCCTGATAGGATTAGACCTGTCATATGGGCTGCACTGTCTTAACTGTTGTAGGTTTTCCTTTGGCTAATGAGATTTTCCACTCCCAAGGAAAAAGAAACCAAGCTGTGACTTCCTTTAGGATGCTGAAAGTTGAAAGAGGAAGAGCAGTACCCATCATGTGACAGTTAAATGTTATCATAGTATTTATAAGGACATCCACCTAGTTTATCAGAATAACCTATATAGTTCCCAACAGGAGTAACAATGAATACAGAATGTTTATGCAGTGAATTTTTATGAACTAAAACAGTTAGTAATTTAGAAGTTATTATTACAAGAACAGTATCCTGGTAGGATAATCAAGAGGCATTTTCAGGGCAGGTAACAAAAAAAAAAAATAACTCTAATGTCAGTTTTAAATAAAATTGAAAGAAAAAGGAACTGTACTCTTTCTGTCTTCAGGGAGAGGTCATCAGCAATGCAGCTAGTCTATAATATAAAGTACATTTGAAAGATTTGTACAATAGCATGGATTGCAGTTCGTTTTGCTTTACAGCAAAAGGGAATTAGAACTTCTTACTAAATACTCAAGATCAAAATTATGCCTAACTAAAGGACCCCAGCACACCTGGTTCTATGACATTCCAATTTCCTACATATTTCCATGTCTACCCCTGGTGCTACTGGCATACATGCTAAAGTTTATACATTTTCAAACACCCTGATAATTCAAGTTCTTTGTAACATCTGGTGTACTACTGTAATTGCTATGCTAAAACAGAAAATAAAAGGCATTAGTAAGAGCGAGTGCCCAGAAATTACAATGTTTCTTCAGGGGGTCATAGTAGGTCTGAACAATTAAATGCATCCCTTCAGAAGCACTAGAATTTAAAGAGAAGCATCAGACCTCCTATGTCTACCTGATCAACATGCAGAAGATGGCCTTTTTTTCTGTCTCATTCCATTTTTGTCTTTCTCAGATATATGGGAAAAGGTCCACAGCCATCAATACATTAGGTCACCTCCTGTCACTCAGCAGCAAGAGCCGTGTCAGACAGGAGAAGCCTTGAGAGTTTTCCTCTGTGTTTCCAGAATCTATCACTTCATCACATTTCCTTTATGTAAAATCTGGGGTTTAATGGAGAATGATATCTCTGCTCCTGTAACAAAACTCTGATCTCATCAGTGTTTGTTATGTTGTCTACAATGCACCTCTGCTGAGCATGGTTTGCAGCAGAACTGGAAACAGCACCCATTATTTTTTCAGGCTTTTCCTTTCTTCTCCATTAAGTGGAGGTAATCTTAAATCACAAGGCATATGACTATGAAGCATTTTCAAATTCAAAGCTCATATTATGTTCCTTTTCAGAAAAGAATCTTTAGGTTGAAAAGCATCTTCAAAATGGTAAGAGAAGACCTTGCATCCGTGACTGACAAACAGTGTGAGAAAGCTAGAAATATACCATAATAGCCTTTCTTTCACCATATCATAAAAACTCTCTCATTCTTCATTTTGCTATTCAGTTTAGGAAGTTTTTATCCTTGAAGAGAAGCCAGCTTACACTTCAGCTCCTAGCTGTTGATAGGGAGCTGGATGGTTGTTGAAAACAACTAGAAGGGTAGCTTCTACTTCTGACCCTGAGATTAGCTCCATTGGCTAGAGCCTGCTGCAAATAATGCCAAGGTTGTGGGTTCAATCCCTGTATGGGCCACTCACTTAAGATTTGGACTTGAGGACCCTTGTGGGTCCATTGCAACTGAGAATATTCTGTGACTATGGAAATGCAACTGCCATATGTGCTTTAGGACGTGAATTGCTTTATAACCTCAGCCTATCTTTCTGCTAGCTGAAGGCTACAGGTACCTGGGAACAGTGAGAAGAACTAGGAGGCCTTAACTTTGACCCATTTGCCCAGCTGTGATTCTGAACTCTAAAGAATGTGTCAAGCAAACAGGCCAGGGGTTTCTCTCTGGTCTATCTATGCTACACAGGAGTTTTTTGGCTTCTGCTATATATTAACCAAGAAATTCAATTCTTTTTCTTTTGCTCCTCTCAGTAATGGGTTGAACTGGGATAAAGTCATGCTACAGTGTTTTGGATTTCTTCTCAGTGAGTGCTAAAACTATTAGTTTTCTTTTGGGCTAAATTGCATCAGTATAGCAACTAATGGCACTGGTACCATTTATGCATGTTGGATTTATTATCTACAGTTAGCTGGTTGGATCATTTTTCTGTATGCTGAAATGGAGCATAATTGGGCTATTTTTCATAACAAACGGAGTGTGCCTGTACAGAAGGCAGTTGGCCTACATCAAGTTTTGCCTCACTTTTTTTAATAGCTCCAGCAGAGAACTGGTTTCACTTCTCTGTTGGGGTCTTTCCAGATTAATGTTTTTCTGTTTGTTTAATGACACAGAAGTTGGTCTCTGTCATATTGTTATGAGTGATAAAGTATAAGTCCTGGTTATTTTTGCATTGTTTTTTTGGAAACAAGATGAACAAGCAAATTCCGGAAGGAAGTATTGCTACCAGTATTTGAATTCTCTATACTAACAAGACAAGTGGTCCAGACAAGTGAGTTACTTGCAAGAATATCTGGGTTTATCTTATTTGAACACAAAATCTGAGTGAAATTCTCAGGAGACATTCCAACCTGGCAGTTCTTCATTACTATTATAATAAAGAATATAATACAACAGTATATTAAAATATAGCATAATAATAGAATAATAATATAATACAGCTCTGCAATCTATTAATGTCTGATTTAAAATGGACATCTCCAGCAAAAAGAGAATTAATTTATCATGGTCATTGAATAAATTTAGCATAGCAAGACTGCTGTTTTAGTGATCTGTGATGCCTGAGTTTTTTCTTTTCTTATTATGTGGTATTGGCTGCAGCATGCTCCAGCAGAAGAGAAAAATTTAGAACCATTCATTAAAATCAATGAATAAGCTTTGAACATCTGCTTTTATTTGGATTATGTTTTCCTGATGATTCCTTGAATCACAGCTAAAGAAGAGTCAGACACACAGGGAGAACATCAGGCACTGTCTTTATTCCTTAATGCCTTTATTGTCAAATAAGCTACTGGGTAGAGATAAGAGACACAGCAGCACAGTAGCAATCAAATCTGCTTTCCAGTGTATTCCTTTGCTAGACATCTGGTAAGGAACAGAGATGTTCATTTTACATACTGTTTGTGGTGGACCTTCGGCTGAGGTGTATGTTTTCATGGAAAATTAGTGTTTATTATAAGACAAAATGAGACTGTAGCACCTTGCAATCCTGTCCCCATCTCCATGTATTCCCGCGGTATATATGTAACACATGCACATGCCCCTACGTGTGTGTGCATGTGTTACAGTGTATTTAGAATCTTTATACAGTGACATTACCTGGTAGGCTTTATCTTCATCACTTATGCCTTTCATACAGATTGATTTCTTTAAACGTGGTGAGCATGAAACAAAAAGCCAACTCCTGCTTTTCCCTCTTAACTCTGCAGTTCTGGAAGTCTGCTATATAAAATAGTATTGAGAATGCTTCAAGGAGGTCAGAAGTGTGCAAAAACTTACAGTGAACTCCTGTTTCATATGAATGACACTTTTACATGAATTTCAGGTCACTATTTTCCTTTCCAAAATACCCTTGTGTGTGATGCTCATCGTATAGGCTCCATGGCACACCTCCAAGCATTTGGATTACAGAGAATTAATATTCTTCCATAGAATAACCAAACCTTGATACTTTAGTAATTTGCATAAGAGTCCTTTGCTGAGAACTAAGATCTAAATTAATTTATTTCTTAATTTATTTATTTATTTGGATTTATATGGACACTAGTTTTAAAGCTACGATCTAGAGGTCAAAGCAATGTTGTTATCTATTAGAAATGTGTTCACTAATGTGATGAAAACAGAATATATCTTCTTCCAAAAATGGTCTGAATGAAATCAAAGTCTGATTCATGCCATATCTATCAATTCCCATACCCATGAACACTAGCCAGTATCATAATAGTTTTGTTACTGTAATGTGCATAGACCCAATTGAAAATCAGGGCTTCACTCCATCTGTGTAAATGCTCTCACAGGGAAAAGACTATGCTATTGCATAAAGCCATCGTTAGTAAGAGTTCAGTTAGAGTTTCCAAAAAGGGACCACAGAATTGCATTGAGGGTAAGCGAAATGGCAAAAAACACAGAACCATCTAGATACAGACTCTGGCACTTGAAGTCTTAGGGAGAAGATTCTCTGCCTCCACCTCAGCTGAAGTACTGCATCCAGTTCTTGGGACCCCAATATAATAAGGACATGGACCTGTTGGAGTGCTCAAGAGGAGGGATACAAAAAGGATCAGAAGGCTCGAGTATCTGCCCTGTGAAGACAGGCTGAGAGAGTTGGGGTTGTTCAGCCAGGAGAAGAGAAGGCTCCAGGGAGACCTTACAGCAGCCTTCCAGTACCTAAAGGGAGCATAAAAGAAAGCCAAAGGGGGGATGGCTTTAAATTGAAAGAGGAAAGCTTAGATTAGATATTAGGAAGAAATTTTTCACTGTGAGGGTAGTGAGGTGCTGGAAGAGATTGCCCAGAAAAATTGTTGATGCTCCCTCTCTGGAAGTGTTCAAGGTCAGGCTGAATGGGGCCTTGAGCAATCTGGTCTTGGGGGTTGGAACTAGGTGATCTTTAAGATCTCTTCCAGCCCAAACCATTGTATGATTTCTGGGACCATTGAATGTCAGAAGCTGGGAGGATATATCATGGAAAGTGTATCAGACCAGTTGCTCATTGGAGTAGTCCAACATGGATATTGAACCTTATAAAGTGAGTCTGTATTCCAGTCTCCCCTTGCTGTGTAAGATTTATAGTTGGAGGAAGATATATTTCAAGGAAAAGATATTTGGGCAAAAGGGCATCAAGGTTCAGTCAATAAATTATGAACTTCTCTAAGGAGAATCTGTGTATGTTCCCTTCTCATTCTTTTTGTTGTAGCCAATCCAGAGGTAAAAATAGCAGTTGCAGATGTTTGCATATTCTGATTTAGCTGCACAGACAAATAATAAGAAGAGAATTACTCCTCCCTGTGTGTCAGTTGCAGAACTAGACAAACACTTCCACTTCCTAGACTATTACCTCCTTTTATCTTCTCCAGTTTCTATACCCTAGTGCCAAATTGTGTATGGCAGAAAAGATGGCTTGCAGTTTGTCCTGAAGATCCATGGATTGGTAGCTGATAGTCAGGATGACTCCCTGAGGACTCATTGATGGAAGATCCTTTAAAACCAGGATGCTTTAGCATGGTCATTGATTGCAACTGTGACATTACTGCAAAGTTCTGATGGTCTTCAGATTTGAAGTCACAAGAGTCTTTGTAGGTGAAAACCAATAATTTGTATTGCACTTGAAAAACAGCACCTATGTTTTAGCTCAGTGCCTCCTGCATCAGCTCTGCTTCTTATCTGATTTATGCTTTATTTCCATGCACAATGTATTGCAGTAATACAATTTAGGCCTGGATGTTAGCAGCAGTGTCCTAACATCTGCAAATACACAAGAAAGTAATTTTGGCATAGGAAGGTATAAGCACAGGTAAGAGTTTACAGCCCTTCATCTTCAGTTCTATGTCAGATAAAGGAAATATTGTGTACAACACTAATGAGCAGAAGGATTGATAAAAAGAAATACACTACTACATTGATTTTTTTTTTTTGCCTAACAATACAATGAATGCAGGATTAAGAGACACAACCCTTTAAACAGGTTAAAAATTGCATATTACAAATGTTACTGAAATGTGATTTTTGAAATTTTTTTCTCCCTTTCCAAAAACAATCAAAGCTATAACTAATTGCACTGGGAAAAAACTTAAGAAAAGTCTAACGTCCCAGACATATAGCAGAGTTAGATTATCTCTTTGCAATAATGTTGTCTAATAAATAGGTTTCAGGAACACACATTAGTTAACATTAGAAATGCTTTCAAAAATTAATCTAGCTCCAAATTTGCTTGTTCCAGTTGATATGGTTTATAATACTTAAATATGCATACCATGCTTATTTTTGTCTGGCATGTTTTTTAGTGGAAGCAGTTAATAGAAATCATCTTAAAAAGTGATTCTTTTACAAAAAAAAAAAAAAAAAAAAAGGCAAAGC
>VXBX01001048.1:673141-691360 GCA_013400415.1 Scytalopus superciliaris
AAGGCCCGCAATTTTGCATTCTTAAGGATGAGATCCATTCTTACTCTACATCTGTTTACATTTCACTGACTTAAACAATGCTCCTCCTTATTTTCAGCAGTATGAGGGAGTTCTGAAACAGGCTTTAAACTTGTGTTAATTTATATAAATTCATACCTAATTATAATGTAGACTAGCAGAACATGACACACTACTCATCATGTATTTCTCACACACAGGTTTTTCCTCTTCTATATTTATTACAAGCCCTGCAATTTTGGGTAGGGTTTTTTTTCCCCCTTGAAGTCCCAGTTTACAGAGTTATATTATTTTACAAGAAATTCAGCTTTCAGTTTTCAGAAAATAAGCTTCAAGTTCTTATGGCTGTTAAGAGACATTTGGAAAGGTTAATCTGAAAGGATCAAACACTAGAAGGCAAATAATATAAAGATCCCATGGGATATTACTTTTAAAATCTCATGATTTTTAAACCAGTTTTATGGGATTAAAATTGCAGCAGGGGAGATTGAGGTTAAACATTAAGAAACCCTTCTGCTGTAAGGATAGTTAAGTAGTAGGACAGTTTGTCTAGAGAGCTTGTGATTTTCCACCAGTGAAGGTTTTTAGAACAAACAGGACAGGTTGCTACTCAGGAATGTTTAAGCTCTCATTGATTCTTCTTTAAGAGGTGGAATACTTATATGAAGTCATATAGTGAGTTCATCTCTTGCCCCATTTTTAGTAGTAATGATTTATAAAGAATTTACCATTTTTAACATGTTGGGTTAACAATTATAAATGCAAAATCACTTCATCACTGCTTGTAATGAATTTCTTATCAATATTGATAAGAAAAATCTTTTACAAATTTGACATCAGTAGAAAAACCACAATGGATCCATTTTAAAAAAGCTGGAATTTTTCTCCAAAGTCCTTTCTGGAGGTTCTAAGGAATCTCTACTCAGGATATGTCTTTAAAGACTCTTAAAACTACATTCTATCAGCCCCAAGTAATCCCAGTGGAAGTTTTTGTTTCATTTTTGCTATTCTCATCTAATTTGCCTATGTTGTTCTTGTACTAGTATGGTTGTATTTGTAACATGTTCATTTTTTAAAATTTTATTCTATTGTGTTTTTGTGAGTTCTATTGCACAGTGGCCCAGCTAACATTTTAGGTGGCAGCTTTCTTATATGAAAATAAGATAAGCTTACCTTGTTAGCAATGGAAAAAAACAGGTCAATAAATACTCTGGTAATGACTTTTCTGGTAATTTGCTCTGTGTGGACTCTCAGCTGTTAGCACAGAATGCACGCAGTGCACAGCACGTATAATATATGTCCTTGGTATAAGAAATCCTCAAAAATAACTGCATATCTGTAACACAAAGCAAAATTGAAGTAACCTTTTCCCAAGCAAATCAAGAGTTAGTTTGCCATTAAGCTTTGTCATGTTTCATATTATTAGCCTCAATAATATTACTCTGAAGGCTTTCTCTAGAAAAGAAAAATATGCGCAACTCTTAACATCCTCCTCCCAGCATTGTCAATATGATTTTCCTTTCAGTCTTCAAAATAGACCTTTTCCCCTGGAGCTTATTTATTGTTGATTTCATCAGAAGGAGACTTTCTATTTATGTATTTATTGTCATTATTTCTTAATTGGTAGGAAGTTATTTGCACTTGGTCTGTCATACCTGAGGGAGCACAGTGATATCAACTTATTTTTCTGCATCTTGAGCTTGGGGATTCCTAACATATTTTATGCTCTGTAGGCAGAAGAAATCATCTACCATGACCCAATAAGTGGTTAGAAGAACTCCTAGAGGGAGTCACCTGAGACCTGCTGCTGACTCCCAGCACCGCCAGTGGGTTCTGTTCTTTCTATGCCCACTAATAAAATTGCCTCAGAAAACCCCATGCATCTGTAATGCAGTGCTGTGCTGCTGGGGTTTTGGGTTAGGCACAAGTGTATAGTAGAAACAAATAAACAAAAAAGGCAAGCCTTAAACTGCAAATGCAATGTAGTCTGTTTCAGTCTTAAACAATAGAGAAGTTGTTGGTCTCAGATTTTAAATAAAAGGGATATTGTATTCAGTTTCTTGAACTTGTCCTATTTCTACCTTAAGAGTCCCAAACCAGGGAGAAATCCAGGGAAAGATCCCAAATATAATGTGGTCATACTGCTAATTCAGTTGCAATTTGTCAGTTCGTGATACTCCATTCACTACAGAGTTTACTTAGTTTTACTATTTTTTCCATCCAAACCAGTGTCCCCCAATCATTCCCAATTTACCATGCACATGTATCCATCCCTCCAATTCTACTCTATGGAAAAGAAACCAGCAGTATATATCTTTGCACCAACTGTATAGTTCAGTACTAACTATTAAAGATAAATGACGAGATGGCCCATCTCCAAAAGGTCAAATGACCCCTTTCACAGCCAGTCCTCTGATGTAATGATATTGTGGGAATGACAATGGCTACTGCTCAGAGACTTTGCTCTTCTTTGTGGTATTATGTGACACCATGATCCTCATTTCCCAGCATGAGTTCTTGTGATGATGTCATTGGTCAACTCCAGTCAGAAGCATGAAATAGTGGATTTTTTTAAGAGATCTTAATGTCACATACTATTGCTAGTTTGATTCCAAGCTATCTCTCTATAAAAATCATGAATTATCAATAATCTGTGTTTTATACTCCTGTTGGTATGCATGTGCAGAGTCATGCTGGAATGCAAGCTCAAGCCCACTGCTTGTTTCAGTTCTAGAAATGTCTGAAGGTGATAGAATAGTGTTAATACCTTCTTTGATAATGTAATTAAAAGATAAATAATGGTAGTTGAATGCATATAGTCATTTATTTGACAGCCCAGTTAATCATACAGGTATAATAGCACTAGGAGCATGAACTTCAGAGGAGAGTCAAAGTTAGAGGTCAGGAAGGCATTTAGCAACTACAGAAAGTGAAGAATACAAAAGGTGAAAGGAAAAGATCGTGAACTATTTGAACAATGTGAAGTTGAGGATTTCTTGATCAATGCAAGGGAAGAAACTAACAGAATGCATTGCTTTTACAGAGACCCAAGAGCATTGAATAAAGATGTAAAAAAAGGAAACGTTTCAATAACCAAAAAAGGGAGAAAATTTGGGCCATATGGCTGATGCCAACCAGCTATCTAAAATAGACAAATCAGCCTCTGCCCTTGTACCATCAGAGTATATGTTCAGAATATTTAACACTCCTTTAGAAGCTTAATGAAGACTGTTGTTTTGATTTGTTTTGGGATGTGAGCTGTTTCTGTAGAACATAGTGGGGTTTTTAATGTTATCAAGATTAAAAAGATTTAGTGATATTTTTATTTGGGAGAAAGTCAACATCTAGAGGATACCGGCATGTATTGAAGGAGAGGAAGGGCTGTTGAGTTAAAGATGAAAACAACCCAAACAACCCCTAATCAGAGGAAAGTCTAAGAAAAACTATACCCGGGAGTTAGTGCAGAGACCTGCACAGACAAATCCTGATCATTTTGACATCATCATCATCAGTACCATCCTTACAAACAAGAAAAAGAAATAGAGGTGAGTCATTAATTGAAAATAGCCGTGTGGAAAGATGGCAGTTTGCACTGTACTTTACAGAACTACAGGTCAGGTTGAATAATTTAAGGAAATAATTTAAGCTATTAGCACAGATTGCCTGATCATTTCCCAAATCAAAGTTTCAGCCCTATATGATATGTTATTTTGATCATGATACATTAGTTATTGGAGAAAATTAATGAAAAAAGATCTTGTAAGCCACTGAGGGACTAAAAATCTAAAAAAAGTGCACAAACCTGGGGGTTTTTGCTACACACCATGTACCTTTAGAAGCACATATAATCCATAAAATTTTCAATATTAAAAAAAAAATTAAAAAATGAAGAGAAGTCAGATTCTATTAGGTACCTACAGAAAAGAAACAGTGAAACCTGGTTTATGATTCGTCGAACTGGAAAGTTTGTAATCTTAGAAACTCATGACTGAAATCTCCAGATCTCCAGATATTTGGAATTAGACAACGCAGGAAAGAAAAGACAAAACTATTAGTTTGAATTTAGTATGGAAGGAATTAATCAAAAACATGCATATTAGATAGCAAGATCTAGTTCAGTAAGCAACAGGCTACTACAAGCGACAGGGCAGAATTACTGTACTTTTTTCCTTATTCTTTTGCATTTTCCTAGCTATTTACTACTGGATGCTTTCAGAGAAAGGACAAATGGGGATGATGAGGACAGACTACATGTAAGGAAGGATCTTCCTTGATATAAGGAAAAAATTTTTTAAGATGAGGGTGGTGAAACACTGATGTTGCTCACAGAGGTTGTGGTGGATCCCCCATCTGTGGGAACATTCAAGGTCAGGTTGAATGGGACTCTGAGAAATTTGATCTAGTTAAAAATATCCCTGCTCATTGTGGGAGGGTTGGACTAGATGATCAGTCGTAAGGTCCATTCCAACACAGACCGTTCTATGATTCTGAGAGTGGCTATACAGTTTTTCATATATATTCTTTCTTCTGTCCTGATATGGAATTTCCTATTAAGTGGACACGAAAGATAACATAAAGCAGTGGTGTTGTGCAGTGTTTCTCCATTAACTTTGCAGATTTTGTCTCTGGATAGACCCATAATAAAAAGGAGAAAGAGACAGATTATCCACTCTTTGGCAGGGAGAGAAGAAATGGATACAAAGTTGACTGTTTTACTGGGGATTCTTTAATGAAGCAAGATCCACAAAATCGCAATGTCATCCCAAGCTCAAAACATGCCAACATATGAACATACTCCTCATATATATGAAGAATTTGTTTACTGATTCTTCAAACAACAATACAAGTATTTCAGAGGAGCTGCACAAATCTAAGTAGCAGCTAAGGAATAACTGGATGTCATTACCTAGTTTATTCAATTGGTTTACATAAATACTTGTTATATAAATCATTTCTATTAAATATTAAGTTTTGACTGAGAAGAGAGAGTGTGATTAGACTTCACATGAAAGTAAACCTGTGACTATTCACATTAAAAGAAGAATTGCTTATGAGGCATCTCCTTTTCAGCCCTTACAGCTACTGCATCCCCAGTGTCTTCCAGGCAGGCTGGTTAAGTCGAAGGCTGGGGTCTACTTGATCACACGTGGCTCAGACTGTTGGCATGTGCACTGTAGAAGGGCAACACACGATGTCTGCAGGCTGGATGACATAACTGTCAGTCACAAGCTCTTGTTACCAAGTCAGTCTGTGACATTGAAGCCTCTCTGACTGCAACAATCCATGCAGACTGATGCAGACTGTGTTGCAGCTCAACGTTTTTCTTACCAACCCCTGTAATCAGCAGGGCCTGAAGCTTGTCCCCGGCCCATGTAAGGCAGATGCAGAAGAACACCCATTTCTGTTATTGTGACAGCTCTGAAGGGTTGTTTGAGGTTTCAGAAATATACCTTGGTTTGAACTCCAGCTGTAATTAGACTTGTTTCCAGCAGACAGCAACTTAATGTAAAACTAAAAGGAATAAATTGAGGATTTTGACAAGGTGTCATCAGAAAGATTTTCCCAGCACACAGGGAGGCTGCTAGAGCTTTCCAGTATAATTCCTAATATGACAGGGACTAAAGCTGAACCCTTGGTCATTCATTTTAAATTTAAACCTTTCTGGGTCACTACTCTAAAACCATTCAAGGTAATTTTTAACACAGAAGTCAAAGACAGAATCAATGCAATTTAATTTGAACATCCAAGTGGTAAAACTATGCATCATTTCTGAGAGGTACATAGCATTGCACTGACCTCTGATGAGCACTGCAGATAAGGCCATACTAAAGCAATAGCAATACATAGCATATGACCAGTGAGTGGGATTTTCTTTTACCAAAAGCTGTACATATTATAAATGCTCAACCTACTTTTCCAATTATTTGTAGATGTATTTGTCATGTTGAAACAGAAAGCGATATTGTAACCATTGTTTTAATAAACTAGTGTGCACTTCACAAACTGCTTTAGGATGTCAGACTGAACAGACTTACAGCACTTTGGTGGTGCTTAGGAACATAAATCCAGTTTTCTAATCACCACATTATTATGGTTCTATGAAGTTTAGCTGGAAGATACCCAGACAGCATTACCATAGTGGTTATGTGAAATACACAAGCATTCATCTTTTGCATCAGTGCATAAACTGTGGGAATTACTCAGAACAGGTTTAATTTTTGCACCGCAGTTCCCAGCTGCTGATAACACCAGTTTCAGTCATACTTGTCCTCTGCCTGATGCAGTGAAATTCTTCCTCTCTTACTGTCATCCACAGGAGACAGTGATCTAACAGCCATGGACTTGTGGAAGAGTTTCTGGAAAGCTGCCCAGCAGAAAAGGAACTGGGGTGCTGGTTGACAGTCATCTGAACATGAGCCAGCAGTGTGTCCAGGTGGCCAAGAAGGCCAATGGCACCCTGGCCCGTATCAGAAATAGTGTGGCCAGCAGGACCAGGGAAGGAGGTGATTGTCCCATACTAGGCATTAACAAAGCCACTCCATGAGTCCTATGTTCAGCTTTGAGCCCCTCACTACAACAAAGACATTGAGTCCAGAGAAGGGCAACAGAGCTGATGAAGGGTCTGGAGCACAAGTCCTGTGAAGAATGGCTGAGAGAGTCAGGGATGTTTAGCCTCGAGATACGGAGGCTCAGGGAACATGGTATTACTCTTTACAACAACCTGAAAGGAGATTGTAGTCAGGTGGGTGTTGACCTCCTCCCAGGCAACTAAGTAGCAACAGGACAAGAGGAATGGCCTCAAGAGGTCCCAGGGAAGGTTCAGTCTGGGCATTAGGAAGAATTTTTTCCTCTGAAAGAGTGGTGAAGCATTGAATGGGCTGCCCAGGGAGGTATTGGAGTCACCATCCTTGGGAGCGTTCAAGAAATGACTGGACATGGCACTTAGTGCTATGTTTTAGTTAATGTGGTGGTGTTTAGTCAGGGGTTGAACTCAATGATCCTGGGGGTCTTTTCCAGCCTTAATGATTATATGATTCTCATTTCCAGGAATTTGATAAAAAACTGTGGTGTCTTCTTTTTCATCCTAGGATCTGGAGGTGGAATATTCACTGCTCTATTCCTCTTGTAGACACTAGTGCTTCCCTCTAGTTGCAATCACGAGCAAATCAGTATGTTACGTGAAAGACATAGGTGCAATTTTCCTTGAGTTCATGCACATTCAGGATTGCTGAAGAATTCCTAAAAATATATCAATATATTTAATACACTGACTTATCAAGAGTACAGCTGAAGATGAAAAGATGTCTTAGACTTAGAGACAAATGAGATGGTGACTTTTCTGCCAACACCACCAAAAAACAGTTTTTTCAGTAGTAGGGAGCTTGTGCTATGACTTCCTGTCCAGTAGGAACAGGACTATGCATGTATTCTTTCTTATTTTCAATTCTTCTAACACATGATGTAGAACAACTTCCAGATAGAAATTATCTTTCACTTAGCAGAGTTAGAGATTAAAAAAAAAAAAAAAAAAAAAAAAAAGGAGTAGTAAGGGGGTAATTCTGCTGATAAGAATGC
This sequence comes from Scytalopus superciliaris, assembly GCA_013400415.1. Taxonomy (NCBI): domain Eukaryota; kingdom Metazoa; phylum Chordata; class Aves; order Passeriformes; family Rhinocryptidae; genus Scytalopus; species Scytalopus superciliaris. The sequence goes on from VXBX01001048.1 coordinate 680,735, forward strand.
TGACCTAAGTTAAATACTTTGCAGGTATAGAGAAATCAAATGAAGAATAATAGGCTTAGTAGTCTTTCAGAATATTATATTTAGTTTCCAGTTGTTGAAAACATGCAGAAGATTCCCAATTACAACTCAGCAAACCCAGCCTGAGTATCAAAATGACACAGAAATAATACAGTATTTGAGAGTCACAGAAGTCTTACTCCTGTGTGATACTATACATAATGAAACATCTGAAGTGAATAAAGGATTTATATCTTATAATAAAGTAATTGGAAATTATATAAAATAAAAATGAGAATTGTGAAAGTCATCAACAATTTAAATTTTGTCAAAAGTAACTGTAGGCGTTGATACTGCTACTGAGGAGGCAGTTAGTTTTCACTAAGGAAGCTTTTCTGCCTGAAATGAGTCTTTCCCAGACACAGTTTTGGAATGTTTCTCTGCATGCATTCCACAGAAGGTTACTCCCTGGGCACAAGAGAAATAACACTCAAAGACATGCTGCAAGGCCTTAGCAGCCAATGAGGGAGCCAAGGATGGGAAAGTGATGATAAAGCTCGAGTAACAAGGGAAAGCCTTGCCTTTGCTTTTTGCTCTGAAGCCCAGTGCTGGATGTACAGTGCTATTAGGATCTATAAGTTTTCAGTGTCCTCACCTCTGAAATAAACCTTTTGAATCCTTTTCACTGCTTTGCCATTCTTCAGGGGAATACCTGCATATATTTTGGTTTACAGTAATCTTTTGTGTGAAGGTCATCGTATCCTCCAGGTACTGATTTTCTCTTTTGTAATCTTTCCCACAAAAAGAAGAAAAGTAAGCAAAATGAGACTCAGTTCTTACTCAAAAATAGACCTGGGACCTGCCAAGAGCAAATCAATTGCCCAGAAACAGGATTTTTGTAGAATTATGAAACATGATGTCCATGTAATCTCATTTATGCCCAGCTACACTTTCATCCAAATCAAATCCCTTGACTTGAGATTAGTTATATGCAACCAGTCAGTGGTGACACTGCTATAATGGGTAAAATTTCTTCAAATGTCTGTTTACTCTAAAAAATAGGAAATATAGTTTGGAATTAAAAAAATTACAGATGCTTTGATCCTATTTCTTTTTAGCATCTGCTTTTCATAAATATATGAGGCTCTGAATTTATAATAAAGATGAAAATATAGTTCAGAAATGCCCAGCATTGTGATGAATGAATGAATGAATGGCAGGTTTTCATGCCCAATAACCATGTACAGCATACATTCAGGAAAGGTGGACAGAAGTCCATGAGAAGAAGCTTGTTATATCAGGTGCACAGATGTGCCTTACCTCCACATTTTTAAATGCAGTTTACTGATACATTTAATATGACTCATTTAATTATTTGGCTAAATAATATATGCACCCACACTTGCCTCTTTCAGATACACTGTGTATTGTTACCTGCCATTGAAATAATTGGTTCATTAAAGCAATAACATCCAAAAAGTGTAAGAATGAAATCATATCTATTTACTGCAAAAATGACATCTGGACCAACTCAAGATGTTACTAATCTACTCAAATTATCTTTTTGTCATGGATCCAACTTTGGCAATGCCATTCAGCAGTGTCATTTTGACTGCTGGCTACTTGAAACATTAAGAGTCTGTCTATAGTGATATCAGTGATGTATTTCTGGACCTATCTCCAAAAGGCATCACTGAATCTGAATTATAACATCTGAGAGGTACTTATTGCTTGTGATCTCTTGCTCCAGTAAATAGATTAATTGAAGGCAATGGTAAAGAATATTTTCTGTTCTTTTCAAGACTGGATTATTATCTAGGACTTAGAGATTGGGACTCTGATGCAGCCTGTTCAGATTCAGTTCACTGAGGGACAAAAGAAAAGTGAGACAAGTATATGCAGAGTATAAATATTACTTACATTGAAATTTTTTGTGTGAGATTCCCCTTAAATTTGGTGTGGCTTTCAACATTCTTTTTGAATTTTTAAGGTCTTTACTGAAAGAGCTTCATATTTATTAGCTCAATTCCTTCTCTCATTTTTTACCATTGGACCATTCGGATGTAAATCTGTCACTTATTTATCAGTAGGTTGGAAGACATAATTTCCATTTCTTAGGAAACTCCCATAGTCCTGATTTTTTCTAATTCAATGTCAGGAGTAAAAACCAACATTTAAAAAAATATTTGTAGTAAAATTGAAATTGTTGGATCATATAATTTCATTACTTTGCTGAAATATTTTAAAAGAAATAAAGACAACATGTAATTGACTATAATGTACCATATATTTTATAGAATTAAGATAAACATTTGAATAGAATTAAAAGTTCTAAAGGAATAACTTCCAAACCATGAAGTTAAAACTAAGTTCTCCACATTACTGCAGAATTCATTTGAAATAATTTTAGTAGTATAAAACCAGAATAAAATATGAAGAAATTATCTTCTATTTTCTTATTTACAAACACGTTAAAAATGTGGGTTTAATTTTTTTTAAATTTAATAAGACAGCATTTTAAAAGAAAACTAGCTTACTGATTTTAAATTTGTTCTTATGTAACTGAACTTAATTATACTCTTGAAAAAACAAGAAATCCTTCAAAATCTGAAAACGTTTCACTACTGCTTAAGATGCTCCTCCTGTTGACCCATGACTGTCATGAGCCAAACACAAGGATGAGTATAGTCACGGTACTAATTAATGAGTCTTTGGCCTCCTCACCAGGATTGGTTGCCCCAGGATTGGCTGAGTACTGTGGACATATTCCTTTACTGCAGCTCACAAGACTAGGCTATCCTTACATGAAGCCTCAAAAGCCAGGTAGAAGGTCCCTGACATTAATGTGCAATATTTCACACTGTTCAGCCCTCTCACCTTTCACTGGTGTAACTAAGCATGTATACAAACACTATAGGCAGATAACAAACTAGAAGAAACGCACTGTTTTTTCTGTCACAGGTAAGTATTTGGTCCTTTCAGCAGAGACTGTAACTGAAGGTAAACAGCATTTATACTGAATATTTAATTTGTCCTACAACACATCAGTAAAAATAATGAAGATCTTTTTTGCTATAAATAATACAGATTACTCTTTCAGAATTTCATCACTGAAGCAGTGCTGTCAGAAATATGTAAGGCAAAATGCTCTGCAATATCAGCATTCCGTACATCACATTGACACCCTTCACAGCTTTTTCTTTGGGGTTCAGTGGTTGAAGTGAAGATGGGTGGAGTGGCATTAACTAACTCAAGTGCTTTACTGCCAGCTCTCATTTTGGATGAACTTATTCAGGGACAGTCTGAATATCCCTCTCTGGAATAACATTGTACAGTAGCCAACCCCTGTGTCTAGCTGTTATGAGTGCTAGAGGGAACAAAATAATTTGTACTTGATTTTGTTATTTTGGAGCTATATTTGGAGTTACATTTGGAACTTCTAATTAGCAACTAATCACAGGTCTCTGGAACAAAAGGGCTCGTATCTGCCAAACAGATTTCAAATAGTCACATTAGAATTGATGAGAAACAGGATTTTCATGTTCATACCTTCCTCACATCTTCACTGCATGACAGAATGAACAAACTACAATGCCTTTGTGCACTTAGATTACTAATAGTGTATTGTAACACATCTCCCTGGCAACACAAGCTACAGAAAGCAGATCAAATTTATCCTTTGCTCACTAAAATTTCTTACTATGAAATATTGAATTAAGATCACAGCTTCCTCTAAAAGCATTCAATTTTCTGGATCTGGCATATCTGAAGTTTGAGCAGGAATGACAGCTGGGACCTTGAACCCTTTTCAATGACAGGAAAGTTCATATGGGCAGATGAAACTACCTCAGAAACTAGTGTAAAACTGCCATTGAGCTATCCCAGGAACAAATGGCTGTCACACATCTGACTTTTCTCAGCCCAAATGCAAGGTTGAATTCTTTGTCCTCTCCAATGTATCTATCTTGTCTAACAGATATTAAAGAAAAGTAATGCACCATTCAAGATAAGACATTCTAGGCTACCTTTCCACAGAAGAAGGGCAAGGGGACACAAGACACAGTGTATTGCCCAATCCTCCTACTTTATTAGCACAAGTGGTATCAAGGGCCATTTCTAGGGCAGCTGATCCACATGAACTTTCCCAATTTCTCAGGCCTCTTAAGGGTACCATTGGGTTGGACAGAAAGAGGTAGAAGGCTCAAGACAAAGTGAAAGTGCGAAGAAATGTTTCAGAGAGAAAAATAATTAATCAATTAACAGTTAGTCAGAAGGGTAAATTGTTGACACAGCTCCTGAATGCTCTGTAACTGCATGCAGCAGAGCAGCTATTTGCTCTGTGCTTAAAAGGAACAGTTCTTCTGACAATGTAAATTCTATTAAAGAATTCTAGTTATTTAAAAGGTAATAATATTGTAGTAATTTATTCTAGTTTTTATTACAATGGCTTTTTCCTAAGGGATCCTAAAATATTGTTACCATTTCTCATAAAGCACTTTTATTCCAAATAATCAATATCGATTTTACTATATCATATTATTGCTTAGATTTATTCTCTTGTTTTGTGTAGGATTTAGGTATTAATATCATTTAAAAGAAATGAGAGAGTGTTCTGCTTTGAAGTTTCACATTAAAAATAATTAGCTTTTCCTTTCATTTCCAGATAATACAGAAGTATTTACACTGAACTATTTATATTTAATATATTTAATCTCTTCTTCTGAATTTAAGAGTTTAAATAAATAAAGGAGAACAGGGCCTTTCTTTTGGGAGCATCCACATAACAAAAATGGTTCTGTCACACAAGTGAGCATCTAGCAGAAGTGAGAATTAGGCCACTCATAAATTTTAGAAGATATTCAGTTCATTTCATGCGCTATCATATGTTAATTGAAACCAGCTAAATAATTCAAACAATAAAGCTTTGATCAAAGCCATTTTCTTTGTGAGAATCCTTATGCTAACCCTTTGTGATAGCCCCTCCATCCCACATAATTAAGAAACTGTTTTTTCTTTATTGAGCCTAAATACGTTACCTCAGTTATGTCCCATAGTTCCCACTTACATTTATCTGCCTCAGACAGTTTCTACCACACTCTGCACAGAAAAAAAACCCTTGGCACAGAGTCTCCTACGGACTACTTTGCAGGCTACTCTGCTCAGTGCCCTGCAGGGTTATATTTTACATAAAAGAAATGTGATGGCAAAGAAAGAAGCATTTTTCAAAAAAGAAATTTGGCCTTTTGCTTTCCATGCATTTGAGGGCAAGTAATTTTTTCACAGAAGCAGATTTCCTTTAAAGCAAGAATTAAAGGAAACCTAGTGCCTTGTCCTCTGTAACTAGCTGATCTGATCCATATTTACTGCTGAGACAATCATAAGTAATCAGACTGAAAGAAGCAGGGATTTATTTTTCTCTTTTGGAACAATCAGTGTGTGCTTCAGTATGACATGTATTTTGGATTTTTTAAAAACTGTATACTAGATCAAAATTAACTTACCTCCATAGTGCAAATGGGTAGATAGATCAGTCAAAACCCAGTGTTGCAATTCAACACACTTTACACCTTAATTTTATAAATAATCTGAAAAGCAACTCAAAAATCAATAAATTATAATAATGCCATTATAATCTGCCATTTTTATGGCGCCATTTATACAATACATACACATGAATTTCCAAAGCACTTTCAAATAATACATTCAGGAATTATTTTTAAAAGTATTAGAGAACACCTCTTTCATGTATGGTATATGGAGAAAATTAAGTGGTCAGCATAGTACTAGATTTCAAGTTAAGACAAGGAGTGCAAAATAATACTCAGTACTTTTCCACTGCATAAAGCAATAGGGTTAGAATTTCAAGTGAAGCATTTAAGGTACTCTAACAATCACAATAAACAGCATATGTTATAATGTTATATAATGTTATAACATTCTGTAGTGGTTTAACCTCAAATGGCAATTAAGTGCCATGCAGCTGCTCACTCACTCCCCTGTGCCCAGTGGGATGATGATGAGAATTGGAAAAAAGTGAAACACATGGGCTAAGACAGAACAGTGTAATAACTGAAATTAATTATAATTTAATAATAGTAGTAATGAAAAGGAAATATAGGGAGAGGAATAAAACCCAAGAAAGACAAATTATGCATAATACATTCACTCACCAACTGCTGACTGATGTCCAGCCCACCCCAGACCAGTGATTGGTACCTCCTGGCCAACTGTGTCGCAGGTTTATATACTGAGAATTGCAGTTCCAGACAAAACCATGACATATCCTCTTTTATAATCTTCTCTTAATGAAATTATGTGCTATATTTTACAAGAATTCCCTTTCTAATCACATATCACCATACAGCAAAAGCACCATGTAGTAGAAGCAGGATGATGCTCTTGAAAAACTCCTGATTATAAGTTAAAATGCTAACAAAGCATCAAAGTATTTGGAAACATGATCTTCCAGGTCAGTTCCAACCTAAGCACTAACAGGCTTGATCCTTCTTTGCACAGAACTCAAGTACATAATGCATATCTTCCTAGTTTCTTTGACATGGAAGAGGATTTGTTATCAGAAGGACTTCAGTAATTAAGGAGGAATTAAATCAGTCTGTTCATATTCTGAATTTTGCAGGAACAGGAGGACCTCATCCAGTTTTTTTGTTCAGTATAGTATAAATATATCCACTCACTTCACTGAGTCTTAAGTAGGTGGGAGTAGGTTGTACTTAACTCAAGTGTAAAATTGCCTTGTGACAGCAAATTACCTTCGCAGAATAGGCTTCCAAACCATGAATGAACATCAAATGCCAAATTGCCATGGATTTATCACATAAATTCCCATATATTCTACAGAAAAGAATGACAGAGAAAGTATCATAAGGGAATCATAACTCAACATACATTACCCTTGGTAGATTTGCAGCCAAGCTTTGCTCTGGGATCTTTGGGTGTTCTTTCCAAGGGAGACAATAAAATAGAGGCTACACTTGCAGCTCTTGGTAAATGGACCTTAATAAAGAAGGTCTCCAAACAGTCCAAATCACCAGTTTACCCTATTCTCGCTAGGGTTTATGGACCAAAGTGTATTATCTTTCCCTTCTAAGTCATTACAAAGTCAATGGAAAGTACACAGAAAGTTACAAAAGCAAAACTCCAGTACTGTAGCAAACAGGATATTTATTCAATTGATCAAAAGCCAAACAGGCAAACTCACTGTTTAGAACTATGTCTTAAAATAATCTGTTTAATTTCCAACTGGGATTCTACTGTCCTGATATTCCTGTCTATAACTTGGGGTTTGTATTTATTAATAATAAATAATTATTAATTAGGGAATCATAAAAAATAGTGCCTTTAATACAGAAATTGACCTCCTATTTAAAATACTGCTCTGTACAGTCCCCTTATAATAACAGCCAAGTAATGGAGTTCTACTTACCTAGGTAATCTAGCTAGCTAATTACTAATGTGACAGTATCTCAGGAAAAAGATTCATACCAATCTGTAGTACTTTTCTCTTCTACTTACTCACTACACTGTTCTAGAACATAATCAGCTGGCTTTTCAACTCTAACCTCATTGTGGCTAGTATTATCACTTCATCTGTGTTCTGTAATGCTCCAACCATGCTATTGATTAGCAATAACTAATAGTTGCAAAAGCACACCTCATGGGACTGCTCTAAGCCCTGATTCACAGTACACTCTTTACCAGACCTCTATGCTGCCATTTCCTATGGCTTGTGGGGGTCATTGCATAATTCCCGGTACCATCAGTGTATTTCATGGATCATACTTTGAATTTACACACTTTTCAGCTAATGAAGATAGTTCAGCACAATAACAACAACAAAGAGAAAATATAGTCTGAAAAACTGTCACTGAGCAATAGAAATAAACCTTTATTCACCATCCACTAGAGAGAACCCAGGACATTCGACAATAGCTCCAGTATAATAGTGTTCCAAATCTGTGATTTTCTCTTTCTGATTCTCTTATTTTGCATTTAGTTGAATTCATACTTTCTTAAATATTACTCTTTCCTAATTTGGACTGCGGTAGTGGCAAAACTAACAGGGAACATGATAATGGCGGTTGACTGTGAATATTTCCAAAGTCCCTAGTAGGTCTGTTGGTTGCTCCCTCTGCTACAACCTACAGTTCTACAAGTCAGCAAAGGAACAGAACTCAAATATGAAACCTATTTGCTGTTCCAACAAGGGCAGGACTGTTTTGGTAGAGCTGTATATCCTCAATTTTTCTAAATATAGAAGCTCTCTACTTGGGTTGTGGTTTAGGAATGGTACTCCCCAATTCAGTGCCCCCATCAAGATTCTCCCAAACCACATGCTACTCACTCACTCCCCAGTGCTTCTCCCCGTTCTCACTCTGACAGAATGGAGTTGGGATTGGACTTGAGATCAGGAGTTGAGACACGAACAATTTACTGGAAACAGTAATGAGATAAAAACCCCAAACAGTAACCTCAACAGTATGATGCCTTAAAGACCGAGGCGAAAAAACTCCAGGCAAATTTAGTAGGAGATAAGATAAGGAGAGCAGAAGCTTTAATGAACCTTCAGGCTCCAGGAATACATGTCCACAGGATCCCCCTCACTTCCCAGGTTCCAAGATTTTATAATGATGTCCATCCAATCTCATTCTGTTATTGCCCCCGGTCCTCCCCCATCCCGCCCCTGGCACGCCCCGTCAGGAATTGAGTCTGGGGGTTTGGGACCCCTCTTTCATTGTCCTTGTCTTCCTCACAGCACATCTGGTCCTTGGAGGCCTTCCAAAGTTCTAGATTTGGTGTTCTTCTGTCCGTGTCTTTATCTTGTGGTGCAGGCCTCATAGTTCTTCTCTGCAATTCTACCTTGAAATGGAGACTAAAGAGCTACGAGAGTTTTGAGGGATTGATATAGGATGGGGTTGATATGTGTAAACATTAAGCTACTGAAGTTACTTTACTGTTACACTAAAACTACATTAACTTCTACAATCTATAAAATTAAAAAATCAAAAATCAAAAAGCCCTGAGGCATCAGTATCAATAACAAAAGTATACAAAGAGAGGGTGATTCATATGCAGAGATGTTCACCGCAACCCTCAGACAAAGAACAATGGCAGACAATGATGCTGCATTTTTTTTGACTGGAAGCCCTGCCCTCCTTCCCTGAAGTCAGAGAGAATCCCTTTACGCCCCACCACTGGCAGTGCTGTGACGTGGTATTGAAAAACATCTGGGTTCTGGCCCAGACTAGGACAGGGTCCAGTACATAAATTAGCCAGGGTAATTTTTTTCCTCTAAAGGCTACCACGGCACCCATTGACACAAAGGGATATTTACTATATAGAAAATGAGACCTTTTCTAAAATGCTTGTAATGAGATTAGAAGTGTAAACAATGTTTTTGGTCTAATAATTGAATTGATCTAATTTAATTTTGTGTCAAATTGGCTATTGAATCAAAACCTTTTTTTTTTTCTTGGTCACGGGGGAGATTTTATTTCTAATTTAATAAATATTTCTGTTGTTACTTTTTCTATATCTACACATTCACAAAAACACTAATCCTTCTGAATTCTACGTCTGCTCAAACAAAAATATTTACCTTCTGAATATTCACTTTTTGTAGGTTTTGGTGAACCTCAGGATGAATGACATACAACAACGCAAGACCTGGGAGAAATTGCTTATAAATTCATAGTGTTCTTTTAGCTGGTGAAATGCAATATCAATGGCGAAGGATTTAAGATACAATCTTACACAATGAAGAACAGCAGAGTAAACTTCTCACACTTATCTAGGACAATGTTTGTGACTCATCCTATCTGTCTAGGCACTATGAACACACTGATAACTAGCCACACAGCTGTGCCTATGTAATTTCCATGACTAACATACTTCTACTGATACCTTTTGTGCTGGGTTTCTTGTATATTGTGACAAATATGTTGTCCAGTTTTCCCAAGGCCTACAAAACGTTCTCCATACATGTTAGGCAGTGCTTGCTACTCACCGGAAGTGATGGTTGTAATGTGAATGTCATGAAGAAGCTACAAGTATTACTTCCATCAAGCACTCCCCTCCACGGGAATTTGTAAGATGATTCCTTATTTTCTTGTTTCCAAGTACAATTCTCAAGTACAGCCTTCTCAATTATAAATTTGAAAGTAATCATATAGCAAACTATACCTAGAAAATTAATAAAAAGAAAGAAACTTAGACTCTGCTTTCACAGTTAATATGCTCTACCAACTATTCTTTAATAGGCAGGAAAAACTACAGTTCTTATTGTGCAAATGAATCTGTATGAATAAAACAAATGATATTGCAGGTATATTAGCTAGTTGGTTATTATTTAGCACTTCTCATCATAGCCTAAGGATTAAAGTCTGGCAGACTAAAATTACCAGATTTTCCTTTTACTTTTGAAAAAGGAGACCTAAAAGAAACAAGAATGAGCTTCAGATAATTAGATTCTAAAAAGCAATGATAAGGCCATAAATCTTTGTTTCAATCTAAACCATATATAGACTTTTTTCATGACATTTTTTTCTACACAGGTTGAATTAAGCCTTACTGGAGGAAGGAGAATACAAAACAAAATGAAAAATACAGTAA
>VXBX01001048.1:698599-753933 GCA_013400415.1 Scytalopus superciliaris
AAAAAAAAAGAATATTCCTGTCATTTTAACTGTCACTTTGAAAGCATCATGTAATTATCTCCAGAACATCAATGCAAGCTCAATTGGCAGGTAGGATCTATTAGACTTGTGATCTTGTTCAACAGTGAGACCTAATAAGAGTCTGCATGTAGTATCAAGTTTTTTGTAAAACATCCTTATTTGTAAAATCTTTCATTCTTACAGGTTTTGTCACTCAGTTTTACAGAACCATGAAGGAGCAAGAGCTTAAAAAACCACAAAACTCAAGATACGGGGGAAAATATTCCCATGGTTTTCTTCCTTCCCTTCATTCTCCCTCTACTGTGCTTTCAAAATTAAATAAAAAATTATTTAGCACTTTTAACATAAACTTAAATTCTGGAGAAATGTTATTCTTTTAATTGTGTTATAAACAAAATTAGTAAAGTTGATTTCATTTTATTGTCTGCCAGATAAGACATTCTTAATTTTGAAAATTATATAATTAGATAACAAAAATTCAGAAGGCATTTGGGCATCACCTTTCTTATGCTTTGTGACACTCCTATCACAGTATAAGCCTTCCATAAGAGACTGATTGAGTTATATTTTCTTCATAATCTCAATTAATAGCTCACTTATGTTATAGAGAGGAGTAAGAATAAACAGTAATTATATTTGTTTCATTAATATAAGAGCAGGGGCACAGGAATCTCTTTCTAAAATCTCCAATATTCAGAATTGGCTGAGATCCTTCTTACTTCAAGTAAAATATTTCCTTCTAAGGAATTTCATTCATTTCTCAAAGAACTCCTAAACTGTGCCTGGTAACTGTGGCAATGGACTGTATCTGTAATTCTTTCTCTGATCATTAGACAATGGGATTTTTTTCCCCTCTTCTCATATACCTTTGCTTGTAATGGGAGGGACACATTTCTCCTTATGACTGTGCTATGGAAAACTATGATGGTGCAATCAAGAAAATGGTCTGTTAAGCTGGTTTGTGAGTGGATGACTACCCTTTCTCAGTTGTTTAGTTTAAACAGCAGCTTAACATGTACAGAATAGTGATTGTGTGCATGTCTGGGAGTTGGGGAGTGTATATCTTGGCAATAATTAGTTTCCCAGAAACAATGCTTGCAGTTTCATCTGCAGAGTACCAGACAGGTAGATTACAGTTTAGTGAATTACACCCAAGAGCTGTGTCTAACCTTCAAATGTGCTACCATATTATTTCATTTTCAGACAGTTTAATACAGTTCCCGATCGTTAATATGATTTTAATATCTGACAGTACAAAAGGGTAATGTTGTGGGGCTTAGAAAGTAGAAAGAATAAAATAGTCATCACCATCAGTGATTCACTCCTGGCATGTCATGTCTAGAAAATATGTTTTGTTGCCCTAGCGTGTCTGCACAGCTAAGGTAAAGAATCAGTCATTCAGCTCTCAGACCTGTAAAACTTATTTTACTTCACTTTCTATTTGTTCCTACTCTCACCTCTTGTCCAAGCACTGTGCCAGATATCACCTGTGACCAACAGGTCCCACTCAGCCTCATATTTGCAGACAATTCCTACCAGTTGCAAGCTTTCCTCAGGAATGTGACTGACAGCTATACCATGTGCCTGGGGTGGTTGGGACTGAGGTGCAGTGATTGATAACAAACCAACGCTATGCTTTATTTCAAAAGTATGACTTAGTTCCATCTTTCTGGGGATATTTTTGGTTGCTTTGTAATTCTTTTCCTAGGTTGTCCTGTGTTTACTTTTACATTTTAGATTTTTACCAATTTAAATACATACTAGTGGTTCTTAAGTGGTAAGACTGTTTCCCAGAGATGGACATGCCCGCCTTCAGTTCTCCTATGTCATGCCATATTTAAATGTAATGGGAATTTTTACAGGGGTCCTGTGGCCACCACAGATCACCACTTAATGCTATATAACCATATCACCATGGCATTGCACCTTCACAAACAAATTTCAGCCAACAGGCAGAACAAGTTGGTCTATATGCAAGGCCACACTGATGCAGCAAAATTGCTTCCAGGATTTAAGATAACATCTATGTGGGACTATAAGAGTCTCCACATACAGTTCAATTCACTCAAGAGTTAGCTCAGAAAACTGTCTTACACAGTAAAGGATCAACATCAGACTTGCAAGCTCTCTGAGGGGAAAATCTGTCTTCCCTCTTGCGTTTTAATTGCCAGGGTGTGTAAGACAGGGCAAAGATGCAATTGGGTGATCTCGTTTCACTATGAACACTGACCATTTCTTCCTGTCATTTTCTATCTTTAAACCAGTTAATGAAAATTATGATGACCTTTGCTTCTACTTATAGCCAGGTAATTTAAGAATCCATGTAAAAGGAACTTGTTGACTTATTTTTGAGTAACAGATATACCAGAAAAATCAGTTTACCAGACTATTCTTTCACACCTACAGCCAGTGACTCAAGGGAATGCAAATCAATATGTAAGCTCTGAGTTTACTTGATGTGGATTTGAAAAGCAATGTACCATATTTAATTATGGGCTAGTTATGTACTTAAAATAGTTTATATCAGTTTTCTTGATAGAATATTCCAGTTTATTGGTCTTCGCCAAAAGCCTTTAAACTCAAAGTAGTTAAGAAAATCATAATTTTTATTTGCAATTGGAAGGCCTTCTAAGAAGATCTCCATGAATGTCTGCTGTATAGTAGCAACTGGCAGCTCTAATGAATATGCAGCCTCTGCCTTCTTACAGATTCTGCCTCAGTCTCAACTGCCATGGCACTGGTCAGTACATAAAATCACTCTCCCACAGACCTGGTTCCTTGCAGACTGAGGCCTAAAAATTCTGACTCACTTGATTGCCTCAGTTGTTTCATCTCACATTGCTTTCCTGTTTGGTGGTAATAAATTAGATAATCATTACAAGCAAGAGGATTATGACCGTAATTAACAAATGAGGTTGTTGAAGGATTTATTGCTCTGGCCCCATTCTTCACTAGTTTCCCTAAGAAAAACATCATCTAGCCCATATTTGCCAGTGATTAGCTTTGTCTTTATTGCATTGTAAATACTGCTTCAATTACTGCACTATTTAGCTCAGATGAGATTCAACTGCAGTAACTTAAATGCAATTTTTTTGCTACAAATTTTTTTTTCCCTTAATTCATTTTATCCTTAACTTCTTTTAAAGACAAACACTCAGCACAGATTGTTAAAGATATCTGGATGTGTTTTCACGATTAAAACCTTGAATAGGGCTTCTCCAAGAGGAGTTTAACTCTGTCAGTGAACAAAAAAAATTTACTCCTTCAAGATTGCTGCAATGGACCTGTACTGGCCTATGGCTGTTTTCTATTATTTCACACACATGAAATGGCACATACTCAGCCACAGAACTCTAGCAGAAAATTTCTTTGGCTTTCAGAAAGTCCTACTGTTGTATATGCTTTGTACTACCCCCTGTGTCTCTATCCATCTAAACTCAATGATGAGATTTAATTTCAGTCTAGTAGTTGTCTTCAACCTGATGAGCTTTTGAAGTTTCATCCATAGACAAGGTTAAGCAAAGGAAAGCAGTGCAGAGGAGAAATGCTGATGCACCTCACTCTTAACTCAGCCTCTTTTAGTGGAGAATTCACATGGGAACCCAACACAGTGGAGCAATACAAGCGTGGGGATATGTCCTCTCCCAATTCAGAGAATATAAAATCATGGACATTTCTTAGACCATGTATTATCCAGTGACTGACATGATCTTCCCTAATTAATTTTTTCCTGCTTCTGAATTAGCTTACCAAAAGCAATCTGTTCAACTGAAAGACAATGGTTGTATGCCCACAGTAAGAGTTGTTAGGGGCTGAGCTTATTCTGTTTGTAAAGTAAATTCTGCTTTCTCCTGCCACTCTTTGCAAGGCATTGTAATAACTTTAAGAGTGCAAGAAAGTACATCTACTTATGTGATGCTCAAAGAGAGAGAGATAAAAACACTACACTTCCCTTTTTCTCTCTTTGTCTCAACGAACAGTACCTATACAGTTTGTACTGGACTAGGAGATACTTCCTATCAGAGATATTTATTAGGTTCTAATTATCTTCAAGGAGACATGTGTGAAACCTCATTACTTCAGTTGTTTAGACCAGGCAAAGCTCTGAATTTGGCATCATGGAAGACACCAGAAGGAAAAGTTCTTAAGCTCCTAGCTGAGTTCATATTGGTAAGTCATGAGGGACTTTGTCTTTCAAGTTTATAGAGGTTCAGACACACTAATCAGCAAATTTTCTTCAGAGACAAGAGAAATATGTGAAGAAATAATTGAAATTTGATTGGAATTGTAGCCAGGCTTTGTATAACACAGTAAATAATTACACTGATTATTTTTCTAAATGAAGACCTCCCTTTTTTCAGATATTAGTCTCAGACAAAGCATGGCATGCCAACTCTGTTCTCTTAAAAGATCAACGTTTAGAAACTAAGTAGGATCATTTAACAGAAAACTTGAAAACACTAGGAAAAATAAAAAACAATAATTTATAGTTGCATTTTTCTATTATGTCAACATTGCACATGAAACTATGCAGGCTTCTTGATACTTGCCTTTAAAAAAGAAAGACAAGACTGTTAGAAAACTCTGAAAATTAAATTTCAATAATTAATTACACCTTGCTCACTTTCTCCTGCAGATGACAGTACGCCTTCACTTCCCATCTTAAACTGCTGCAACTGTTGTTCTTCACACAACAACTTGAAGAAACCACTCTAGTCAATAAAAAGCCAATTTACTGAAAAATGTGTCAGAGACCTGAAAAGTACTACTTGCACTCTAATGACTCTTTCAGTGAGGAGTACCCTAAACACCACTGAAGGTTCCCAGATTCCTCAGTGTTGAAAAGATACCCCTGTACCCCTACATACTCCACTACAAAGCATGTGTAGAGTTCTTTTCTGAGAGTGGCTATGCTTCAGTTATGACAACAGCAGCAGCCATTTATAGAAAATCTATTTAATTATTTTGAGAACTCCAGATAAAAGCTTCTATATGAAATTGTGGTCCTACCAAGAAAGATAAATGAGCCTCCTTATAAAGCAGACCTGACAGATTGAATATATTTGAGTGAATGCTTCATACAGGATACCATGCCATAGTTCAGATAGGAAACATCTATGATTTAATCCTTCTTAATTCCATTAGAGACTTGATGCCATATATTCTACATTATCCCCATGCCTCCACTCCTCTTCCATCAAATGCATTTACCTTCACAGCAACAGAAGGCTGGAGGTGGATAAAAAATGTGCCTGCACAGCTAGGAGTGCTCTGATGCCATTGTAATGTGGGCATAAAATCAAGGAACATATGTAGAGGCAGCTGCTAGCAGTTGTGAAGGCATGTTAAAAATATGGGACTGTTGAAAAACTTCGATAGATTTTATAACTGGAGAACTATGTAGTTTTATTGTATAATACAAGCATCCACAAAAAGTGATGCTTTCCTTTAGTACATTTATTCACAGCTCATTTACAACAGAGTAATTCTATCATGAAACAAAATGGAAGGTTTACTCCAAATCTTTTCTCAAAGGATTGGAAGTTTGTTGCACTGAATCTCGCTGACAGAGAAACCATGCAGGGACAAGGATTGGATCATTACAGAGAAGGTTAAAGGGAGCTCTTTCTTATGGTGAATCCCTAGCCATATTTCAGTTCCCTGTGCATAGCTTCTTAAAGGAACTAGGGAAAACTCTTTTGGTGTCTGGACCTGGGAACCTAGAATAGATTGTTTAAGGGAAGGATAGAAACCAAATTTGAAATTCTCTGAAACAGTGAGCACACATCTAGATCTCCTGGATTGTCTTCAAGTACCATTCTGATCTTTACCTTCATTCAGAGGATGCATGTAGCCTGCAGACCTTCAGATAAGTGTCTTTCAAATTTAGAGGATTACATTTCTGCCTTTGAATGAGAGTTTGAACAGAGTGTTACAACTGAGAAGGCAAGATATAAAATATTGTTGAATTTACCATACTTATAATCTTTCCATTTTAAAGTAATACAGGCGTTTTAACAGAAGAAATGTTGAAGTAGCCAAAGTAAAAGACTAGCAAAGGAGAAACTACACATGGAGTAAGCAACTTTATACAGAAACACAGCAAAACTTTCATGAAAGGGTAAGAATCACATATTTTTGGGTCAACCTTACATTGTAATGCCATTGGCTCTATCCTGGAAATTTAACTACTAAGTTTAGCATGGTCTCATGTATACCTTCATCTTCTGTGAGACCATGGGAAGGCATACAATTTTGGCTGTCTCTTGAAGTGCAAAATTAATAAATACAGTGAAATTGGTACCTTGTGGAGATGGTGGTAGAGTCACCTAGATAACACGATCAAAGTGTTTTTAAAGCATATACACTTTCATTACAAACTAATTTAGCCCTGCCAGAGAGAGAGAAAATAGGACATAATTATTATTTCTGTGTCTGTTACTCATGTTCTAATTTGTTAATTGACATAAAACACCAGATGGAGAACTGAACAATTTAACACTGGGAAAAGTTAACTTTGCAGTAGCTATATGGAACAATCTGTATGGTTTTAGTGATAAAACAGATGAGAGTTGAAGCAGAGAAAGACATGACAGTAGGGATCCTAAGAGTTTATGGAAATGATTCTCTATCAGATTGTAACAGTAGTAGCATTATCAGGGTGTCTTCAACCTAAAATCACTGGTGGAATTAGTATGGATCAAATTGACCAAAGACTTATAGTAGAACCTGTTAACAGTTTCTTCATACACAGGTGCAAATCTCTGCTCTTAACATAAAATTTATCATATTGAAAAGTTTATGTGTGCATGCAAATACAGGTAATAGTCCTGAAACAGAAGGAATAGTCACTTTGAGAGTCATATACATGGTATGGGTGAACAGCTAGCAAGCAAATCTTCCCTCCTAAAACTGTTATCTTCTCTCACCTGCAACAATACAAATTATGTAACAATACAAATTATGTAACAGTACAGAAGAACATAAATAGATGGACACAAAATTTTGTCTCCTGATTATTGATTTGGAATTCAGACCAGATGAAGCAGACACTATCTTAAATATTTCTGATGAATTATGCATAGTATTTAGACAGTCTTAATCAAATCCTAAGCTACTGTCATTAGTAGTTTCATAAGAAACAGAAAATGAATAAATAATAGATATCACTCCTAAGAAAAATA
Source organism: Scytalopus superciliaris (assembly GCA_013400415.1). Lineage (NCBI taxonomy): Eukaryota > Metazoa > Chordata > Aves > Passeriformes > Rhinocryptidae > Scytalopus > Scytalopus superciliaris. The sequence goes on from VXBX01001048.1 coordinate 705,805, forward strand.
CACAAAGGAAAACTAATTGTTATTATTGTACAGTGTGATTCCATGCTATATTTTTCTGTGGGCAATTCGGGGTCTTCAGCCAGTAAGAATAAAATTCCCAGCACTTTTATCAATGTTAGAAGTCCTCTCCCTTCTTTTTTCAAAAAGTACGCTATGAGAGCATGGTAGAAATTCTATTATATTTCCTTCTCACCCTTCTTCCTTCAGATCCTATCACCCAGAACCTGAAAGACTGAAAGACTTTTCTTATCAGTGTTACATTTTACCTGGTGCTTTGCAGTCTTTGAGACTAAATCAGAAAAACATGGCACATTCATCCATTGCTGCTGATATAACTCTGATCTTCCTAATCTTTCTCTCATCCTCTTTCTTGCTATAGAAATGCAACCAATTAATTTATGTCCAGAAAGCACCTTGAAGGTGTAAAACTCAGTACAAGTGCTAAGCATTTAGAAGACAGCAGAATCAACCCAGCTAAGCATTCAACATTATCATCGGAAATCTGCTGAAATGGAGGTTCCAAATGTCTTGTCTACATACACTCCAAGCAGGCTAACACCAATTTTCTGTCCTCCAATAGCCTCATCTACTACTTTTGGTGAAATTTCTGCTTGTCTCCAAACTCAGGAGGCTGTTGCTGTCTTTCTCACCACATCATCAGTCCCTCAAGAGTCCTGTATTTCCAACTAAATAAAGGGAAAATTCTGGCTTTTCAGAAAATTGAGAATATGAATAAGGGCATTACTTTCTGACTCAGTGACATCAGGATCTGGGAGTTAGAATTATTCAGTATCTTTATTACCTCTCAGTGTCACTCATGTTAACCCCTTTCTCAGCCATTCAGGGTGTCAGCACAAGGCTACTGTTTGAAACTGGGTGGAGGCATCCACCTGTTAACAACCCAGCAGTAGCCATGCTTGGCACTTGATGTGGGTATGTCCCGTCCTTATCTGAACAGACAGCAGGAGGGGCAAGGTTTCTTCAGTGTGGTACTTGCCAGGGAGGAGCAAGGGCTAGCTGCCTGTGACCAGGGGTTCAGGATAGGAGACAAGGTGAGCCCTGCACAGATTGTACACTCACCAACTGATATCATCCTACAGGGGCTGAGTCAGGCAGAGATATGGCCCTGCAACAGGCCCAGGCACAGCAAGTGCACAAGACTTTGCTTTCTCTGGGCAGTGCTGGCAATGGCTGCAGGGGACAGAGCTGTGGTGTGAGGCTGAGGGACCCAGATAGAACTGGAAACCAGCACCTCCACAGCACAGCCCAGGGATGGGATGAAGGTTCAGGCCTGACTTGAAACAGAGCCCCTGGTCCTGACAACAGTGGGTGAGGAGGGTCCCAGGTGATTCTGTTCAGGGATGTTAAGGCTGTGAATATCCTCTGGACCATAACAACAGTGCTGCCCTTACCTCTCCTTAGAACTTGGGGAAATCAGTGATGCTTTCAAAAGTATCCACTAACTCCGAGGAAACAAATGTAAGGATTGTGCAGTTTTGCATGAGTGCTCAAACATCTGCATTATTCATCTGGCCCTCATCACTACACTGAGCTCTAGGGAAACTTTACAATACTGTCAAAATGTATTACTTCCTGTATCTTTATGTTTTATAGGTCAAACCATTGTCCCTGTGTTCCAGGTAGAATTTCAAGGTTCAGGCAGACCCCTGGCATGTCTGCACAGTGCAGTGAAGTGTGAAGCACACCTCCTTGAGACAGCAATGCTCGTGGCTGCTTCAGAACCAGAAGCAGTACAGTTTCAGCACAGCCTCTGAACAAATACGCCGGAGTGATGAAAGACTGAACTTACATGGTCTGGCATAGCGATGTCAAATGTGGCCAGACTGCTTTCAGATCTCATGATTCTGTGCTCCTTACTAAGCAATGCCACGTGAATGCATCGGCTTGGAATCTCCATGCTGTACTTGACTGTATATTGCAAGGATACCCCAAGGGATTCACCCACAAGCATTAAGGGAGTTGATGACAGAACAGGAAACTGGTTTTAGAGATTTCCGCCTACAGCCTTGACTAATACCACCTCCTGAAGTCACTGAAAAAACATGGGAATAGCTGCAGAAAGTGAATGTTTTAGAGGTGGACAGAGGTGAAGAAAATTTTATGAGCAATTGTATAAATTCTCCTGTTTGCTTTGAAACACGGAAACTTCTCTCAGGTCTTATTCAGATAACAAAGAAAAAGAAAAATTCTATCTTCTTCACAGAGTATTACAGCCTGTGCAGCAGTCTCAGCATTTTCTCTCAGTTTAGTTTATTTAAGTAAAGGAAATTATAAGAATATAATTATCTCCATAGTGTAAAGAAGCAGTTCAGCATATTCTGCTCTGTACAGTATGGTAGCTAAATTTCAGAGCTAACTCAGCTTTAACATGATCTGTTCTCCACTATTGCATTATAGCAATCTGAGCGAGATACAATGACAAACAATTCACCATCATCAACAGTCACAATGCAAAATGACTCATTTGCTCTCAAATTAGTTCTCTACTAGAGCTTTGTTTAAGTTCAGTTCTACCTGGGACTTGGAAAATATTACTCCTGCTTTTTCATTCAACATGCCTCAACACACAAAGCCTGCTCTCTCTCCTCCATCAAATGCTCAGGCACCACATTGCCCTTTATGTTAAACCTGTTCTAAACAAACTAGTGAAAGGTAAATCTAAGAAAAAGTGATATTAATTCTAAGACTGGTGGCAAAAGGAAAGGCATGTCTCTATGTTTTTTTGACTCTTAACACATTTATCTTCATTCTAATAATAATCGAAAGACACCAGAGGAAATAATCAAATAAGGCATTCAAAATATGAAGTGACAGATGATGAAGATGTATACAGATAGTTCATAACTTCCCATGGCACTTAACTATTTTTCTTCACAAATATCATATTTTGGTGTTAGGATTTTTTTTACCAAAAGGTAACCAAAACAATTACGGAATTTTAACAAATCTTAGATTCAAATTTGACTTAGGTTCTTCTGTGAGATATCACAAAATCTCTCCATGAAAGTTTATACCTGCATGCAATTGATAGAATAGTCTATTTAATAGGAAATATGAATGTCCAGAAATTGGAAATAATGTTTTACTATAGAGAACAAAATAGAAAATGGGCCTCTTACTGAGCCAGATTTTAGCTTTGGGTGCAGAATTTGAGACAAAAACTGTTGGTTTCGTGACTAGGTCCTTTTCCCACTGACTCCAGTGGGAATTCTGAGTGCTCAGCAGCTTTGTGCATCTCAGTGATATGAGTGCTTTGAAGTGATTTCTGAAACCTTGAAATCAATCTAAAATTATTAATCTTGAGTTCCTGGAAATAGTTCCCTCAGCCACAAAACAGAAATTTCTTTACTTGGTTATCCTTTAGAACTTAGTGAGAAATACTTCTGTAGTATTTGCAAATATGTAAAATTGTAAGGAGAGCTGGAGATGTGCAAGATTTACTCATTCTGGTGTTTTTGAGACTCACTGAGTACACTCCTATATTTAACATAAATTACTCTATATATAGCACCAAATCATCTTGGAAAGGAATAAAATAAGGTAATGATCTCTTTTTTCAATGTTTTTTTTCTCAGTCCACAGGGCAGTGAAATTGTGCACTGCTCATAGCACAGCATTTCAGTAGAGTTATTTTGTCCTGAACGACATAAACAAAGAAAAAGCCACAGGGTAAAGTTTAGCTTTTCATATGAGGACTCTGTTCTTGTTGGGTAAATTACAAACCTAAGAACCCTAAGGCCTTAAGCATAAATCAACAGTCTTCCATTTCGAGAAGAATTTTTCATTAGCATCTTTCCCCAATATTTTAATCTGTTGCTAGACTTCGGAGTACTGTGAAGTAATGAATAAATTTGTAATGAAGTGCATGACATCTGACTTTCTTTGATTTGTATTGGAAGCCCGTCAGTGTTAACATAAAATGCTCAGGTCAATAAATTGCTATAAATCAGCATTAAATCTATGACAGCCAATACATTTACACTAGCAGGAACAAAATAAGTAGATGTCCTCTATATTTAAAAAATGCTTTACTCTCCTTAGATTATTGTCAAATTGAATGCTGCTTATATATTATCTATATAGTAAATATATATGCAAAGTGGAAATATCAATTTTCATTTATCTTGCATTCTTTATTGCTTTAATTGCACTGGAATTGGAGAACTGATAAAATTGAAGTAATAGAATGGCAAAAAGATTCTGAAGTATTCATTGCTGAGATTTTGGTTTTGAACACAGGATACAAAAACCTGAATTTGTAGCCAAAGTCACTTGCAAGTTCCATATGGTGTGACATTTAGCCTTGCTGTGTTCCCCAACTGTGCTCATTGACTCTGAAGTCACGGATCTAGAAAGAACACTGTCTATTGTATAGTACAACAGCAAAAATAGAAACAAATTTAATTTTGTTTTAAGTGGTGTGGCAATTTTTTAACAGAACTGTACTTGGTTCATAGTCTGTTTCATGCTTTGTCTGAGAAGGAATCTGGGAGTGTATTAAACTGCTGCACTGCAAGATGTGTCACTGTTAAAGTCTTGTTTTCACCATAAGAATCCCTGAAACTCATCCTCTGAGCTTTATTTGAATGTACTTTTACGTATCCTCAGAGCAAGACATTGCAAATTGAAGGACATAGCTGTGATTAATTTGCTGTGCATATGGATGTCTGAAATTGAACATTCAGAGTTTTCAGATTTGCCTCTGCAAAAGAATCCAAAATTCTGGTCACTGGTTAGTGACTACAGAGGTATTTTAAGATCAGACAGAGTCTGCTTTCAGCATTTGTTTTTTAAGAAAGATGGAAAGAAAATTTCCTGTGTACTAAAAATAGTTATACCAGCTCAGATAACACAAATGAATCTGAAAGCATATATGGTACCAGCTGTTCATTATAGGATATGAGTCCTTCTTCCACCAATAGATTATCATAACCAGTCTTGGTAGCTCAGCAAGTGTGTTGTCCTTGTATGATCATGTTTTGCCACCTTCTAAAAACAGCAGCAGTGTCAAAAATAAAAATGTGCACTTTCCATGTAATTAACCATAGAAATTTATGTCTACAGCTGCTAATATTCAGCATGCAATTCATTCAAGGCTGTCCCATGTATAAAGAATACCTACTACAGGCTCCTGCCATTTCACAGAGTCAGAACACTGTCATAGAAAAATACCACCTATGCCTGTGCCTAGGACATGATGACACTATGGAAAATTCTGCACTATGAAAAATATAGAACAATGGGGTAGAAGACCAGTGAATTGGAATTTAAATGTTTGCACTCCTTTTAAGCAGAGTACTGATGAGGAGGTAGAGGGAGAGAGCGCGTAGTGTTGGTCTCAGTGGTTTTGTTTTGACAAATATTTCAGCCAACAGAAAAGAAGTTGAAATTATGGCAGAATAGAATTAAGTACCTTTTATATTTCTGTTGTTTGCAAATCATCAGCCATTAGACTACAAACCCAGACTTTCATAATTACTACCTGATTGCAGGTAGTCTTTTTAATACATTTCTCTAAAAGCTACAAGAGTTATCTGAGGTTAGGGTTTTGTGAACACATAGGTGTATTAAGTAGCCATTACATTAACTAATTTGAATGAGTTAGCTTTCCTAGAAGATACACCTCAGGATGACATCTCTACGTTATGCCAAGTGGCTACATGTCGTGTTGTTCTATGCCTTGTCCTGTGGTGACCTTAACAATCCTAGGATTATTCTTTTAGATTAGGTGTATTAACAGAGCAATTTGGACTTGGCATTGTTAAACAGCTTTCCGTTATTTTAAACAATTCTCCCAGTATGTCAGGAAAGTTTTGAACTCTTGTCTGATCATCGTCATGATGCAGTACTATGTATGAATTTAAATAAGGATTTTCTCCAGTCTGTCATTCATGTACAACATACTAGACAAGACAAAATACAGTCACACACTGTGACACACCTAACATTTTGACAGAAAACATATTGACTGTGAGGGCACCCATAAGACAAACAACACTAATTGGAGAGATCAGCCTCACCTGGGACCTCCCTACACCCCCTCCTGCCTGTAGATCCAGGGCTCTACTTCAGCTTAGCCTGGGTATTTTAGACCTTATCTGAGCTATGACGAAGGAGTCCTGGTCAGATCCTGGTTACCCTCATTACCCCTGGCCCTAGGCTGCTGTCCTGACTTGGCCTTGGCCCTCCCTTGTGGGCATCCCTGCTGATCCAGGACCTTGGCTGAGCCTGGTTGCCCTCCCTGTCTCTCTCCTGCCTGGGTGCTGTGGGACTGGTCCCCAGACCGGCTGTCTGTAGTGATTACTCTCTAGCTATCTCTTTTAATCAGGTATGCACCTGTACAGCAGTTCACTATTGAACATGTTTTTGAGACTATATAGGAGCCATAGGGGATAGAGCTACCACTGCAGTCTAGCTGTGCAAATTCTGATACTTTTTTCTTAACCTTAGTGCCTACTATTTTGTTAGACATTGTGCATAAGTAGATGTGATATAATTTATTCATTACATGCTTACCAGCTGTCATTTATCTCCTCACTAAAATTCTGATGTTCATAAATACCAGTTTTTGGTTATTAATTCAAGTACTTTATGAACTTGAGAGTAAGCTGCTGGCTGTATTGCAGAGCTTTCCTTTTTCTTGCTTAAAGATGTGTCCTTTCTATGCTTCTGATGCTTTATCTGTCTTGCATGAGTTATCAAAGATAACAGTTGAAACTTTGCGGCTGTTTCAGCCTCCAGGTTATTTATTGTGAAATTCAACAGCATGAGTCAACTTAACTCTTGAAGAGAAAGTAGAAAAACACCAAACATAAAATGCTATTGCCTGTATCTTACCTTTCATTTAGCATTCTCCCTGACATGATGCAGACTCACACTGAGTTTCTTAACGAGTGTTGTATTTTTTTTTTTCATCTTTTCCTTGTGGCAGGAAAATGCAATCATTTTATCTTTTTCACTCAGGCTTAATCCCACCTTCATATATCCCTTCCTTTATCGACAAACACTTATTAGAACAGTTTAAGAACTTGTTGAATCACTTTTATGTGAGAAAGTTGGACAAAACAATAAGAATATTCCAAAGTGAGGTGTTCTGAATAGCCATGGGGAAACGCTTTTATTAAACTAGGTGAATAGCCTACTCCCACCCTCTGTCCTGCCGTTTTTCTCTCCCATGCTCTATCTGTGTATTTGAAATTCCTTGTTATCATATAGTCTTGTGCTACAAATGACCTGTTAGCAGTGACAAAAAGCCTCATCTATAATATTATCTTGGTTTATTGATCTGTAGGATCCTTCTGTAGCAAGACCCTTTTGTTTTAATCTCATAAAGGCTTTTATCATGTCTTGAGTAAACACCTTTTATGTACAAATCAAAATTCCTTCCTTTTCTGTATCCACCTTTTCATCAGCCATTATCTTGGTATTAATATTGCAGCTTGCCAATTATTCTGTCAAATATCATCTTCTTAAAGAAAGTGCTAACATCGATCCTACACATTCTTGTTTTAGTCTTGGTTAGCTTTCCTTTATCTAAATGTGTAGTCCTTTATTTCTCAAATGTTTGCTGCTTACTAGGTGTGATTTACTGTTCTTTAGAAGAAGAGCAGGATAATGGTATCCCAAAGGTGCTATGTAAGGGAATTGGGATGCAACACTCATATTAGATAAAACCATTGAGACAATTATTCTGATTCATCAAAATCACCTAGAATCACACTGAGCTGTATAATAGAAAAAAAATTATATTCATGCTTGTGAAAGATGTATAAACCTTGTTAAATGCAAACTTCATTCCATTTCATCTGATTTTCCCTTTTCAAAAAGGAAAGCTGCTGCTATCTGATGTGTTTTTCCTGCATGATGAAAACAAAAGGTTTTTTCTTCCCTCCAAGCATGTTCCTCCCCAAAGATTTAGGTTTGGGGTTGTTCTTTCTGTGAATAGAAAAATTACTGTAAACATAATTCACTCCAGGGATTCTTCAGCCATAGAAGAACCAACTTGACAATTGTCAAAGGTAGAATTTAAATGGATTTATTTAAATTGTCAAAGAGCCTGATGGAAAAGGAAGGGAACAGTAACATCACATGCAGATCTATTTTATCGCATTAAGCAGGTTCTTTCTCTTCTTGGCATAAGTTCATAGTAAATAAGAATCCATTTCCTAACAGCATTTGTAATGAAAAGTTGGAGAAAGAGCAGGAAACAGCAGAATTTTGTCCACATACACTTTTTGAAGGGAATTCTGGAAAAGCAACTGATACAAAAGAATACAGACTTCTTGCACTAGTTCGTGACATTCAAAGCACTTTATAAGCTGCTCAGTAGCAAAGTATCAAAAAAAAAAAAAGAAGTAGGCTTTATCTTTGAAGAAACAGATTAGTATTAGCTGTCAAATTAAATGGGTTGGGTAGACTTCCTATTGCTCAAAGCATGAGTTTAGTGGGCCTGCCTTTTTGAGAAGAGTTAGCAGACTTTGACTTGCACTTTCATCTCTTCCTGATTCTTATCTGTAACATAAAATACAGAACGTGTCCATTCATAAAACAGATTTGCCATTTCTATAGGTCTTTGATAATAGAGGAAAGAATATACCTCAATTCATTAAACTTCTGGCCTACATGTCATTAATGCCATTGTCTAAAAGTTGCAGCCAATAGCAAATGTGAGTGGAGTTAGACATACAAAAGCAATAGAACTGCAATGAGAGGGAGAGGGTAAAACGTCTTCATTTGCCGTTTTCTTTAATTCATTTTAATAAAGGAAAACAAACAAAACAAAACAAACAAAAAAAAACCCTAAAAGCAACTCAAACAAACAAACAGAGACCAGCAGTTATTCAGTTAGTGAGTTATTCAGCAAAGCTAAATATTAGAGGGCAAATTAAAGGAGTACCAATGCGTCAAAAAGTATTTGTAAGAATCTGACTTGGAATTACAGACAATATTTTTTTTAATTTCTTTTTTTCTGGAGATAAGGAAAGAAAGTTAGTTTAGTTATTAGGTCCTCTAGTCAGTGGTCATGTGGGACACAAGTGTATTTTGGCCTGCCTTCTTTGTGTAACGCATGATTTTGAAAGCAGTACTGACTGTGTTTACTGGAGTATCTTTCTTTACTGTCACTTGTTAAAGGGCCTTCCAATCACTTCCTTCTGTTTATCTTGACAGCACCAAAAGCATAATCTGATGTCACATCCTTTTTTTCAGCTGTGTCTGGAAAACTTAATTCATAATGCTATGGAATTTATTCATTGGACAAAGCTGCTTGATGCAGGGTAGATCATTCCCTTCTGTTAATTCTCAGCTGGGAATTTGTAATTTTTAAACTCAAATAGATATCAGATCAAAACTACGATCTGCTCTGAGAAACCACCAAAATATGTTGTTTTCAGCATGTTCGAGATGGTAGTCCTCACTTTAGTGGGGAATCCACAGCAACAGGATTGTGCTGTGCTGCAGATGATAAACTATGCTGACATCAAAACATAATTATATTTTAGTAATTCTTGTCTCCTGAATGAAGGCTTGTTTTTCTTTATCAGGATTGCCAAGTAAATTTCAGTAGATGTACAAATTACAATAAATAGCACACTGATAGTGCAAAATTTGCTCTAAATCTCTTAAATAGAAACACAAATGTCTTTCCAGAAAAGGGAAGGAAAAAAAGCTTTGATTTCTCCAGATTGTATCCAGACTGTTTCATCCAGCTCAGAGCATTATCCCCATCCCAAGATTGGCTCCAAACATTGTCCTTGAAGATCCTGTCTTCTTATGGATGTAATGTCTATAAGACTTCATTGAAGTATCGACCCTAATCAGTATCCGATGTGATAAATGAAAGAATTGCAGATTAGTGGCAATCCAGTAATACAGCAGCAGGGTTAGCTTTGCAAATGTTTAGCTATTGTTTAGTTATAGATGGTGTGAGATGAAAGTGAATCAGAAAACCAAATTAGTGAATGCATGAGTAGCACATGAAGGATAGCAAAACTATAGGAACTCACATGAAGTTAAGACCTAATAATCAATATGAAAAGCAAAGAGTGAATAGTACAGAAAATGTCATTATTTTGTTTTCCTGTTTCTGTGTCATGTGAGATTTATTTATTGCCCCTCTCTACCATCACTACAGGTTTCCTCCTTTTTTTCCTTCATGTGGCCCTTTCAGTTTAAGTCTGTGTACTTTGTTTCAGGTGAATATTTATTGCTAGAAGTCAGCAGATTATGGCAGCTGCTCTGACAGTCTTTCAGCTCATGTCTGTCATCTCAATTTACAGTGAGGATGTAGTGCAAGAATTAGGTTTAGAATGGAATAAAAAGTGATTATATTTTCCCTGAAGGAAATGTACCCACAGTTTCTCTAACAGCTAGTTTCTCTGCACTGATAAAAGCCTTTGGAAGTAATTACATATAGGACACAGTCCACAGCATTTTACTTTCATATGCTATAAATAAGCCAGAATCAATTGTGAGTCGTAATAAAAAAGGCAGCATGTATTAATTTTACACAGTATAATACATTTTAGGAGATGTGCAAGCTGATTACAAACTCATTGGTCTGCAGGGGGGGAAAGCTTCTTGCAACAGTGACTCATGAGTCATACAGTGTTCTAGGAAGTGGTATTCTCTGTGCATATGTCAAAGGTGCTTCCCTTAACAGTTTCTCTCTTCATAGAAATTGCTGGGTTTAATTGTGCATCTTTGGAAAGAAATCTTGACCTTCATTTCCAGAAGCTTCACAAACTAATCTTCCCTCTTACTCAGTTGCCCATCACATCTCAGTAACAACTCCCAGCTGCTAGATGATTGATTCAGTACACAAATGCTCAAGTACCTGACGCAGAAAAGCAAGGCCTGCATTCCTGCCTTTTACAGATTGGGAGCCCGAGGCTCAGATAAATTAAATACCTCAGACATCATCAGCAAGTAATTCAGAAGGACAAACGAATATTCTAAACCTAAGTTAAGGAAGATTGAAATAATATTTTGTTTTAAACTAGGTATATTTTGCAGAAAAGTACTGCTTCAGCATGTGAAAGTTGCACTAAGGGTTATGGAGATTTCACAGCTTCCTAAATGTGTGCATGCATGCAATACAACAGACACACACAGCAAAGCTTGTTTATACAATGACCTCCAAGTTGGATCTTAGTCTATATTTAAAGCAACTGTAAATAGTATGATTAATAACCAAAATCATAAGGATAGCAAAGAGAATTCTGACTCATTTAATCTTGGAGTTCATATTGAAGGTCATTTGAAAAAAAATCCCTACAGAAGTAGAACCAGAATCCACCAGAAGGCTCTGTGTAGACAAAGACTATGCTTCATTAAGATAGGATAGTAATGTATGGTAAAGCAAAAGTTTGTAAAGAGTAAAGAGCCTGAGGTCCAAATGAGAAAAGAGGATTTATCAACAATATATATTTTTATTCACATAGTACGTTTCATTGCTCTCACATCCAAGAAACACACACCTTTGTCCTTGGATTCAGATTTAATTACCTTCAGCTGAGTTTTTCCTTCCCCAACCCTCAGTTAACTGCTGTATATCACTCCCTGTACATGGATTTGAAATCACAGGCTTTAAAAGTTCACCAGTGCCACATACTTGGTTACCAAAACATGACATAAAAACTTCCTCACTAGTTTCATTTGACACAGGAAGCAAAGTTTACCCACACAAAACTCCACCTTGCCAGGTTGCTATCATAAGGAAGTTGCCTCCCTGGACACAGCAAAATCATTTTCAAGTGTTTGGGCCAAGAAGTTCACTATCAGACAAGATCAGAGTGATCACAAATACTGACCTGACTGAACTGCAACATGTTTCTTGGACTGTGACCTGTTCTAAATCGTCCTCAGACCTGCTTAGTGATGGAAAAAGAGTAAGACAGGAAGCAACTGTCTTTATGCTGGTAACTGAAATTGTCATAGGACCAGTGTTCAATTGCCACTTCAGAAGTTGGTAAGACAGACACTGCAGCTGAAGTGCTGCACAGCAGCTTTGCTCATCTCTTTGTTACCTCTGCTACTTAAACATTTTCTAATCTCAGTTAAAAGGGCAACCCTTCTATTTTGAATATAAACTCTTAATTTTTCCTTCTATAAATATTCCAGATTGTGTGAGTTTAGATCATTATTTGGGATTAATTGCACAGGACCAAGTAAAGCTATTGACAAGGTGAATCCAATAAGAAACAAATTGTTATGAAATAAGGAAAGGCAGGAAGAGGCTCCAGAAAACAGGAAATTTAAGAGTAAATAGTTTCATACCAACATGCATGTGAAGGTAGAGAAGGTCAAAGCGGACTTTATGCTTACTGTATTGAGAAAAATGTAATATTAAACTCCCAGGAAATCATCTGTGGATGTAAGGAATAAAAATACTTGCATCATACAAGCAGAGGTGTTTATATGTCAATAAAAACATTATTTTCCTAAAACATAGCTTCACTCAGTATTTACTTCTTATTCATATGATGCCCAGGTGCTGCAAATATATTTGTTGTTTTTCCCCTGTAGCTGCTAAAATCTATATCAGCTTGGGGAAATGTCTCTTTTCAGTAACAAAGGCTGAAATTTTCAATGAAAAACAGCACTGGAGCCCTGTAGCAGCCTTGAGCACTGCTGGGGAATGGGATAGGGCTCTTGCAGAGGCCATGGGAGCAGGGCTCAGAGCCAGGGCAGCAGCATGGGAGCAGGGAATGAGGCTGGAAACAGGACTAGAGCCAGATCTGAGGCTGAGCCATGGCTAAAGCATGGGGTGATTCCCTTCTACATGGATGGAATCATAGAATCACAGAGTGGTTTGAGTTGGAAGGGACCTTAAAGAACACCTCATTCCAACACTCCTGCCTTGGACAAGAACACCTTCTACTAGATCAGGTTGCTCAAAGAACACTTGAACACTTCAAGGCCTCGGACACTTCCAGGAATGGGGCATAAACAATTCCTCTGGGCAACCTGTTCAACTGTCTTATCACCCTTATAGTAAAGAATTTCTTCCTAACACCTAATCTAAACCTGCCCTCTTTCAGTCTGAAACCATTAACCCTTGTTCTACCACTGCATGCCCTTGTAAAAGGTTCTTCTCCAGCCCCAGAGCTGGGCACAGTACTCCAGGTTGGGTCTCATAAGGGCAGAGGGGCAGAGTCATGTTGCTGTAGCTGCTAACCATGAATGTTTTGATGCAGTCCAGGATACATTTAGTCTTCTGAGCTGCAAATGTACATTGACTGTTCATATTGAGTTTCTCATCCGTCAACACCAACAATTTATTCTCCTTGGGGCTGCTCTCAGTCCATTCTCTGCTCAGCCTCTGTTTGTGCTTGGGACTGTTTGGGGCCAGGTGCAGGATGTTACACAGCCTTACTGAATTTCTGAGGTTTGCATAGGCCCACCTCTTAAGCCTGTCAAAGTCCTTCTGGATGGCATCCCTTCTCTCCAACCTGTCAATCACAACACACAACTTGGTGTCCTCAGCAAACACGCTGACAGTTGCTCAGTCCCACTGTCCACATCATCCATAAAGATACTAAACAGTGCCAGTCCCAATACCAAATCCTTAGAAATGCCACTCATCACTGGTCTCCTGAAGTCCAGGATAAAAAACTTGCTGTGCACCCTCCTTGCTGCCCTAAGGATCTCAAATTTCACCATCTGTTCAGCCAGGCAATCTGGGCAAACATAATTTCAGGTATTTGTTCAAGTTTACCGAAATGCTATCTGCATTCGGGTCATGTATATTCTGTGTTACTTCAAGAGAAATGCAGCCCACTGCAGAAGGCAAGACAAAGGTCTGAGACCCTGCTCTGGGAATGTCAGGTGTGTGTAGGCTTTTTGCCAGTTGCAAACACTGAATTTCACCTTCTTTTCCAAAGCTGTAAAATAATGTTTTTGTACTCTCTTCTTCAGTGACAGGTAAAATTATTCCTTTAGATAGCATGGAAAGTTGCTCAGTACATTTAGTTGGTTTTGGATGTAAGGCATTTTATCTGTATAAGATGAACAGCACCTTCCTTGCTCAGATTTCAAGGTATTGCAGCTTTTTGTGGCAGTACACAATTCAGTATGTCAAAGAATTTGTATGTGGAAAAGTACTGATTGGCTTTGAACTTCAATATCTAAACACAAGCATATGTTCCTTCCTCTCCTGGACTAAGAAGTAGGCCCTCATCAAGAAGCCAATGGCAATAAGATTCAATGGTCTTAGCTAAAAATGAAGAACAAAATTTTTTGTGTGTCTAACCTCTTTCCCTCTCTCCTCCTCAATAAACTAAGGAAGCCTTTTTGTTTCTTTAAAAAAAATTACAAAAGAAAAAGAATTCAGAAACCAAACCAAATAATCATAAAGACTCACCCACAACCAACCACCAAAACCAAAAAACAAATCAAGAAAGCTTGAATACAGTTAATTGAATAAGCATTTCCCTGAGTAGCCAAGCATTTAGTGAAAGGTGGAGCAGTCTAGGAAGACTGGAGAAAATTAATCTGGGCAGAGCTGAAAGAATAAAAAATGAGATGGAGTTCCTTTTGTATTCAGAAGGAAACTTTGTCTTTGCTGTCTTGTGTCAATTGTTAGATTGTCAATGGGTGGCACTCACTTGCAAATTCATTGATTTGCACAAATAAATGAACAGTAACAGTTAATTACACACTCCATGAATACAAATCAGTTGGAAGGCAGAAGCTGTGCAGACTTGCACAGCACCCCTACCCCCCATCATCCCTGCCATGTGATCAGGATCCTTATTAACTCACCAGGTAATCTTTGGTGATTCCTCCCAGATATTTTTTTCTTAGTCTTTTGATCATGAGCATAGAACCCAGCTGAGTTCAATGGAGCCATCCAGCAGCCTGAAAGCATGCAGCCTTTGGGGAAAAAAGTTACTTAGTGGCATTAGATATGCCCCATAGGAAATTCCTGCATTTTATATTTTCTGTATAAATTGTTTCTCATCTTCATCAGACAACCTGATTAAAAAANAATATATATGCCATCAGGCATACAGCGAGCTCTATTCTGGTCTCTAAAGTGTAGCTCAGCTGCTACATGAAAGAAATTGAAAAGGTTAGGTCAGGCTTTTAGACAAGAAGTTTCAAAGCTGATGACATACCTCATCAACCCTCAGACTCTTAGGACAGTGTCTGCTTTATGTCTAGGTAATTTTTAAAGGGAGACTAGCCCTGTGACCTATATGGTCAAAACAAAGGGCTTGAAGATATAATGAAATATATAGGTGAGTAGCTGGGAGTTCCTGCAAGATGCTGTGGGTTCTTTGAAGCAGTTTGATAGCTGAGAACTAGGTAGAGAAAGGACATGTCCTACATAACTCTCTGGGAAAAAACCTCAGGGGAGTTTTGCTGCTTTCTTTGTTGCTGATTCCACAGCCAGGGGGAAAGGAGAATCAGAAAGAGTAGATAAGAAGGTCCTAAGGAGAGGCAAGACTCAACAAAAGCAAAGCATTGGGATAATTTTATGTACAAAAGTCTATCAATATGTATAAAAGAGCAGTGGCTATAGGTTAGCGAGAAGCTGGTTGGGGTGAGAGGCTTATGAAGACAACAGGAGTAGTGGGTGCCAGCACTTGATGTTTAACCATCAGGCACTTGCATTTGTATCCAGATGCATGAGTTAGTTCCTAGATGAGGCCTCTTTCCAATTGCAAGGTGAACCTACCTTTTCAACTTGACCACACTATTTAGAGGCACAATTGGTCTGACTCAGTGTGCTGGTTTGGCTGGGGTAGAGTTAATTTCTTTATAGTAGCTGCTATCAGTCTGTATTTTGGATTAGTGTTGGAAATAGAACTAATAATACAGGGATGTTTTTGTTACTGGTGAGCAGCACTTACTCAGAGTCAAGGCCTTTTCTGCTCCTCACCCCATCCCACCAGTGAGGAGGCTGGGAGTGCACAAGAAATTGGGAGGGGACAAAGGTGGGACAGCTGACGCCAGCTGACCAAAGGGTTATTACAGACAATGTGGAATCATGCTCAGCATATAAATCTGGGGCAAGAAGAAGAAGGAAAGGATTTTCATAGTGATGGCATTTGTAACAAGTGGTGGAGCTCTGCTGTCCTGCCCATGGGAAGCAGTGAATGAATTCCTTGTTTTGCTTTGCTTGTGTATGTGGTTTTCGCATTACCTATTGAAATTTCTTTATCTCAGCCCATGAGTTTTTTTCACTTTTATTCTTGCAATTTTCTCCCCCATCCCACCAGGAGGGAGTGAACAAGCAGTTGTGTGGGGTTTAGTTGTTGACTAGGTTTAAACAACAACACGGGGCTATGGAAACTGTGGCTTTGTTTAAATCAGTGGCAAATACTCTGATGATTCTTCCAGTACTCCAAGCAGAACACTCAGAACATGAGCTGCAATTCATCTCTTTAATTCTTTAATTATATTCCTAACCTAAACTGGGAAAACTATAGTATAACAATCTTTCAAGCACTTTACTTCATTATTTAAGTTCAATGACAGAGGTACATTACTGTAGCACACCTTATTTTTTGTTGTACATTGTATTCATCTTCTATCTGAGCCTATCAGAAGTAGCACTAAAAAAAAAAAAAAAAAAAAAGTTTCATATTCCTTTCACAGAGGCACTTGGCTATTATTTGAACCTCTAGCAAGCTGGTAAGGATGTCAGAGTTTGTTAGGTTTGAGCTGAACACAATTAAACAACTTTGATCAGCTTTGGCATTGCTGTCAGTTATGGCATATTACTATTAATTATCAAATTTCTTTTATTCTAAGTCAACAGCTGTTAAGATGAACTTAAGTTCACAGCAACTACTACAGTCATGTTGATTTCCCCCTCAGTGGTGGAGTTTCTTTAAGAGACTAATTTCCAATTTCTTAGGGGACTTAAAAAGGCATGACTTGGGATGAGAGCATTGCCCAGCACTCTTGCTGGTGTGACAGTCTCACTGCTGAAAAGTCAGGGAAACACTCTGGGATTCATTTTCTCACTTGTAAATTTTGTCTCCATTCCACACATGGTACAGACTGGAGTCTCCCATACATGGAGGAAAACTCGGAAAGAAGGTTCTGCCTTTGACTGGGATCTTCCTNGTGTTTCTCTTTTATATTGGACCAGCAAAAAAAAAAAAAAAAAAAAAAAAAAAAAAAAAAGGTTCAGTAACAGGCTGAAGTCTAAAGAACTCTCATTTCTGAATGGGGGTATTTTGCAATCTGATGAATGATTTTATTTGTGTTCTCAGTTCATTTTTTGTTATCTCTGATATCTCTTGCCTGCAGTGTTTGTTGGGCTTAAAGCACAAGCAGAATGTTCATGAAAATATTCAGCTCTAACTCTATTCAGTCAATAGAGGTGTTTTTCCTTCCCATTACCTACCACAATGCTGACATTTTATTGCTTGCTGAGATAGGAGACAACAAGAGGGAAAATTGAGTCATTTAATTCCTATATCTAAAAATAAAACTCCCAAGAATGCTTTGCAAAAGAACAAGTAATTGCTGCAGAATTCACAAGCTCTATTGTTCATTGAAGGAAGAATATTTTGGAGATGAAATATTTGGAAATGGATAACTGTCTGTGATGTTACAATCTGCTGAGATGCTCAGACTTACCTATGTCCTTTCTATCAATGGACATCTTTACCTGATGTCAGTTAGATAGGTATATAAAAATAGTGACATTTAAAGTGCTTTTATCTTGTAGTTTTATAAAGCTTCACATTCATTAAGAAGTCTGACTTTCCAGCAACCTGAAAGGTAGGGAAATATCTTCCATCACAAACAGGAATGAAGGAGTAGTAGATTAAACAACTTGGTCAAGGTCACACAGTAAGTCTGTGGCCATACAAGATGAACCCAGATTTCTTGATCACTTAAAGAACAAAATCAATCTCTTCCCTATAAAAAGAGACTAATTACATACTTCACCAAGTCTGAAGCCATAAGTGTGCAACACAGAGATTGTTGTGCTCTGAAATCCACAGAATTCCACTACACTTCTAGTCAGCCTTACCATGTTTTGAAAGAAAGCTGCAAAGGCACATGTTCTGTAGCTGTCAGTTGCCATGGTGAGTAAGGAATAAAGACTGTCTTACTGCTTCTAAAAATATGCTTGCAATGGGCAGGAAGAAGTCCAGAAAAGTAGGAAAACAGAAACAAAATGGCTGTTAACTATTCTTGGTGTAAACCTTAGGCCCTCCTCAGAAATATCAAGCTATTAGAAGCTAAAAATACTAAGATCTTCTTCTATATTCAATATTTACTGGGAAGACAGCCTTCAAAAACCAGGTTGGTTTTTAATTTTAGTCGGATTTATGCTGACTCTGTCAAAGTTAGTAGCAGTCTTGGAGTGTCTCTAAAGTCTGGGAGCTGTCACCAGCCCTGTTCAAAGCCCTGTGGAAATGGGAAGTGGGTGGATAAGAGGTGGATTAAGGAGCCATACAGAGAAAACCATTTGAAGTGCACACATTTATTAACCTTACAAAACCTAGGATTCTGCTGCAGTCTTGAGCACCATCTACTGGACCTCTCTTTGCTGACTCATTATTGCTTGTATGTCAACAGAGGACAGCATCAGGGTTATTCCTGTTTGAGACTTTGCCCTCCTATCAAAGTGTCCCTTAAATCAGACAGATGAACAAGTGCTGAGAGCCACTTTTGCTGTACAGGCAAGATGCAAGTAGTATCTTCTCTCTCGAGTTAGTCAGATGAAACAAAGGCAGCATGGTAGAATCCAGGATCAGTCCAGCAATGTAGTAATGAGCTCTTCATGGGCTGTTAATCCTGAACTTCTGTTACCTATTCTCTTCAGCATACGTAAAATGTCAGGCAGAAGAGACAGAACAAGATGCATTCTCCGTCCTTTCAGAGTTTCTGCCAAGGCAAAAGAACTGTTGCAAGACAAAATGTTATTGCAAGATTGTAAACTCACATGGACTGGGGATCGGATTTTGACTGATTTGGTTGGAAGTTCTGATGGGTTTCATGGTTAGGTTTTCATTTATGTTTGGGGATTTTTTTCCATACTTCCCAAGGCAGTTTATGGACATAAAATAATCTGCTCATCTAACCAGTGTTATTTCTTTAAAAAGTCATTGAAAATATGACCTTCAGTTTCTAGAAAACAAAGACAAATTTTCAGTAGACACTGATAAATTGTAAGTCTGCAGTTTGCTCATCCATCCAACCATGTGCTAATACAGAAATTACTTTTTCCTCTTTTTTTCTTATAAGCTCCCTAAAATTTTCTCTCTCCAAAATTGACTCCTGTTTTGGAAAAAGCAGATATCAGTGCATACAGTCAATCTAAGATCTAGTTTAATCTCACAAATGACCTTATAAATAAGTGACAGCAAACAGTATCCTGGGTTCTGCCTTCCAAAAGGTTTAATCCTTAGTCAGACTATGCAGATCTGCAGGAAGATCATCTCCTCTCCCTCAATTTCAAGGGATAGTTCCACAAAAGAAGTGCAAAGAGTGCAGGAAGAACTGAAAAAAGTGAAGCATTGATCTCCTCTTTCAATGTACTGGTTTCATTATTGCTTCAGTCCACTGAAGTGCTCTTAAAATGTGGATTCCTGGAGATAATGGGAAGTGGCCCAAATTAATACAGCTCCTTTGTCCCAGGAACATCCATCATCATTTATGTGCATTTTAATTCCTGATCCTGGGTCACTGTGACATTTTCTGCTGTATTTAAAACAACCATCTGATGCTGCATCCCCCTATCAAAGGAGAAACTCGGACCCTGGAGAAGAAACCAATGGAAACAGTCTGTCTAGAGAAAGGGCAACCAGAGTTGTTCTCTTACTACATTTGAATTCTCTAGTTACAGGTTGCTGCTTATTCACATGAATCACACATGGGAGCTGTAGGCCCTGACCCTTCAAGATCTGTACGGTTCCATGCTACTGTCTACACTTACTTGTTGCTTTGGAGCAGGGATAAGAGGAGTTGTTATCTTGCCAAATGGGAGGTACAGACTGCAATTTAGCAGAGATAACCAAAATTAAAACATCAAAGAGAAATAAGGAGATTTCTGTCTTTCCATTAATCCCTTAATCATTTTGCTACTTATAGGTTATTTAACCAATGAATTTATGTTCCAGGTTTGAGCAGCTGTAGGGAGCAAAGGCTGGGAAGGAGAGTGTTTGAAAGTGGCATCTGTCTGTTAGTGGTAATTAAGCTGAAATATGCAAAGTTTTAGAGTTTTAACTGCTCCCGTTAAGCTGTTGATGAGCAGTAAAATCTCTGATTAAATTTTAAGCAGAGGGAAATGGGCCAGCCTCCTGATATGGGGAGGCTGACAGAGTAGAGTGTGGGCAATTATGCGTGCTGTATGCCTGTGCTAGAGGGGAGAAAATGCACTCAGGCGCTGACTGTCCGAGCCAGAATCAGCTCACCACCATTTCTGTATCCATTCTGTGCTGACTGCCAGAGCTCAAAATAACAACCGTTTACAGCAGGGTGAAGACATATAGGATGGGGTTGAATGACATTTGCACAGCCTTATTTTTCCAATATACGTACTCATCATAACCACAGATTTTTTTTATTTTTTCTTTCTTACTGTCTCAAAGCATGTGGATTTCTTGGGCGAATCACAATGTACTGGTGGACATTTAACTATCTCAGAATGGTAATTGTGAAGGTTAATTAATATTCTTATAGCACTCTGAGAGCCCTAAAACACTGCTTCAAATCAGTTAATTGCTATCCCAGTTTATATCAGTATTAATTATCATTATCTAACTGAGCCCTCCTCCTTCAGCACTCCTGTCTGGCTCCCATCCCTTCTTTTCTAACCATTCACCTCCTGGAATGAACCAGAGGCATCAGTCCCTAACATGTGATATGTCATGAAGCTCCATGAGTAATGAATGAGCCCATTACAACTTTACAGTAGAGGAAACAGGTTAATCCTTTGTCAAATCAGTGCACACAGTGTCCTCCTTCCTTGTTACAATTACTCAAGGGATGATGGCAGTTTCTCATCCACAACCTTTCAGGTAACCACTGATGCATGTTTAGAACAGAGATAGGTATGACACTGCACAAAGGCCTTCAGATCCTGTCACAGGGGAATAATGACAGAAGCTGACAGTAGTGACTAATGCTCCGGGCTGGCTTTCTTTGAAACAAAACTTCAGAAAAACACAAACCAAAACAAACAATAATGAAAAAAACACCTGTTTCCAGTTCTAAAGAATTCATTTAATTAAATATTAAAACCTCAGGCATCCAAAGCCCATTGCTTCCCAAGACAGCTCTCTGTACTGAGACTGATATACATTTGAACAATCTCTCATCCTGTGGATTCCCAGAGTTCATTATATGTCATTGATATGAAAAGTAGCCACCACAAAGGTGGAAAATTATCCTTTTTTATTACAGCTAAGAGTATATAACCACACCATAGCAGAGGGTGAGAAACAGAATATAATATTGTTTGAATAGGTGCTGCAAGGGGAGGAGCTTTGGAAGAGAGCATTTCTAGAGGATGTCAGAGCATTATCAGTTGTGTTTGTTAATGGAGAAGCCATAGCTGATTAAGACCTTGGATTCCTTCTCTCAGAAAGGTTATATTATAGATTTTGAGACACTCTACTAGTCAGAGGAGAAAAGAAAATCCAAATTTTGATGCTGCTGCCTTGGTAATCCTCACTTCCAGTAAGGGTAGAGGAAAAATTGACAGATATATTTTAAGAGGGAAAAAGAATA
This sequence comes from Scytalopus superciliaris, assembly GCA_013400415.1. NCBI lineage: Eukaryota > Metazoa > Chordata > Aves > Passeriformes > Rhinocryptidae > Scytalopus > Scytalopus superciliaris. The sequence continues at coordinate 727,531 of VXBX01001048.1, forward strand.
GGCCTGATTAGGATGTGAGTTTCCTGTACAAATCTCAGTGAGCAGGATTGGTTTGAATAACATGCTACAGAGTTGGTCAACAGCTGGAATAATTTCTAGGTAGCCATTTTTAAGAAGAGCTGTAGTTCAAGCAAAGGCAGGCTGTGCCAGCTCCCCCAGCCCTAGATGTTCCATGATGCTCAGAGTTTTCATAAAACCAGACAGATTCTCAGTAGCTCATGAAATCAATATTATTGTCCTGTCATGTACAAGAGTACTTGCAGAAGGCTTTACAATGCCAGAATTTAGGCAACACTGCATTGTAAATGTTCCTCTAAGCATAAAAATGACACTACCTAATTCCTTACATTATTTCAAGTGAATGGATTGAATTATGTTGTTTTTTTTTTTACTACAGAGAATATGGGGTAGGCTATGAGCCTTATATAAGCTTTCAGGTTATATACCTGTGTAGCAGGAACAGGCACACAAGAGGCAATATTCCTGTATGGGTGAGTAGTAGTGGGGAGACGACAAGTTCTTTATGTAAACACTGCTGAATAGCAGGAACCCTACTAGGCAGAGGCAGAAACAGGTCAGTGCAAAGCTCCCTGCACTGACTTAATGGCTGCTAAAGGCATGGAAAACTTCTTTAGCAGATATATGTTGTCACTATATCCATCCCTCTGGAATTGTTGGGGTTATGAAATCATGAAGGTTGTACATAGTATTTCAAGTGCTCAGCACAGAGTGGGTTTGAGGACAGGAGAGAAGAATCTACATTTTGGGTTTTTTTCTTATTAAAAAAAAGCTTTTATCTGGATGTTAATTAAAGATTCAGTAGAGCTCATTATCTTAATAAAATGAAGGTAAGCTGTCGCAGGCTTCGCTGCAGTTTAGTGTTTCAGTGGTCCAGAAGCACGTCTTCTAAAAGAAGTACTTGGATGTTCTCTCTCATTTTGTTAGGTAGTAGTTAGATGTAGCTATAGTAACACTAGCCTGAAGAGCATGGGATTTCTAGAGTGGTCTCAGATTACAATCATCTAGTCCTATAAGACAAGAGTTACTCCCTGTTCCTGGGGGGAAAGGATGAGTGAGTCACACAGTTTGCAAAGAGATACATCGCCAAAATGAATTATCACTTGCCAATGTTTCTCTTTTGGGTTATGTTGGATTTATAAGATGATTTCTGCCCTGTAGCTTGGCTACATTTGTGCTCAGCTTTTAAAAGCATAAACCCAAACAGTAGCAAACACTCTTCTTGCTGCCTTCCTTTTAGTTTGTCCTCACTTCTTTCTCCTTTTGGCACTGGAGCACCCTTTGAAGCCTGGTTGCATGTTAGAGTCCTGGTCAACTTCTCAAGTACCGTGTCAACAAACCAAAGGAACTGGTACTGATACTTGCCACAAGTTAGTGCAAAGAACACACCACTCTATGTTTGTAGCTATAACAGAATTAAAATGTACACAGTTCTAGAACATGTAGAGTGAGACTCCTATCCACATTCCTATCAGAATTCATTCCAAAGGATTTTATAGAAATTCTTTATTGCTCTTACATGGGAAAATACATAGCTTTCAATTCAGTTGACTCAGTCTTCAAATAGTGATTAACATGAATTCTTGTTATCTGGAAATTAAATGCACTGTTAAGACACAGACAGGTGAATGCTCTGCAGGATGATGCTGAAGAACTTCTTTTCTAAATAAGAGAAAATAAAACAAGCTGGTTTTGTATGGGACTAGTGCTGTCAGAAGAATTCTTCTCTCTTGGTTCTCAAGTGTATTCAGGGACTTGAGACTGACAAAACTGGGACGCTCACTGGAAAGAATAGTGTTTATTTTGGAAGTGGATCATTTGCTTTTTGTATTAGGAGGTGTGTTTTCCTAGACGTGCAGTGTGATGCTGTAGGGTACCATGAGGAAATATCATCTGTTAGTCCAGTTTGACCAGACCTCAGGTGCTTAGGAAGATCAAGCAGAAAAGGTCTCCTCAGGTTTGGGATTTGCTCTTTGACTATCCCAGGTTAATATGTTTTATCAGACTAAATATTCTGTGTGGTAAAGTAACACAACTGTGTCATTTGTTTTCTACACTTTGTATTTAACGTGAATCTTCAGATGTACTGGTTTGGTGAATAAGGTTTTTTATTTGATCAGATACTTAGATACTGTGCTTTTGGGCCGTTCAGTTGTCTGTTGAACAAGTTACCACCATCTGAATTTCTGAGCCTTTGTTTTTGTGTACTAAAAATCTTTCCAAAAGATCTAAAATTTCTTGGGTACGGGAAATTTAGGGTAATTTTTTTTTTTTTTAAAAAAGATGGTCTACATGTTTCTCTATATTGGTACCGAACAAAAATAAAATAAAAGCAAAACAGCAGGCTGAAATGATAGGATCTGCTCTTATAAAAATGAAATATTAAGAAAAGAACCAGCCAAATAGTGGGAAGCAAGACAATTTTTACACAACCATTCTGACACATGCATTCTGCTCCAAGATGCCATCCTGATCTCCTCTGAACATCTTTTAACCTGCTTGATGTCTGGATTGAAATGCACTTAATTTTATGGAAAATAATATTGAAGTAGAGGGTTAAAAATAAAGAATTTAATTGTAAAAATGGAACAAAAATTCTCATCACCAGCTTCTACTATAAATAATCAAGACACAGTACAATAACATCTTAAAGAGAATCTGTAAATGGTTTAAGCTACTTTTAATAAATGAATAAGTGGCTCCCCCAGGCACCATTTTGAATCATTGCGTTCTAGCCCCACATCTGACACTTATTTGATAGATTGCTTTGGAGAAGTCATGTTCACACATTATGTTTCATCCCCTTAATCTGTAAAATCAGTATGAAAATATTTACTCCCTAGGCTGTTGTGGAAATTAATTAACATTTCCATAGTTTTTAAAGATGTAAAGTGCCAAGTGACATTATTATTATGTTGCCTCAGTTTATGGTTTTTTCAGATGTCACAACACGGGTCAGTAGTTAGATGCAAACTTCCAGTGAAATTTAAGGGGTTTGCATAACGTAGTTCTGCAGTATTAAATAATAATAATAATTTTCACTCCAAGTTAATAGTAAAAAGTCTTCAGTATTTGACATGAGGCATTATGCTGCCAGGTATGTCATTTTTCAATTTGAAAGTAAAATCAAGAAAACCACCTAATATTCTCTGGTTATTAAATACTAATGGAACTTTTCCCATAGATATACAGATGCTAGTAATGGTGTTTTAAATGGTGTTCATGGTGGGATGCTGTATTTAGTTACCATTAATTTCTCCTTTTTCTGGCAGAAGGCATTCTTCATGGGGTTTGCAGTCATTCTTGTGTTTGCCACTCAACATCTTGAGTGTTTGTCCTCAGAAGTGGCTGCATTTTTGTGAAAGGTGATGTCATTTTCTCTCCCTGCTTTCTTAAATGACTTCTACACCCATTATGATGAAAGTCACTGTAGCAGTGTAAGCCATTTCTAAAAATTACTCAAAGCTTTGGTGATGTGAGGCTTGAAACTCTTTCTTCTCACACATTCCATAACATATGCACTAAGGACTATTATCTTGCAAAATGGAATGGGCTTGTTGAAAACAGGCTGAATTGAAAGTGATACAGTAAAAACATAATTTAGTGATATAATGGTTGTGCTGCTTCTTATTCTTGCAAATAGAGAAAGTTTTAAATTATTACCTGCTGAGGGAGCTGAAGCTGGCAAACTATCCACGGACATACTTTATTGACATAATTGCAGTTTACAAGTGTCTGTCAGTCCTTACCCTTAAGGACAGTTTGCAAGTAACATGTTTTCAGGCTCTTCCTCTCATACAAAAGTTATTTGTAAAACTTTTTTATGTCTGACTGATTGTGGCTTCAGTTCACTGTGCCAGGTGACTCTGCTTGCTTGCATGGGTTGGAGTTCAAGCTCTGCCTGGTCTCCAGCCTGCCAGCCATCTGACTTGGCTGTGAGCTGGCATGGAAGCCTGGGACAATCTGGACTTCAGGCACAGCTCACATTACTAAGATTGTGCAGCTCTACTATGGAAGCTTACACACCTGTCCAACTACAGAGTTTATTTGCTCTTGAGAACTGGTTACCAAGAAACCCTATGTTGGCCAGCCTAGTTATGTAGTTTGCCTTGATTTATTAATTAGCTAGATTTGCATGCTCTCATTCCCTCTAGATAAGATAAAAGCTTGCTAAAAGTTCATTATCTCCCATCAATATGCCTGCCACATTTGATACAGTAGTAAATAGTGAAATGAAGAATAAATTGAGGGAAATCAAGAATCATTCAAAGGATTTCCATCAGCAGTGATTTGGAGATGTGGAATACTTTTCTCACAAAAACCAGACACCCAAAAAGATAGATTATTTAAAATTCAGAATTGAACATAATACTGTTGAGCATGCAATGGAAAATTATCCTACAGTACCAAGGGAGTTAATTAGTCACAACTCCCATCCTGATATGACGATATTTTGAACTCACTCTGCACTTGCTTTGCACAGAAGTAACTAGATATAAAATTAAGTCTGGGTTTGCCTATAAACACATAAAGAGACCTCAGCTGAGCCTGAAACCAGTCCTGAAATTCCATAGAGATCTACAGCTCCTGAATCACTTATTTTTTTTTTTTTAAGTCCAGTGTATAATCTCTGTTTTCTAGCTAAATCCAGATGTTTCTAACAAAAAGCAGACATAAGTTAGTATTGCCATGAACCTGTCCTTAGTCCCAGCTTTGTGTTCCTGTCTCCAGGCAAGCAATCTTGTTCCATCTTCTAGGCCAGCCCAAATGCTCAGTTCCTATCACAGAATAAGCCAATATAGGGCTCATTAAACTTGCCAAAAACTACTTTTTAGGTTACTATTTTTATTTTTTTCCTGTAAGGATAGTGTTCTGCCAGTATAACTCATTGAATATGTTCACCAGAGGCTCAGATGACTATCATGGCTGGTACAGAGGAGGAGGAGGAAATGATTAACCAGGGTTTTCAACTTATCTCAATTTAAATCATCATGGAATTAAAGCCTGGTAAAAACCTCAGTAGCCAGAGACCTTTTCTACAGTCAGTGAAAAGGTAAAAGTAGCCTAAATCACTTTATCTATCACCCTATATAGGACTCTTTAGCCTTTATAGAGAGATCTTAGAGATACAACCTCCTTAACCTAGCCAGCACAGTTGTATTATGGCCTAAGTTAAAGACGTAAATGCTGGAATAAATTAGAGCTTTTAGTCCAGCTTTTATAAGTGCAGATGTTATGACTTGCTTCTTCCCAGACCCAATATTCCTGTAACAGAAACATAACTGTGCTCAGGGATGCATGTGGCAATTTCTGTGTTTCTCATAAACACAAGTGGCCAATATTTCAACTTGCAATCCGCTCTGACTGTGATAGTACAATGATTAAATACATATCTTATCCTGTTCTTCTAGGTAAAACCAAACATTAATATAAACTCACCTGTGATTCATTCATTGTACAGAAGAACAACAATCTTACTAATGTAGAGTTTAGCTTGGACATAAGCATTACATTATGAGGGGGAAATGACCATTATGTAGTCCTTTTTATTTAAAGACTTGTAGTGCTTTGCAAAGGAAAACACAGCACAATCACATGAGGGGAAGCTGACATTTTTGAAATTAAATGACTACTCCATTTGCCACTCTCTAATGTAACATCAGGGAAAAACATAATTCAGGTACCCTTATTGCTGTCTTGCATAGGATTGAATGACTTTGCACTTATGATAGCACAGTATGTATCCAGGATAGTGTTATGGATACTGTCATGGTACTTAAATAGTTTGTCCTGTCTGTCCTCTGCAGTCATCTGGCCAGGCTGCACCAGTTTAAACCCTACAGCACGTAGGGTTCAAAACCAGTAGTTTTTTTCTGAAGTGCCAGTGAACTGTGTACTCACTGGATTTCTCTGTCACGATTCTGTAGACAACATAGGATTCACTGATGGAGTCACAGGCAAATTGGTGTTGCCTAAATGCACACAGCACTTACAGGCACAGATTTCAAAAAATCAGAAAGGCTGGCAAACGTCCTTGTCTTACCCACATGCAGGGGGTCAAAACCTGATACTTCAGCTGTGGCATGCCTGTACTTGCCTTACCAGTTCTGCCTCTTCTGCTGTCAGTCTGATCTGTCAGGAAACCAATACACAAATTTCTCTAGCATTCTCTAGCAGTAACACAGACATGGTACAATATCAGATCTCAGATTTTCAGTGCTATGAAAAAAGAAGGCTAAAAAGCCCATTTGTCAAAGCTAGAGTACAGCTTACCAGGTGTTGTTTGAGAGATTTCCTTACCCAGGATATTGCCTTACTCTCTTGAAAGCATCTTTTCAACAATAATTTTTACATTAGCCTCACAAGAAAGAAGGAAAGAACAGAGACCTATGCATAATCTTCATATAAATTAGTAATGCGTAGTCTTCATACAAATTAGTACTTCAAACACTCCATCAGAAAACTGCTTTACAAATTTCTCTGCTTAATACCAGTTGCTGTTTTATTCAGAAATCTAAATTTATCTTGGTTTCTTACATGGCATTAAGATAGCTTCTACACCAGAGATAGTATTAGCTTTTGACATTTTATAGGAGAACCATGGTAGTTGCTGCAAAACTAGCTCAAAGTGATAAGACCTCCCTATAAATGTCTCTTCATTTTACTCTCATATCTAAATGGTGGGTTTGCATACCACTTAGGGAAAAGCATCCTAGTCACAACCTTNGAATTAGTAGAACCATGTTGATTCTAATACTTACGTCTATGACATCAGTGTTTTCTAGTTCCCTGGAAATACGTTATAGACTCAGCCTAGGTGTACGCACACCTTTCCCAGTGGTTATCACCAAGTGGCCTCATATTACCAAGTCTTAATCATATTTGTAAAACATTCTTCTATAGTTCGTTGATGTACACTATGGGTGTCATCATAAGTAACTGCAACTCTGAAATGGAGACATTATATTCCACTCACTTCATCTACTTGCTTTCTTAGTAATGCATTTCGTTCCCACATTCATATCTCAGAGTTTCTACTGTAATAGGGGAGGGAATGAAATGATGGTATGATCAAAGTGGTGCTTCATTGTCATTGTCAACAAGATGGCTTTGATCGCAGTCTGATAAAGCCAAAGTGGTGGGGAGCTGGGATCTCTGTGCCACAATGCTGTTGGGAATTAGACCTAAAGAACACATGACTAAACATTTTGGGGAGTGAATTTTGAAGTAGCCCTCAGGATGTTCTAAACAGGCACAGTAAGGCTGGCTGCCTGTAGACTAAATCTCACCCCTGGCATGCTCCATCCAGCCTCCTATCTTTTCCTCAGAGGAGGAAGGGAAAAGCTGTGTGTCTAACACTAATATTTCCTCCCATGGTAACCACTATTTCCGTATCACTCCAAATTGAGACAGAGCTTCCAATATCAAGCACCAGTCACTGTGGCTGTCAGACTTGGCCCACCTTATCAATAGGTAGTAGTCCAGTATGGGGAGAACATAGGCCACACTTCTCTCCTTTCCCTGCCTGGCAGTAGCTGAAGGAGGTGGGCACAGCCTTTAGCACTGGCACAAAATTTCACAGCCCAATTACATGATGACTCAAGGGAATATGACTAGCGAGCATGATGTTTGCTATTTGGCATATCTGTCAAAGTCCTATAGATATTTCTTGGCATTTGTCCAGCTGCCTCCTTAATGTCTTACGACATGTGCTCCTGAAGAGGCTGGATTTTATGTTTACATCTCTCGGGCCAGAAAATGAGCACCAAAGCAGATATTCCAAAACTGAGTTTATTAAGCAATGTAAGCCAAATAGTTTAAAAATAATTTTATTTCCATGCCTTATTTTCTTTACAGTTTCTCTTTTATGACACAGAGTGCTTGTTTTAAACAGGTGCAGAACTGCCAAGGGACCAAGAGGACTACAGTCCCTCATTAACACATCCAATGCATCACGCGTTCTAGCTACATCTCATGGTAGTAAATATAATGTGTGCAGGAATGTTCCCAGATACTGATGCCAATTGGCAAAGGATGTCCCATGCCTATGCTGGTTTGTTCTATTAGCTTCTGAAAGAGGGTGCTGCATGCAAACTGCTTATTGAGAATAAGCAAATCCCAGGGATAATTTGGGAAACTGCTGTTTGGCATGGGCCAAATGCCAGGTGCCACTCTAGCAATCAAGTTTCAATGCCCTTGGAACTTACCAAGTATGTTAGGATTTATTAGCAGAGACAGTTTTCAGGCAAGAGCTTGCAACATTTCACAACTTCTCATCTTCACCATCGCAATAGCTCTGCCTCCAGCTCTACCAGTAAAAACAGCTCTGGTAAGGGCCAGTGATGTGTGGCCATGTAAATCCATAGATCTGCACAGCCTGGTGCATTTCTGTAATATCTCTCTGCTCCAGTATCTTCAGAAAATATCAGTGTAGAAACAGAAAGTATCTGCTTGTGGTTTGTCCTCCATTGCTTGATGGGTAGGTGAGTTCCTAGTGCATGTGTGATAGCATTATCACGAAGTTTGTGTGTCCCATAGCGTACTCACAGTCACAGCCCTTTTCCATGAGAAAAAGATTATATTAAGTAAATATGCCTTGGTCATGAGAGTAAGTCTGGTTTGTGTATTTTTACCATGCAAGTATGTAAAAAAGCATGTGTTGCAAACATGAAAAGCAGTTGCTTAGGTGCAAAAAAATAAATTCAATTCCCTTGAAGTGATTTTTCAATCTTCATTTTAGGTGAGCTCAGTGTGTAAGGAGCCCATTTGAATGAATTGTAAGAGTCAGAAGATCAAAATGAGGTGTGATGGCCTCATTAACAGGATTGTTACAGTTTTGATTGCCTGTGCTGAGGGTCTTTTATGAACAGACAAGTTCTAGGGCCATGCACTAAGCAGACCTACCTGCTTTCTATTTTGGTTCTGACAGCAGAGATTAAGTTTAAGAGGTCATTGTATAAACCTAAAGAACTAAAGGGATTACAGGACTTATTAACCTAGAAGTCTTTTATTATTTCTTCAAATACAGGAAGTAAGCACTTGAGTTAGTACGGCCTGATTTCTTTCTTTCATTTTGCTGCCAAAGTGCATTGAAACTCTTCTATGATTTCTGCACCCCAGATCTCGATAGGTCTAAGACCTGCAAGTCTAAGGTCTTATTCCGTACATAACCTCTTGCATTACTTTAATTTTAGCATTAAAACACTCTTCAGTAGTTTTAAATGACCCAAGCAATGTACTGTCTACCAAGCCAATCAGATGCTGTTTCTGGCCACTGCTAATTCTCTAGGTATCATATGGGATCGATCATATGGGGACTGATGAGCCCAAGGACATAGACATAAGCAAAACAAGCTGTGTGTGAGGACAGCAAAACATTGAGAGAAGTCAATAGTCACATTCCAGCCATTTACTTTGCAATGCCTTTTGCTAGCCCCAGAACTGGTTCCTGACACTAGAAGTAGGATCAGATGATGTTTAGAGGTAGTGATGTTGCATGGAGTATTCCTTCCCAGCAGCACCAGTAATTTCTGTACTCTCTCTCTAGAACCCATCCCTCCAGCAGCTCTAAGAGCAGCTCACTCACTACAGCTCTCAGCCCTAACTTACACAGCCCACTATCTCTTCTTTCCATGCCTGCCACAGCCCAGTTGTTGAAACAGCAAAAATAAATAATGGCATTATTAAGTAATGACGATGGAAGTAATGGTAGGACTGAGAAAATCTTCCTCCCTGCCAGCAGGAAGCAATATATGTAATGGAAAAGCAACCACTTGGTAGTTGCATTCATATGCATTTTGCTGTTTGAAACTGCTTTGAATTTGGATGTTTATAAGACATATTCTTCATAAAACACTCAAGAAGCACAGGCATTGTGCCTTTTGCACATTATATATGATGGGTACTGAGGCCAGTTTTACTATCTGCACAAGGGAAAACAAATGACTGTGCTGATCCCCCTGCTGCATTGAAAGTGACTAGCTGGAGCTAGAGTTTAATTCTCAGCAACTCAGTCTATTTCTCTCTTGCACAGTTTCTCCTGTGATTGTCAACTTGTTGCCCTCCTGACAGGAAGAGAGTAAAAGTATTAGCAGTCGTGATTTTCCAGAATGCTTAATTAATAACTATGTTTGTGTAAAAGAAAGTGATGTGATAAATAATAATACAGAGACATTGTAGCTTTTTTTCATCATATCACTTTGGGGGCAGTTTGGGCTGAGTTTCATATATGTGTTCTGAGTATTGAAATGGTTAAGTAACTAAAAAGATACAAATAGGTTTCAGGCACTTTAGCCTGAATTCATTCTGCAGTGATTATTAAGTATGTTTGCCAAAAACCTTGCTTTGCCCTCCAAACTCATGCATCCTATTATACCTGCAGTCTGTAACTATTCTTTCTGAAGCTGTGAATGCAGGAATTGCCCTTGACAAATGGTGACAGATCGTCCCCATGAGGTGATCAAGAACTCCCACTGGTATCCTTCTTTCACAGCCTTGTCATTGACAGACAAAAATTGTTCACAGCTCCCAAGTTCTGTCCCAGCTCTCCTGGACAAAAGGAATTGCAGGATGAAGTATGGCTTTTTGTGTTTATGTATTGTTTCAATTTACAAGAAAAGCCCTTTTTCTTTGCTCTGGCTATTTTCACAATAACTGAAAATTACACTGTATCAAGATAGATCTGTCAAGCAGAAAAAATGCAGTGTAATAAGAGACAGCAGGCACTACATTTAATTACACAGTCACATCATAATCTGAAGCTGCCCAGGAAAGAAGTCTAACTGCTTTGCTTACTAAAGATTGAATATTGTTCATAAGATGTTAAATAGGATCCTGATGGCTTTTCTGAAATAGACAACTGTCCATACTGAGAATTCTAAATACCAGGCTCAAAATTTAGTGACAATTGGCAGTAGGGGCTGCGATCTGTGGCGAAGTGATGATGACTCAGTTTTTTTTCAAAATCCTCTCTGCTATCAGATTGGGGTATAAACAATCACCTTTTCTTGTCATTAATAGGAAAAATCTTTCCAGTCAGTAAGTAGATAGGGGGTTTGGAGCACAGATGATAAAACACAGACCAGAAAGCTTTCAAGAAAATGGGAAGTTACTATCTAAGGAAGAGGTAGAAAATGAGAAGAAACTATTTTTAATTCATATGAAACCAAGAGGCTTTTATATGCCTGAGTTATTATTGAAATCTGGCTAGATGTGATTACAGGGAGCTGTTGTTTCATGAATGATTTTTAATCCTGTTGGCAGAGTCAGACAGGGTGTAAATTTGCAAGTCTATTTGTATGCAGATCACCCTGCTGCCTTGGTATTGATTTAAAAGATGCAGGATGAATGTTCCCTGCTCTATAAGGAAATCATCTGAAGAGGAAAAAAAAGATGCTCTGAGTCCCAAGAGCTTTTGTTAAAAACTGCTAGAAGAGACACTGGATGTCATTTCAGGAACTGGAAGAAACTGTATCCAGGATGCTTCACCTTAAACGTAGAAGTGCTGACATTTGCTATGATGGTTACGGATGTACAGACAAAGGGCACCAGAAGGATCCATTTGTTTTTCACCTTTGAGGGCATTGGTTTGACCCACCTGCATGTGGCAGCGTAACAACGCAAATGAATCCTCTTTCTGATATCCCTTTTAACCACTTTATCTAGCACCTCCTCAGTTGAAACCTCAGCATAATATCACACAAATTTAGCCTTTCAGTGTCTCAGAGTGAAACGACAGAGGCTGAGTTCTCTGGCAAAAATGAAATGTGCTGGCTGATCTCCTGGGCCCAACAATACTGGAGCAGTAGAACTGCTAGTTCTCTTAGTTGAGGGTAGGAGTACAGTTTGTCAAAATATAAGACAGTGACTCTCCTAAAGCTTTCCCTCAAACAGAATTTAACAACATTCTACTTTTGCAAACAGTGTAATTTTCACAGATATTCTATAAACAATAGGAGCTAAGGAAGAGCTAGAGTTCTGTTAAGTTTACTTTGCTCCTATCCAGGTTCTACTATTTTATTCTCCACCTCCAGGGCAGCATAGTGTGCATGGCAGTAGGACCTCAGAGCACTTTAAGAGCTCAGGTCTCCCCATCAATACCCTTCCAAAGTAAATGGAGCTGTACAGGTGCAAACAAGTCAGTATCTGAACTAAGTGTCTGAATAACCAATTTCCAGACATATATCACTGAATTCAGAATATCTTGATCCCTAATCTAAACTTAGACCAGTTAATCGTATCTGCATCTTTAATAAAATGATTTAAAATGTAGACACTGTGGATCTTTCCATCTATGTAAACAGGCCAAAGACACAGTGAACGCTAAAATAACACAAAGGACAAAAGTAAAATAATAGAAATTGCAAGTATATACCTTATGCAAAGTGCACATTTCACACACATAAGATGCCAAACAAAACTGTAGCGAAGAGGCAAAGATTAAGAGAAAATTCTGATGCAATGAGCTGTGCAAATGAGGCAATTCCAGTGTTTCTAGTTATTTTTTGTCCCAGCTCCTTTAAAACATAAATAAATAAACCTAGTAAAAATTCAGAAGACAATTTTAAAAAACATAACAAGAGGTTTGTTTTTAGCCCGGAATACAAGGGGAAGTCACAGGCAATGAATATTAGTTGAGTTGTGTAGTATTCAAAAATAATCAGGTATTTAGGACAATAATGGTTTCCTCTTACTTTAGATTAGACATGATACTATGAGGAATACTGAAGCTTTCACTACTGAAGATTACTGCAGACCCAGTGAATTTAAGCTGCTGAGTTCAGCATAAGGATGGTAGTCTATATCTCTGTCCTCTTGGAGCAGAATAGATCATAGTAGAGGTTGCAAGACAGCTGCCAGTAAACAACTGCTTGAATGGTTGAAAGAAAATTAAGATAAGGTGTGAGCACCTTTTTAGCACCCTTATCACCAAACTCATTTATCTCTTGCATTAATCTTTCATGCCAAAATAAACTCTGATGAAGCTCACCTCTTCCAGTCGATTCTGTCAAATACTTGCATATGTTGCACGGACTTGTTAAAATCAAAGGGAATTCCTTCCCACAACTTTGCATTTGTGATTTGAAAGTGAGAGCACACAGTAATCTGTGCTGCTGATGGACAGGGTGACTACTTTTTCTCCTGACAGCAACTTAAACACATGTCCCTCAGCACACTGCAGCCCAGTGCAGATTGCCTACTGGACTCTTGCAAAACACTGGGTTCTCAGGTTATCCATGCCCAATTTAAATGCAAGACTAGAAGTATTAATGAACTGTCCTACTTCTACCTTGCCAGCAGATATGGTACTTAAGCAGCTGAATAATTGGTCTTTCTGAATAAGGTAGTAACACAAAAACTGGGCTGTTCTCAGAGGGCAGGAAGGAGGAGTTTTGGTTAGACATTTATCAGGATAGACAGAACATTTATTAGATACTTAGAAATTCATCAGATTCATGTCATTGTGGCAAGAATAATTTGCTGCTCTTTTCTGCATACTGGATTTTGGATAGTTATTTTTTTTAAGTTCATTTTTCAGCTGAGATGAGATGGTTACTTGTGTCTATCCTCAGAAAATCTGTTTAAAGGAGCCTGTTGACTCCACAATAATCTCTGGGAGGGCAAAAACTCATGCTCTATATAAAATTTTCAGGAATTTCAATGTAAGAAATTTTTTGCAAGAATCTGTGTCTGGCTGTAGAGATTTGTCTCAATTATTGAAGCTGATGCATTGGTCTTCCATCTTCTATGCAGTGGAAAATGTTGCAATACTGTTGTTTTAACAGTCTTTGAACCATTAAAATTGTAGTGGAGGTGTCTCCAGTATCTCTAACAATTTACAGAAGTTTTCTGTGTTTTGGCTCCGAGTTGTTCTTTTTCAGCTGCATAGCTACTTGAAATATTTAACAAACACTGAAGTAGGAACTTCAGGGATATTGGTGGCACCTCTAGAAATTATCCTTGATTTTCCACATCCTCCACTCAGAGATACATTTTTTGGCATGAACACAGGCTGGCATAATTCAATATGACACACCAAATCATCCCATGCAGCTTTCACGGTCACATTAACTCTCCAATTCTCAATAGTGCTAACAACTCACCTTTAGGGATACAAATTAATTAAACTCTTGAACTTTCCCCCCTCACTGTTTCCATGGGTAAAATTCACAGCACTCTTTCGATAGATGTTATCCTTCAGATGACCCAAACGATGGGTGACAATCAGTCTCATTCTCTGTGCAATCTGTATTGAGTGTAACACAAAAGCTAGGTTTTGATACAGAGACTGGGAGAAAAGGAGTCTGGATTATAACAGCAGTGAAAGTAAGAGAGAAAACCAGTAAAGAAGGAAGCAAAATTTCTCTAAGACAGACATTGTTTGTTTTCAAACAAAAAATAAATATAATTAAAGATAATGTAGAAAAATGTAGCATTTAGATTAGTAGACTAATACTCCACAACTATATGCTATATATGGTTAAGGGTCAAATGCTAGTATTCTTAGCCATGGTAAATAATGTGTCACTCACATGTGTGCCTTGGAAATCACAGCAACTAAGGGAAGATGATCCTGACCATTAATTGTGTCTGCATACTGTGAGTGTGATAGAGGGAAAGTCTTCCTGTTCAATGGTGCTATGCTCCCTTTCCCACAAAATGGTAGACCAGGGGATCTTTCAAGATCCATTCCATTCTGAGCTGTTCTATGATTCCATGGTTCTGTGACTCTGTTCCTTCTTCTTGCATTCTGTTATGCCGAAGTAGTTCTTGTGCACAAGGTATGGATCAATCATGTTTTTGATTTGTTTGAATGCATTAGGGATATTGTCATGAGTCTGCTGGAAATGGGAGATGTAGCCAGTTTCTTGTATACTGTGAGGATCAGGAAAGTTCCATGCCTGTCTCTCTCCCTAAAACTCATATCTGTGAGGAGTGAGAACTGTTGTTTAAACACTAATATTTTTTGTTTCCACCATAGTTCTTGTGTCATGATGCAGGCAGTAGTAGGTAAATGTAATGAAAGGTAGATCTTTGTGATTCTCTTTGCTCCTTAAATTTTCCTCTATGTAGAATAAGGAGGATTTTCATGTTATTTTATCACTGCATGTCTTTCCCTTTACTAGTTCATATTTCAAAACACAGAAGAATAAGTCTGGCGATGAAACACAAAAAGGAAGTATTAAGGTCATAGAGGAAAACAACCTCGTGGGCGACTTGAAAGAAACAATTAGTGAAAGCCATCTTATTTTGGCAATAGTGCTGTATTGATTTTCAGTGAAATAGGAAGAAAGGGAGTCAGGTGAGTGTATGAAAATAAAGAACAGACTGATCCTATGGAAATCCTTGCCCAGTTTCATTTTTCTGGATTCCTTGTTGTCTGTGCAACTGTTTGTATGAGTTTTATATGTAGTTCATCATTCATCCCAGTAATTTTGTTCTGCTATTCATCCTTTCCTGCTTTTCACTCACCAGCACTCATCTTCTTTCCAAACACAAGCAAATGATATATTGAAACCTAGCAACAAATTGAGCTTAATAATTTTAGCTGTATCCTGTAAACCATGATCCAGCAAAATTAAGTCAGTCACTTTCAGGTAGAAAATTACACCTCTGTGGAGTGATGCATCTGCAAAATCTCAGTCACTCAGCCTTGAAAACAGTTATCAAAGCAAAAATTATTTTAGTTTCAAAAAGATTAAGCAATTATTAATTTTATCTGTCCCTAATTTGTTTCAGTGACTGCATCAGAGCAACATTAAAAGCTGGGACTTCAGACTATCATAACCAGCCAATGAAGATAGAAGTTTGTGATAAATGTTATATGGGTAATTAAATTTATGCATGAATGATTTGTTATGCCATCTGAGGGGAATGTGACATTTTTTGGATGACATGTAAAATTAAGTCCTGGACATCTCACGCTTCTACTCACAAAAAAAAAAAAAAAAAAAAAAAGCTGGGGTCTTTAGGTAAGCTTCAGACAGCTCCTTCCCTTATGGTATCCTAAGCATTTTTGGCAATTTCAGCTGGGTGCAGAATTGTTCTGCAGATTCCAGCCATCAACTTCCATTACTGTGTGGTGCTAAAAACAGAGCAGAAGGTCCTTTTGCAGACAAGTGGGTAATTTTTTTCAGGCTTTTTTGTGGGTATTTCATGTAAGACTTGTTTTTGATCTCACAAGTTCAGTTTTAACTCTTCTGGCTAGAGAAGAATACCTTCTTGTACTCATTTTCCCAAGTGAGATCAGACACCAAATTTGTAAAGAGTTTTACCTTTGTAAATTAAATGTAAATGTAAAGGATGTGTTTGAGGTTTAATGGTCCTCAGGTTAGTTTTGGGTTAATGAGTGGTGGTATTCTTTGTTTTACCTAATGAGCTATATTCATGAGTTTCATTCAGCAGGACCAAAAGTATCTGAGTCATGTCCTCACCGTGCATGTTCAGCAAACAGACAGATAGATAGATATACACTAGTTGTTTGTGATTCCACAGTTGGTGTCACTGTGTTAAAATTACTATTTAACTGAAAGAAAATGGATATCGACCTGTATTAGCCTGATTGCATGTCAGGTTCTGCACTCAGTTTGAATTATTAAGAAATAGACAAAGAAAATTGATTGTATTTTAGAGGTCCTGTGAAAAGTTTTAAAGTTGCACATTAGGAAGTGGTGTTAACCAAATGAGAGCTAATAGTTTTCAGCAGCGTTAGTAATCATCCATCCTGCCTTACTTTTTTAAAGCACACTAATTTTCCCCAAATAGGAACAATAAACAAAAGTTCCAAAGTGCTGTTAGTTGCTGTTTAGGATTCACAGCAAGACACTACGCAGTTTTTCCAGCACCAAGAGACTCATCTTGCTACACTGCAGATTTCAAGATCAAAGATCTCAGAAGTCATGTATCGCAAAACTGGTCATAAGCTAGACATGAACACACCTGGAAAAATTGCAATGGAAAGTCAATGTGGTGGTCTCTGATTGTGAATCACAAAAGAGTAAAAGCCATCTGCCACCTCCAGCACTGAGCCCTAGATGTCCTAGCAGAGCCAGGCAAAAGGCAAACACTGCCACAACTGAAGGACCTGAAGACTGCAATGCACCACCATAGTGCCAGGAGCCCATTTTCCAGGATGGTACCAGTGTATCAGACTAGAACTGGCATTCCATCACTCAAGAAGAAAACCCCACCAGGCAGAGTACCATAGCAGCACCAAGAATGGGAATTTTTAATTTAAGAGAGCCAGAAATTGATTCCTGTCTACATTTGCTATCATGTTGAGGGAGGCGATTCTGCCCCTCTACTCCACTCTTGTGAGACTCCACATGGTGTGCTGCATCTAACTCTGGAGTCTGCAACCCAGGAAGGGCACTGACCGGTTGGAGCAAGTCCACAGGAGGGCCACCAACATTTTAGAGAGGTGAAGTACTTTTCCTAAGAGGAAAGGCTGAGAGAATTGAGTTGGTTCAGCCTGAAAAAGAAAAGGCTTAGTGGTGACCTAATTAGGCTTAGGCGTGGCCTTCCAGTACCTGAAGGGGGCCTACAAGAAAGATGGAGAGAGGGTCTTTGCAAGGCCATGTAGTGACAGGACAAGGGGGAATTGCTTCAAACTGAAAGAGAGTAGGTTTAGAAGGGATATTAAGAAAAAATCCTTTACTGTGAGGTTGGTGAGTCACAGGAACAGGTTGTTCAGAGAAGCTATGGATGCCCTGTCCCTGGAAGTGTTTAAGGACAGGTTGGATGAATTTCTGAGCAACCTGATCTAGTGAAAGGTGTCCCTGTTCATGACATAGGGGTTGGAACTAGATGATCTTTAAGGTCCCACCCAACCTAAACCATTCCATGATTCTATGTTTTTCCAGAGGAAATTTTGTAATTCTATCAACTCTGTCCAGTTGTACTGACCAGCTTCTGAAAAGGCAGGTATATAGAAGCTGGCCTTTGATTAGGAAAATCCCTGTCTTGGATTTCAGCGGCAACATCAGTGAAACAGCATTAACAGTCATGTTCATATAAAGACTTGGCATAATTTCTAATAATAAGTCCCAGACAAAAAATTCTCAAAACACTGTTACCAGTTTAGCCAAGTGGTATTTTTGTGTTATGGAAGTTCAGTTCTGGAACTGTCACTTTTTGGAAGGGATGTGAGCTTTTCAGATGTGCAGCTCTGCACTGAAAGGGGTACGAAGAAACATAATCTGTGTGAGTTGTTGACAACCTGCCAGTGTGAGGCTGAAATAACTTTTTGGAAATGCTCCACGCATGGAAGAGATTTCGTGCTTTGCAGTGCCTCTGTGAGAATACCACACATGAGCATATAGTGGAGTTGAAGGTTACATTTATTTTAGTAAGATAGTTAGACATCAGAACTTTGACATTTCTGAGATGTTAAGGCAAAGGTAAGGAGAGCTACAAAACAGTTGTCAAAAACAGGCATGTTTCCCCAACCTTGTCATGTCCCTAATCTTTATCTCTATCAATGTATTTTCATTCTGCCTTAAGACAAGGTTGGAGTTCTTTTCTCGTCCCACATGAGAATCTGTAGTGAGACCTGTGCTGCTGAAGTTATTCCTAAATGATCTATTAAAGAAGGTAAATAGTGAGAAGAAAATTCCACAAACAATGCAAAACTACTCAAGAGATTAAAAGACATTGAAGTTTTGTGGAAGGGTCTTGTGATACTAACAACTGGGTTATAAAACAAAAAATTATATTAAATGTATTAAGAAAAGTCAAAGTAATGTGTAAGGAGAAGCCAATGCACAATGACCATCTCTAAATTATATTGTTTTTCTTTATACTGAAGAAAGAGACACTGGAATTGTTATGGAGAGATGTCTGAAAATTTCACTTTCATGCCCAACAACAGTTAAAGTATGAAATAGAATTAAATATTAAAAAAAAATACTATGACTTATGTATTAAGAAAGAATTGAGAGGAAAAATTAATATTGTAACACCATGTGTAAATCCTTTTCCACTGATACCATGAGTGAAGTTTTGATTACCATATCTTGAATGGGCTGTAGCACAGCTAAAGTACTACAGAGAAGCGCAAAGATGCCTGGAGTTATTCAAAGGACTGCATGTATTTAATAAAAGAAGTCTTGAGCATGAAGAATGGATGACACAAAAATGGCAAGATATAAAAGGAGAAATACTGTTCTGCACTGGCTATATGCTTACATTTATTCTTCTCTTTGACTTCCTCAATCAGCCATTGTCAGGGACAGTATAATGAGCTTAGTGAGCTTGGGAGACTTTTTCTCTGTACTGCTATTAAGTTTTTATGGTCTTTATTTTTAACACTTTTCCCTGTCTCAAGACTAATGAAAATTGTCTCTAACAACTGAAAGATCCGGACAAACAGAGGCAGATTCTTGAGTACTCAGAAGTATCCAAATTCTGGATATTTCTGAAAATGCCATCCTGGTCTCCTCTGCCATGTGTAACAAAACAAACAAACAAAGTAGCTCCTTCTTGGTTTTTGTTCTGATGGCTACATTGCTATTCAGGCCAGGAGACAAAAACATGTCTGGTCAGCAAAACTGTCCCTCAAGCTACAGCCATATGTCATTCAACAAAAGCTTGAGGAATATCTTATATTCATTCAGAGGTATGTATCTGAGGAATGCAAATTCCCCTATCACTGTTTCCTAGCATCTGCCAAGAGGCAGAATGTCAAATAAATAATTTAGACTGGCTGAGGCACCGCAGGAAAACAAAGCCATCAGTCATCTCAGCTACGTTATTGATCACCAATAACAAGATACTTGCTAAGACAAATGGTTCTTTTATTATACCAGTGAGTTTTAGTCTACCCTGACTAAATAAATCTTACTGAACTGTTTGTTGTTTTAAGATGTCTAAACATTTCCGTAAAAATTTTTACCTTTCTTTCCATCTAGCCATCCATAGAATCTCTCTATATATCAGTTTTGTCTGCACTTTCTCTAAATACACCTATGTCCTTACCTTATAAAGTTGGAGAAGGAAATTCATGCCTGTATATGTAAATTTTATATCCAAAAACTCTCCTTGTTCATTTTTATGCAGAGGAAAATGTGAACAAGGTGATTATGTAAGTCAAGCATTCTATTGTCTCTCAATACAAATGTTTTTCTGCTGTCTTATATTAATGGAGCTTGTCAGGTTCTTGAATCTGGTACTATAATATAATTATTTTTACTTTACATATGGATTTTCTCTATTATCAACATGTAGTTATAATAGGAGCAGTGCCCAAGGGGTCTGAGTAGGTTTATTCCGTAGAAGTGCTTCAGTGTTTCAGTATCCTTCTTCAATATCCTTCTTCCTCTCACTTTCCATGCAGTATTTGATAGCTCTAGACCTATGCAGACTGCTTTTGTGCTCCTCTGTCAGCTGCCTGGATCATGCTCTGCGGGAGAGTGAAGACACCTTTTGGCAGTGAATCTAACCACTTCTAGAGATACAAGGAGGAGCACTTGATCCTGAGCCTCTGAAGTGCCAAATGCGGTTTGCAAGATGCTGTTCTGTCACAGTAGTCAAGAGAGAAGTTCTCAGCGCCTTGTGGATGCATGGAAGAAAAATTTGCTGCCAAAGTACAGGCTGACAATGGGTCTCACAAACTCTAAACCCCTGAGATCCTAAACCCCTGCACTTCCCACATGATTTTTTTCCCAAGATTTTATAAACTCTGGGACTGATCTGCACCAGAATTTTATATTTCTTGTAAAGTCTTGCCAATTAACTAGAAGTAACTAAATATTTGAAAGGTTTGTTTTGGGCATTCTCCATACATTTCATCACAGTGAAGCACGTATGTGGGATAATTTTAAATTATGAGCAGTAAGTTCCAAATATTATATTCCTAGGAGGAAAGTGATCTAAAAATGGAAGTGAATACATTTCCAAGTAAGAAAACAAAGTGGGTGGAAGACAAAAACAACAAAAATATTTCTATAACTGAAAGTATAATCTGTAACTTGCTGGCTTTATTGAGCAGAAAACTGAAAAAAAAAGATTTCCCTCACTGATAGAAATACATGCCAGAGTCTTTGGAGACTTGCAGAAGTATAAAGAGACAGTGAAAACAAAAAGCCCTCAGTATTGTTTGGAACCTTGAAAACTACAGTTGCTTCAGGGGCATTCTTCTGTGCACCTCCCTCATGGGAAATAGTAGTCATAAATAGTACAGGTGTCACAAGAATCCACACTGTGATCTAATGAGATTGCCACCTTCCATGGCTATGTATAAGCAGCAAAGCTAAAGGCACTAAGTCCAGAATTTGCAGCAGTGAAAAGCTGAAACAAATCAGTCAATAAAGACTGAGAGCACCAAGGCCCAGGACATGACACAATTCACAGTGAAGGGTCTCACAACCGTCTGGCACCGTAACACTTGCTGTTTTGGGGGACACTCCCTAGGCATTTCTTAGCCTAATTATATCAGCCATGTAGTTAAACCTGTAACTACATATTTATAATAATTGTGTTAAGTTTGACTGAAGAAGGAAGATATAGAGGTCTGCATCTGAAGGCCCTTGCAGGAGCCCATTGTCATTTCATTTAAGAGCTCACCTTAGCAATGTTAATCAGTCACAGTTTGGGCTCTTGATAAAGCAGGTTCACAACACCAATTTCCAGGAAGGAAAGCTTGCTTATGCTAAGATCTTTATTAGATTAAATCCCCTGTGCAGCAAAACTTAAATACATGCTGCTCTGAATTGGTAGAATATGGTATAATCAGGAGTTTTTTGCCCTCTCAACTGATTATACAGACATCACCCTGGTTTCTTACTATTGAGAGTTACATGGCTGTCAATCATGGTGGCTCTGTGAAGGTACAGAGATTTAAAAACAGCTGAAAACATATTTGTTCTAAATTCAGGAGATGAGTCTCTGAAACTGGAAATACAAACTGAACAGTAATACAGAGCACATTTCAGATTTTTAGTTACTTCTGAAAACTGATGAATGCTTTTGTAATGTTAAAAAATTCTCTATAAATTTTAACAGCAGTTTGAGTTTTCTTAGGACTCCTAATTCTCTTTTACATATCAAAATGAAGAAGGACAGTTATAGACATTACCTGATTTTTAATTTGTTCAAAATGGATTATATGCCCTTATACTGTAGGTGACCCAACTCGAGCAGTTTCCTTTGCTCCCCCTCGTTAGAAATCCCTGTGGAAATCAGTAAGATTGCAACAAATAAAAGAAAATGCTTGCCTGAAAATCTATCCAGATTTCCTTTCAAGAGATAACGTTTCTCCATCTAAAACATCCTTGGTGGCCTTTTAGCACTCTTGAAGTCAATTACTAAATTCCCATTGATTTCAATGCTGTTAGTTAATATTACTGAAAAGTGTGTCCTGTTTATTTAAAATGGGTTCTTTCTCCTGATATTATTGTTTGTTAACATTCAATTTCTAATAATTTGATGAAAAAAAATCCTTTTAATGAAACTGGAAACAAACACAAAATTTAAAAAAAAACAATTTTAAGATTTCTGATCAAAGGCCTGTGTTAAAATATTACTAACATAAGGATTTAGAGTCCTACATAGGAGTTTCAAACATGGGTTATATATCATACTTGTTACTTCCCCATCATACACATGACACTACAAGACAAATAGACTGGACAGCTAATTGACATCCATCAGGCAGCTCTTTGAAGAAAGCATGGACTTTCTGATATTTGTATCATTAGTATTTATTATCCTGTGCAAAAAAAAACCCTAGGCCTAGTTATTACTCCTAGAACTAAGCAAGCTAATGTATCATTAAACTTATCTAAAGTTTTCTGTTCTTTGCCATGGCCAAACCCTTACACTCACCCACTCTTCAAGATTTGGGAAAATACTCTGTTATTTTCTTCTCTGTTTTTCATCTCCATACATATCTACACTTTCAAGAGAAGAATTCGGAGTCAATTTATCTTGACAGTTTCAAGCAACTGTTTTAACCTACCTTGATGAAGTAGGAAAAAAATAAAGGTGAAAGGTGAATAGGTAGGATACTATGATCTGTAGTTATCTCAGGCAACCAAACTGTGCTATCTGCTCTGATAACAGCTCAGATGACTAGATGTGTAAGTGTAAGATACAAATTCATCTACTTCTTCAAAAAAACATGCACTTTCATCTTAGAAAAAAAAGAAAAAAGGTAATACTCCCTCTTTTTGGCACAGATTAGATTTCTAGGTGTCATGGTTCAACCCCAACTGGCCCACACAACTGCTTGGGCATTCCCCCACCAGCAGAAATGGGGAGAGTCTCAGAAGAGTAAAAGCCAGAAAACTTGTGGGTTGAGATAAAGGAAGTTTAATAGGGAAAACAAAAGCCATACAGTTAAGTAAAGCAAATAAAGCAATTCACTTGCTACTTCCCAGGGGCAGGTAGATGTTAAGCCATCCCCAGGAAAGCAGGGCCCCATCCCACAGAAAGGTTGCTTGGGAAGACAAACGTCATCACTAAGAATAACTCTCCCCTTCCTCCTTCATCCCCTGAGCTCCCTTGCCAGTGTGACAGTGTGAAAAGCAGTAAAGGCCTTGGCTAAGTGGTGCTCAGCAATAACAAAAACACCTCTATATTATGAACACTGTTCAGCACAAATATAAAACACAGCCACATACTAGCCACTGTGAAGAAAATAACTCTACCCCAGCCTAAACCAGCACACTATACCATATAGTGCTATGAATTCTCAAGCTGGCTAACACCCAGTCTGTGAAGCACGGACATTGAATATATTCTAGTGACTGCATTTCAGAACTGGAGAATCTGTTGACAAATCATCAACCCAAGTGATTCTGCCTACTAGCTGGCTTCCACCTTCTTCCAGAAGCAAGCAAACTGCTGCAGTACTATATGGAAACTGATTTTGAATTGCACTGAGAACTCGTGGGATACAGTAAGATGAACAATATTTGAAATTGTATTTATATAAGTTGCTTAATTTACAGATGATAGACGATGCATAAGTCAGACTTAAACATTGGTTCAGGAAGTGATCGATGTTGTCCTTTGATGGAAAAACCTCCAGGAATGAAGGGACACTCTTTTCCAATTGTATTACCATAAACAGAAATATTACTTTACATTTCTCAGCACCCTTTTCATCTGTATTTTGCTCCTAGCATTGCTCTCCTAAATGACATGAAAATTATCAGATGGGGTGGATTATGTCTACAGAAATCAGCCAAATGTCTATACAGTCACTTTCATTTCTATTTCTTTATTTATATTTGCTAGTGCTTTTCAAAATCTGATGGGTATATTGGCTGGCTTAGCAATCACTGTCCCAACTTGGTGTGTCTTAATGGAGAATGCCAGCTGAAGTGATTTAACTTTTGTTACAGCATAAAGTCATTTCATTTTTCCCTTTTCCTTCCAGAGGATAATAGACTTTTCCATAAACTATTATATCTTTTGATTAAAAAAAAAAAAAATATATCTCTTGCCTTCTCCCTTCTCCTTTGACACAAACACAACCCAATATTTACAAGTCATACCTACTTTGGAGGACACTTCTAGTTTCACAAGCTAATAGAGACAATGAGCTTTATAAGATCTCTGATGCAAATTTAGCACCCAGGAAAAGAAAANGACAGAAGGCAAATGTCTGTAAGCTGTAAGTGGAATCTTAAAAGTATTCCACTCAAGAGTGTTTTTCGTTTTTCTTTGAATGGCTGACCAATTCTAGACAACCCTGTAAAATTACCTTCATAATAAAGATGAGCAGTTGGTAAAGAATACAAAGAACTACTTCAAAGAAGGATTTCTGCGTTTGCATTTTGAGAGTCTGTCTCAATATGTAGCAGAGTCGACTTCAGCTTTTTTGCAGATGTTTATACAATTCCAGGTCTTGTTCACACACACAAAACTGATGATATAAGTTAAGTAGTCCTCAACATTTGGTGTTCTCTGCTGAAGGCATGTCAGTGAAAGCCCATTTTCAAAATGTTTAGTGGCCTCCAAGTTTGTAATAGAGCTGGTGAACTTGCCTTATTTTCTAGAGAACTGACTTCTTGAAATAGAAGTAGCTGAGAAAACAGATCCTATCCTAACAACACTGATAGATTCTCTACAAAATACTAAATTTACAATATCTCCCAAGTGAAGCTGCATCTTCCCTTGGTAAACAACTGTGCACTTGCCACAGAGGAGCTGGACTAAGTAAGATTTTCCCCTGTAACACAGAATGGCATGGTACTACATGATCGGAAGCAAAATTACTTTGCTGCTACACTAGTTAATGTTGAAGTGGTACCTTGTGGTGTTCTTGTAGTTCAACAGTTCCAAATATTTTTGAACTACCATTCTGTAGCTGTAATTGTCTTCAGTGATGACACACTGGGAAATCTGATTTTGATAACGAGTACATTTCTATATTGCCTTCACTTTGGTCTATCATTTCCATTTCTTCTCTCCGATTCCTTGAGGTGATTCTTGCTCAAGAACTTTCGCAAACTGAATTGTCTGTGCTTATTTATCAGAGCATACTCATACGCTTTCTGCTTGTTTTATTTTGACCCCCACACAAAAATTAGATCACAAATGATCCCTGGCATTCTAAACAAATTACTTATTGATCTATGAATTGTTGTGTATGATTTCAGCCAATCCAACAAACATCAGAACAAGCAGGAAAGTAACAAATTGGTGTCAGTCTTGTATAAATTCAGGAAGATGAGTTAAAGGGATTGTATTGATAAATGGCTAAAACAGGAATTTAATTTTTTTGAAAGTCTAAAATACCACCACCACAAGCTGATGATAAAGGATGAAATTAATATGTTTTTAAAAAAAAAAAAGAAAAGAAAATATGTAGAACGCATAATATTGCTCTCATTTAAATAGGAAGACAATTCCACACACACAAAAAAAAAAAAAAAAANGCTAGTGCTTTTCAAAATCTGATGGGTATATTGGCTTAGCAATCACTGTCCCTGCTTGGTGTGTCTTAATGGAGAATGCCAGCTGAAGTGATTTAACTTTTGTTACAGCATAAAGTCATTTCATTTTTCCCTTTTCCTTCCAGAGGATAATAGACTTTTCCATAAACTATTATATCTTTTGATTAAAAAAAAAAAAAATATATCTCTTGCCTTCTCCCTTCTCCTTTGACACAAACACAACCCAATATTTACAAGTCATACCTACTTTGGAGGACACTTCTAGTTTCACAAGCTAATAGAGACAATGAGCTTTATAAGATCTCTGATGCAAATTTAGCACCCAGGAAAAGAAAAAGGGATGTGGTCAGGTGGGATCTTTTTCAGAGATGTTCGGACTTGTCTATTTTTGCAGTGTGGTTGCACTGTTTTCTCACTGTTTATGCCCCCAAAGTCAGGCAAGATAGACTGGTCCTGGGTAATTTTATTATTGTTATTATTATTA
>VXBX01001048.1:754995-772801 GCA_013400415.1 Scytalopus superciliaris
AAAAAAAAAAAAAAAAAGATGCTGTATAAATTGCTAGCAGTAAAATTGTCAGAATGTTCTTGATTTCTTTGCAGAGCAGCTTTAACCCTGTTGAGGTTGTGAAGGTGAGCAGGAATACTATCTTGTTGGGGTCTGTCTCCCTTGTTTGTCATGACAGCTTTCCATCTTTTACCTTGTTGGTTTGCTAGGTATCTCAGCTACATCTGCATGTTAAAACTCATTCAAACTCTGATTTCATTTTTACTGTCTCTGTGTCGTTTTAACTTTAGTGAAATTCCTGAGTTTAAAAAGCAACACATGGATAAGCTAGGTATTTTCAGACTTTTTAGGCAGAAAATTTGAGTTCAAAATAAAGTCACGGTTGCAGCAAATCAGCCTTGGAGGTAGATGATCAGCTTTATCTAGAAACAGACTAAATAGATGAGTGAGCTAGAATTTGGATTTATGGGACAGATCCTCATCTACAGGCAGTGGAGTTGCAACAATTCATAGAGTCTGAAAAGTGCCTGAGTTTCTAGTTCTGCCATTAGCCGTTGACTTGTAAGTAGTGAACATTCTCATGACACTAAGTTTTATTAGAAGCTTTAATGAAAAAAGCTGCCAGGAGTATAAGTTTTTGATTCAGCTGAAGACCATAAATAAGTCCTATACATACAAATAAACAATGAAAGTGATGATAGCGTTGTCTGCACACTTCCCCCAGTGGGAGAAACATTGTGCCTAAAAAACAAAGAGAAGAAACAAAAGCAAGTACTCTTGCAAAGATATTTGCATCTAGTTATTAAATAGCCAACCTTTACATAATAAAGGGCATATTTACAGTGCTGCTCAAATGGAATGCTCTAAGGCTGTTTTATGATATTAAAATATTTATAAATAGCCTTTAATTCCACTTTGCCTCCATCAAAAAACTCAGTGGAAATCCTAATTACCATTTCTTTGTGTAGATGAAAGGCAATCATACGTATGTATTGACATTCAGCTAACACTATTCACTAAAAGGTTTGATAGTTTAGCAAGACTGCCATATCATTAAATAAGGGCATAGGCTGGTTTTATAAATAATGCTGACTGTATTCAGGGTGTTATAGGACACACTGGAGCTGTACCACCTAGATAAATGAAACTGCCTATGTCCTCTCTATAAGTGACAGGCTTGAGATCAAATTAAATGAAAGAAATTAATTTTTAGACCTGTCACCCAAGATATCTTTCACTTAGCTTCAGTAAATATAAATATATTCATAATTTAAACACGGTATTGCTGGATGTTATTGATTAAGCTGCACTCTTGAAACACAGTTCAGGCTCATGTATTTCTCTTTAATTCATAGAAACATTCTCTGCACTTACCTTAGAAAATGAATAATCATATTGTGGGACTGATGGGCAATGGGACACACTGGCAAATTTAATTTCCTCATATGCCCAATATTCTGTCTTTGCTGGGCGTGTTTAATTTTGCCATGTTTGCTGTCAGAGAATTTTTCCACATTTTCTACTAGCTCTGCATTTTATGGCAAGTGAAAAAGGAAGAGACACAGTGGAGAGTTATCATAAACTAGCTTTTGAGATCCACACAGCCAGAGAAGAAAAAAGAAGTGCTACTGTCCCTCATGTTCTTATAATTGGTTGATCGCCTCAGGCCAATAATCTCTTGGGTACTCAGGGCTTCCCCAAAATTCGCTTGCTAAGCTTCTTACAAAGCTAACATGCTATAAGCTGTTGTGAGTCCTTGAGGTGATCTGTAAAACAACGATTTTTGTTGTTGTTGTAGTCTTTATGCAGACTGATTTAATTCAAAGGGATTGAAACTGCAGGATTTTCAACATTATTCAAATCAGTGAGTAGAT
The DNA here is from genome assembly GCA_013400415.1 of Scytalopus superciliaris. Lineage (NCBI taxonomy): Eukaryota > Metazoa > Chordata > Aves > Passeriformes > Rhinocryptidae > Scytalopus > Scytalopus superciliaris. Next base: position 756,849 of record VXBX01001048.1, read on the forward strand.
AATTTGCTTTAAACTTTTTAAATTTTATTATTATTGGTCCAGATTTTCCTATGATATATATAATTTCCTATTTTCTATAGGGCATTCTTGTATGTGACATTTGTCTTTACTGACACATGAGGACATGGTAAGAATATGGGCATTGATTTAAATAATTTGGAAACCGTAATCTATAGTCATTAAAGTCCTTAATTATCACTTTTTAAGAAAAATAATTATACATTTTACTTATTATGTAATGACTGTCTTATAAATTATGGCAAGCTGCATTTGAAAGGAAATTGAAAGGCCATTAAAATCTTGGGATTATTTTTCATTTTGTTCTAAATCTAAGCAAAGTTACTTTAGGCCTGACCTCATGCAACTCTTTTCAAACCACGAGAAAAGTCTCTTAGTAAAGGAAAAAAGCAGCACCTATTATTAATGAATCAAAGAGATTGTTTTTAATCACCAGGTCCCTTATCTTTCTAAAACTAATTCATCTTCTCCTTTTTATACCCAGATTTTATTCATGGGTTGGAAGAGGAAACATAATTTTTACCTTTTATCAAGTCTTTCCAAATTTCTTCCCTTAAATGGAATCAGTAATTGAAATAAACTTTTTGAATAATGACTTATTTTCTATAACATAGGAAGAGGTTACAGTCAGTTTGATTGACTTAGAAAGTCAATAAAGTGAATGTTTAGAATTTGACAATTTATTTCTACCAGCATGGTGGTTTGATGTGCATTAACACTATGATAGCAAGCATGCTACATTTTGTATTAATATTTAATATGTGTGCAATGAATCAAATAATTATATAGCTTTTCATAGCTTCATGATTAAATAGAAAATATTCTCATATAATGTTTGAATCTAAGAGTTTCTTAATAGTTATAGTCTCTCTGTCTTGAAGCACTACTGGATTTTTTTGGCAGAGCTGTGGGAACAGTTCATACAAAGAATGACACAGGTTTGATGTCAGTCATCGATAAGATTTAATAGAGACAAAAATGTCCTTAAACTTTTCTTGTAAAGACAATACAAACATAGGAGAGCAAATATTTCTTCTTTCATGTTTCTTCCATTCTCACATATCATCAGTCAGTAATACACAAGACAGAAGTAACACACATGGGATTTGGAATCTAGCCTGGTTATGAAGACCTGACAGAAAAAATATTCTGTCTCCTGAAGGCAGCCAATTTGTTCTGACCTCCTTGACAGAGAGCAGATTTGATACCCCACAATCTCACTGTGGGTGTTACCTGCCAACCATACCCACCCATAAGTTTACACTGCCATCAGTTTTGAAATATGGTGCTGTAAGAACAATTTACAGTATTTGACAGGGTGCCACAAGCCATCTTAGCCTCTTTTTTTGATTTGCAGTTCAGAGGAAATAAGTTCTTACCATTGTTGCCACACTGTAAAAGTCTTGCTTGGAAGGACAAAAGCATGTCACAACAGTGCATGAGTAATGTGGAATTAATCTGCAGGCTTTTACATTGGAGAAAAGAACTGGGAGTGTCAGAGCTGCGAGGGCAGTCTGTGACCTGGACAGCATCTGAGGGACGCTTCAGAGAAGCATCTGAAAATTCAGTGAATTAGAGATGCTTTGGAATATGGATTAAAACCCTGCTCTTTTTACTAAAGCTTTTTTCTCTTTTTGAGAGTATTAACCTTTCAAAGGCATAAGGAAGAAGAATATTAAAATTTACTGAGTAAGAAATTATTTTAACATTTTCAGAGGGAAGGGTTATTTACTAATCCAAACTACTTTGAAGTCTGAAAATATCAGCTTGAAATCTTGGTGAAATGGCTCATACCTACACTAATTGGGTTTCTTTTTGTCTGGAACCCAGAGTTACAGAGCTACCTTGAAAACAAGCAGTATAGGAAAGGAGGTTAGCATACATATTTCACAATATAAATCAGATTTGTGCTAAGGACAAGACAAGGACTCAAATAGACCTTTGCTTTACAAGGGATAGGAGAGTTTGCATACCAGTGTATAGCAGTGCAGCAACACTGACAAAAATCTCATTGGCAGCAGTCTCTGGCTCATGGAAGGAGAAACTAGGGAATCCAGCAAAAAGGGAAAATATTTATTTAAACAGAGGAGAATCATAACATAAATCAAAGGTAATCACATTTTGAAGTAATATCCCAACAAGTACTTCTGTGTCAGATCATAGGTGAAGGGAACAGAAGGTAGCTTTACTTGGCACACACCAAACAGAGTCCTTATGAAAATCTAAGAGGGCTTTTTTGGCTTGTCCATTGATTCAGTCCGAGATGCTGGAAAATTTATTTATTTATGTACACACTCTTCATAGAAAGGGGCAATAGTATTAGCTGCTATGCTGGGCTCTCCTGATTGACTCATAGCTTATAAAGCACTTTGAGATAGCATTCAGTTGAAATATGTTTCAGAAAGAAAAAAAAAGTGTAAAATACATAAGACTTCAGTGTGTTTGTCCTAGATTTTCAGTAATTAAAATTGGCAGTATATATACTATATGAGCATTGATAGAACTGCTCCAGCATATAATTGAAAAGAAAGGAGAAGCAACTTTCCCTGACAAATGCCTTAATAAGTCATGTTTTCATTCCACACTGTGTCTGCTTTATAATGTCTATCGTTACCATGTAAGTAACTAATTGCTGTCTGTGCAGAGATGTCTCTATTGGCATGTTAGACATCAAGAAGAAAATATCTTATTTGCAAACAACAATAAAAATACCAGTGGAAATCCTTGGTTTTAATACCATACTGAATGCAGTCTCAAAAAATGAAGAGTCTTGATGTGATTTAGCATTATGCCAACAGTGAACACAACTGTAAATTATTTTTGCAACCTGCTCTCAGAGTCCCAAATTGCCTTTTTACTGTCTGCATTTCTAATGATGGTTGATACATCCCAGGGAAAAGAGAATACTGATCTCTTTTATCTTGATTTAGTTACTGGGCTGGGTTCTTTATATATTCAAGACAAACAAGGAAAAAAAAAAACCATACCGCTCTTCCAATGTCAGAATGCAAATAAATTCTAAGAAAAATAGAAATCACTGATCATGAGTAGAGAGGTTTTATAGTAGCAATTTAACCTGGCCGTTATTTACACTATAAAACTCTCCCTGTGTCTGAAGCTGTGTTTACTAGGAAGATCAGACAAGATTTCTTGCCATTTTAGTTGACTTTAAGGTAAGCAAACTGACAAAGTCACAAAGTATGCTATGTACAAAACAGAAATGGTGAAGTTTTTAAAATACCTGGGAATTTGTAATGTTTAGGGTACTTCTCTTCATTTCTAAATGAAGAAATAGATAGTATCATGCAGATGGAGACTAGAACATCCACAGTTGTCTGCCAATTTGCTGACCTAAAAATTTGTTCATTTACACCCTGATCAGCTCTGCAATGTGCTGTGCCTGTTGTACCTTGTAGATATATATTATAGTGTCCTAAATGTCTAGCATGGGAAGAACATGATGAATACTTAAATTTTGTACATCATAACATATAGGTTTGTAGAATTTGAACTGCAGTTTAACAGTAACAGCTGAGAGACTTATGCACTATGAAAAATAAATTAATTAATCACAACTACTTAAAGTCATATTTTCAGCTGGTTAAGTGACCTTTTGTGATGGAAGGTGCATCTGCCTGCACAAAAAAAAAAAAAAAAAGCATTTTATGAAGTGCTTGCATGAAGCAAGGAACCATTCTGGAGACAACCTCCTGCTAAATATACTGGTGTGCCCACATGATGCAACACAATCCTAAGCTGAAATACTCACTCTGATGTACTATTAGTAATCAGTATAGTACTACACTGAAGCTAATTTGTCTTTCTTTGTATAAATAGTGTGATTCCAGCACCGAAACAACACAAGCATACTGCAATCCAGGGCACTCTCTAGCAGGTTTGGATGGTGATATGCAATTCTATGACTTTCCTTCACTGTACATCAATGGCCCAGGAGAAGTGGACACAGAGTGAATTGCGCTGCACCCTTTGTAGGTAAGTCCTAAATGTATGGAGCTGTATAGCATCATCTGTGTATAGCTTCATCAATCTTACTCAGAGATTTTGAGATGGGGCCTGACTTCCAGATATGGAAAATCGTAGCAGTTAAACCAATAGGACACAATCCTAAATGATGCTTTTGTGTCATGTTTCAGTAATAATACAGATGTGACACTGGGAATCCACTTCCAGGTTTTACATACCAGAAGCCATTAAGCCAGCTCTGCAGGTGACCTGAACATTTGGGTAAAGCTGAACCAGCTACAGGTTACCCTCAGGCTGTGACACAAGAGCTGCAATACCAAGTAACTATCACCTTCAGAGAACCACTGAGAGGAACCATGTCAGTAATCCTAAGCAAAGTCTTCCCTGGCTAGGAATCAGAGGCCTTAGTTATAAGTCTTTCCACATTTACTTAAGGTAAAGTTCAACCCCATACTAGAGAGAACAGAAATGTATATAACAGTGAGCTACCTCAGGGCAGAAGTGGATTGAAACAGTGCTGAGATGTGATCTAGAAATAGACCTTACAGATTCTATGAGGCCTTTTCTCCTTCTCTGTCAAAACAAGGTCATTCTCGTTCATACATTTTCCAGTGTCTACTCCTAAAATTTGTTAAGTAATGGGTCCTTTCACCAGAAGGAAGCTTTTCTTTTAACAGCTACACTTACAGAACGGGCCACAGCTCTCTTCTATCTTATTGTTATTCTGACAATGTTCAGTATGTCTGCTTAGGGTATGTCACTCTCCTTTGTGATTTCAAAGATATTTTACCATTCACTGATGCCCTTGACAATAAAATTTCTCCCCTCAGAAGCTGTGAGTGCAGCATAGTTTAGTATAAAGGACTGGAAGTATAGTATATATTGCATGTCTCCTGAAAATGATATTAAAAAAAAAGAAAAATCAGATTGGAAAAATCTAAAACTCTGAAGTTAGGAAATGCCAGAATTAAGTATTCCAGTGCAATCTTTATTCAGATCCCCTCTGCATATATCTTTATTATAGTCTTTAATTACAAGATCAAATGTTTCCCATGGGTCCCCTGCCTCATTTAGTGCACCAGTTGGATAGTACTTACCAAATGGTAACTGTTCAGCAGTGCTTTTCATCTTTACCATTTATTGCACAGACTCCCATGCTTTTTCTACTAAATACTATCCAATACTTTCCCTGAATGTAGAATTAAAGGCCAATCTACTGTATGCATAATGTTGTGTCTTAGTTCTTAGCAAATACATTAATATTCATATCAGCTATGTGAAGAGAGTTACAGTTCCATTTTACACATGGAAAGCACACAGGTGTGCTATTCTGAATTAGCCTTGGGTATTCAAACAAAGAAACAAAGTGGTATTCCAGAGCATTTAATGTTTGATATCAATTTTTCTGTCACAGACACCTTCTATATTTGCTAATAATCCACACCAGCAAATCAGTTAATTTAGTTGGTTAGAACATGGTGCTAGTAACACCAAGGTCATGCGTTCAATCTGTGCATAGACTGTTCACTTCAGAGTTGGACTCAGTGATCCTTGTGGGTCCCTTCCAGCTCAGAATATTCTGTGATCTCTTTGCAAAGAGTCAAAGTATTAAATTACCTTTAAAACAAGGGTGCATCTGGAAGAGAGAATAACATTTTTCTTTAAAGAATAAAGGGTCTGGCAGACCTGTTAATAATCAAGTCTCCTTCCCAGAAGTAACCACCACAAAGGGAAGGAAGGACAAATAGAAACTCTGTATGAAGATCTTCCAACCTATAAAGGGACAAAAAGGAATGTTATAGGAGTTTCAATTTAGGATGAAGAATTTGTAATTCTGTAAAAGCACATGAACTTCTTTTTGTGTAGTCTGTATACAATGAGACAAATCAGAATATTTTTGTTCTGGTAAGAGAAAAAGATTTTGGACCAGCAAGATCATGAAACTGAAAGCATCTGTGCATGAGAAACTATTGATTTTTATTTGAAGTAGTTTGGCAAAATAACATACAAACAGCTTCAAAGGGGGAAGGGAAGTGTGGTGATGCATCACACCCACCCTTGGGCCACAGGAAGAGGAGCTAGAAAGCTGAGACCTTGTGAAGAAAATCAGAGTGATAATTGTAATAGTGAATTGAGGATTATTTTTTAAACATCATTGAAGTGTGTAATTGGAGAGGGAAGAAAATGTCCTTGTTTTACATACAATCACAGTTGAAAGCTGAAGGTTGCCTGAGTTCACTCCTGACTAGTCTGACTATCTGCATGTCTTTTCTTTTGGACATGAAATATGCAGTCAACTGTGTGACCTCAAGAGGCTATTTATAATTATTGGCTAATCTTAACAGCAGATTCAAAGCATAACATGGGATTCAGCACCACCAAAAGACTCTATTTATTCATCTTTTGTTGTACTACCCAACATTCAGTGATTATAAAATGAAGACTGACTTCCTGGTGAAATCAGCTTGTTCTTGATGTTACTCTGAAATTCTGGTGCTTAGTTTTTCATTCATGGAGTCTCCCTTTCTTTGGCTACAGACTGAGTTGTAGGTCTCAGTGAGATCAAAGTAAAACTTCAAAGCAGCTGACTCCTGATTTTTTTTTCAAGAATTGGTAAATGAGACTATATGATATTGTGCACTGTGCAGCCACAGGTCAAACTGGATTTATAATTATCTGTGATCATATACAAATCAGTATGATAGCACTCAAAATGTGACAATGCAGTACTACAGACATCTTGTATCCATTTCATTCATTGAGATATTATGTATAAAAAAATTATATTAAAAACCAGAGACAAAATTAAAAATTAATCAAAAAACTTGTGCCATTTTAATATATGCCATACTGTAAAAAATGAGGGCCAGAAAATTTTTACTCTGTGGTTGTAAATTGCTCAATTTAATACTGAGAGTCCATTGCTCCTGTAGGGAATGTTCACATAACTGCACTGCAGGTTTTCCTCTAAAACAGACCAAAACACAACTTGTTCTGGAATCAGTTCCTGGAGTCAGGTGCCAAACAGAGTGTGATCTGCTTGGGCCTTGGCATAGAAATTGCCACTGTCTATATCCTTGAACAACATTTAGTCTCTTTGTCAAGGAGCTGAGCTATGAACAAACTATGATGGCCACCGTCAAAGGGATGGGAAAACAATAAAAAGAAGTTAACTGAAAGGTGTAAAGAAGGTGATTCAACACTACCCTTAGGTTCTCTTAATATCCCACAGCAGAGATCCCATCATTTGCATGAATTTAAACAAGCATACAAGGTTAAGGACCCCACGGAGCCACATCTATTCACATCTCAGAAATTAATGTAGACGTGAAGCTTCTTTTCTTGTTCCAGTTTAAAGAAACTTCTATGCCTTTCAGGGACAGGAAAAAGGTAGCATTTTCTGCAGATTTTAGAGATATAAGACTTAGTTTTGCTTTATTTCTGAGAAGGTTCCCATATATGCATTGGTGATATAGTTTTAAATTACTTGCCCCATACTTGCCACATTGCTAAATCTTCTGCTTCTTTTAAACTATTATAGACTGTATCTACTTTTAGCTGGTTTTAGTCTCAGTGACTGCACAGGTGAAAACTGGACTTGCTAAAATTACAGTAAAAAAAATCAGATACAGATGACAGGAAATGTAAAGGACAAGAAGAAATGAAGTATATCCAAACTTCCTTCTAGTACCTAGTTACAGTATGTATTTGATGCTTAGGCTTCACCAGAGTTTTGCCAAGTCTTTTATTGATGAGTTGCTTCTGGGTAAATTACAAAGTGTAGAATGTTGAATTTGCATGACCAAAATGGTAGCATTCAATATTATACATGCTTAATGATTTGATGTTCTTTAGATTTCAAAACTGAGTGTTTCCATAGAGGTTCTTTCAAAAAAATATATTTTGCATGAGAAAATATCAAATACTTACTAAAAATCAGCCCCCTTGATAGAATTTCAGATGCACCCCAAAGTTTGAACATGTGCTAGAACTTACCTGCTTTGCAAAGGCAGGACAATGTACATATCTTTCCAATGCAGAATGAAGTGATTAATGTTTGTTAAATGCTCAAAGAGCATATTTTACTGTGCTCTTATCTACAAAGATGATTTTTATCTGACAATGGAAAAAAGTTCATCATTGCACTGCAGTGTACATTAAGTGTATTCCCAAGGCACAAGTACATCATTTCAGCAGCGTTCCATTTTCATTCAAAAAACAGAATGAGATTGAATTATGCAGTCAGATCCCAGAGTTCTCGGTAACTATTCTCTTAGAAATGCTTTCTCTTATTCAAAGTCTTGTCTTTTCATGATTAAATAATACAGTCATTTGTAGCCATAGGATGCCTGTCTTCAGGGACACGGCAGAATAGCTACAATAGTTTCACCAGCTAGCAAACCTAAATACATCTGTGCCAGGGAAAAAATACTGCACACTTGAGCTGTGACAGACAGAACAAATGTTCCCTAATTTTCTGTTGGAGGATTTGCAGTTTTTCCACTTGAGATGATGATGCTGAAATGAGGATTTTCACTCTTTGAATATGACATAATTTATGAGGAAGACATGAAGTAAATATTTCAGCTGGAGTAGGTTTAAAATTAGCCCAAGCTCAAAAGGTTTAAAAAGTAGCTTCTGTGGTTTTGGAAATTATTTAAACTGTGCGGGCTTGGATGTGTCAATGATGAATGAATGACCGCTTTGGAAAGTGCTTTGGGAAAGGGCTTTGCTTAGGAAGAGCATGCTGTTTTCTCTGATCAGAAAGGATCTGGTCTATGTTGTTTACTGTGTGACCACAAAAGGGCAAATTTGTCAGGAATGTGCAGGATTAACATTCAGTTCTTAGCAACCAAATGTATACATCCCATGCCATGTCATGACAGATTTGGTGGGGTTTTTTCATAGCAGAAAGCTTTATCAGAAAGAACAGTGAGAGGGAGTTCCATCTCATTTACAATCCCTGATGCTTTTACCTAAATTCAGCCTAATGACCTCCAAGATTGTACCTGTTGTGCTGAGGACATAGCTAAAATTACCCCAGTTTCCAGGGAAAATTCATACATTTTACGGACAGCAGATAAAGAGGTGAGCTGTTACAGGTTTCTGGGGTTTTTTCCCCTTAGAGATACCCATTGACATTGTGTTATCTCCATCAGATGATCTCCAGGATCCAGGCAGGTGTGACCTTAGCAGAGGAGTAGGTAATATACCAGAAGTGATTCATTGGTTTTATGAAGCATTTCCCTTCCCAGCTGAGACCCATCAGCATAGGACATTTGAAAAAAAAGAGATTAGAAATAATTTTTCAAGACAGAGTCAGATGACAGAAAGCTCCTTACTTCTCTGGGTTACAATTTGGTGTATTCTGCAATCCATTTAGAATATCACGCAACATTAAGGAGCCAGTGATTTTTTTTTCTATTAAACAAAAAGACTTCTAACCTATATTAAGTGAAATGCAGAGTAGTCAGATACAATGACAATGACTGTGTAAAACAGAGAAAGGGACTATAAGCTTACCAGAAGATTAGGTAGAGTAGTCTCTAAGGAAAATGTTTTATAAAACTATTGGATAGACTTCCTTCAGTTTATGAAGGCTCTGAAGAGCCTCTTAATAGCTATGGCTTTCACAAGGGATACTATATCTAGTAACCAACGTGTGTATTCATATATAGTAATTTTTGTAAAAACACTTCTGGACCTATAAACACAAATGAGTCACAAATTGTGGGTTTTTTTTGTTTCCCCCCCTCCCCCCCCATGGAGTATTTTAAATATTGAAACACTAAAAGTCTGAAAACTGTCAGTTATCTTCATTAACACTAGGAAAGGAGATCTTCCTTTGATCTTGCTTGCCCAACTAATATATTGTTAGCATATATATTGAAGTAAACTGTACATTACAATGTCTCTAAATGTATAATCTGTTAGCTAGTGGCATATATTTTTATGGAAGCCTGTAAATTAACAGATATTGTGGCAAAGACTGTAAGTATGAACTATAAGTATATTCTGTGCAGAAATATATACTCTTCACCTCAGAACAAAGAACCATCCCAACAGAACAGAAACCAGAACTGAGAGAATATAGTGAATCCTGGGGGATTGTAATGTCTGTGAAAGATGCTTGTGAGCATTTTCTCCTTTAGTCACATCATTGTCCCACTCCTGGAGAAGGCCCTATCCACAGTTTCCCATATATCAAGGATTTTGATACCTCTCACTTAAATTTGAAGAATGCAATTCCCCTTTCATCTAGCACAGTGATGGCAGCAAGCAAACAACCCATCAAAAGCTGGGTATTATTCACTTATAAGACTTCTATGGAAACATGTCTTAAAAATGTTAAACCAATCTGAAAGTTTGGATATGTGCCTGAAAATTTATCATCTCCTAAATACGAGATAAGTCTCTATGTAGGTGAGTCCTATTTCTCCCTGACAGCACGTGCCAAATAACTCTTCTGATTCTTCCAATAAAGAATTTCAATTGCATTCCTACATAACAGCTTCATAAGCAAAGGTACAGTAACTTCTCCATACTAACTGCATGTTCGCTAGCATTCAGAATATCATTATATCCTAATGATCTTAAATTAAGAGTTCATATCTGTCACTGCTTGTTCTTGTGCTGCCATAGACAAGCCTCACAGTGGCTTTGGAAAGCTGCAACAGATTTGAAAGTACTGGTGGAATTCTGCTGTAACACCATTTCTGCAAGGACTTTGTTCCAAGTTAGCGCTCTCTTCCTCCAGTGTTGCCTAGCATCAGTGCAGGAATCCTTCTGCCTCTCTGCTAGGTAGCAGGCAGATTTTTATAATTCTTTGTATTATTCTCCTGCATCTGAAACTAGTAGATGTGGTTTTTCTATTCTGTGAATCAGAATGCAGTTAACTGTGGTTTATAAACTTCCAATATATATTTAAGAGCTACTTGGATATAATACACGTCTTCACTTCTGGCTGTATGGGAGATTTTTGGGGAGCGGTTCTTATTGTAAATAGAAAGATTCTGAAGTTATTGCATAGTTAAATCCTCATTATATGTGGTATTAATAAATATGCCACTAGGACAGTCTGTTCTATTAAGTAACTTTGCTAATCTGAACACATTATACTAGATTTATAGTGTAGTGGAAAATCTCTTGGAGAAAGCAATGAAACAATCTAATGCGGAGAAATCCAGATTTATTGTTGTCTTAGCTTTTGTGGCACAGAGAGAGGGACAAAAAATGTAAAGGAGGAGAATTTGCATCAGAATGACTGCAGTGAGTTCTGTCATTGGTAATGCAGATGATCCTTTCACGATTCTTCCCATATCTCCATGGTTCTAAAGCATCCTTTTTTCATTTAGTTTCAAAATTATCCCCCCATGATAAAATGGCTAAATATTAAATGTCAGTAAATATGCACTGACATTTCAGGAGCATGATTGTTTTGATGCTGCAGGTCACGTGCTTTCCCTATCATTCCTTAAAGATCACCATAATACCCCTGAACCCCTCCAGGTGTCTCCCAGGATGCACAGAAAGGACTTTACAGGGTGGTCCCACAAAGTGCAAGGTGGTTCCCACAAGTGGAGAAGTGATGTACATATTGAAACTCCTAGACATACTGAGACTTGAAATAAGGACGTCAGTAATAAAAGCATTACTATTACTTAGAACTGTTGGGAAAATGTGTTGTTAGAGTTTGTTTTTTCCCCTGCATTCATGTGCAACACAGAGACAAATTTCCTTGTGTATTTCTGGTGTCCATGCAGCCCCTGTACACAATCACCTTCGTTCATTCATGTATTCCCAGATCTGATCTGTTCAGGTTACATTACAGCTCAGTCATTCAGTAGGCACCTGTACAAAACATTATTAGTCAGCTACTTAAGCATACTATTTATCATCAGATCACAAAACAGGTCTCTACTGTTTCAGCCAGGACAACATTTATTTTACAGTAGTTGCTTCCTATAGTTAAATTTTCTTTATAGATTTCCAGGTATCAGTGAATTCCACTAATGCCAGGGCCTGTCAGACATCTTAAATGCAGCAAAGAACTCATGGGTTTAAATTGTTGTTTTTCAGTAATCCTTACAACTCAAAGGAAAATATTCATACTGAAATAAGAGAAGAAAATACCTTTTGTCTTGCTACCACTGCTTCTCTGCTCCACTTCTCCTTTATCCCTACATTTCGTATTCCCAGCTTTGAACCAAACATTGAAACTTGTAGTCCCAGAGATTAAGATGTTTCCATGATGCATAACTCACAGGTCTGTAACAAAACACTCTTTTCTGTGCAACGAACATGACAGTGATGAAGTTCTCTACACATATTCAAGTGCCTGTGCACACCTGGGGACTCCAAGACTGAGCACATCATCCCTCAAAATTGAAACACTCAACAAATGAGTTCAAGTGAAAAGAAAGGGGAAAATGTTTTTTAAAAATATAAAATAAAAAGAATATTTAAATACACCAGAAGCTCAAGTGGTATAGCTTTGCCAGGATGGACCAATTTGACACATATTTATATTAGAATAATCTTTTATTTTTCAGAATCAGATTTCAGTATAATGTGGAAATTTTAATGAAATATACTTGCTTTGACTTTAACCAATATTTCTTTGGAGCAATGAGAGTGAATCTTTCAAGAAAATCTATCATTGTTACCTTCATGTAACATGGAAATACTGGTATATTTCTGTGTCTGCTGCCTCCTTTAACACACAAAATAATACTAATTAAAGACATGTATCTGACATCCTCCACTTACTGAAGAAACTCCAAAGTGTTTAGTTCACTCAACAGGGGAAAACAAGTGGAGATATCCTGTTAGCTTTGACCTCTAGGAAGGAGCTTTTACTCAAAAATATTACTGTCTCCCATTAAACCTAACCTAGTGTTGCCACAGGCAGTAGTTAGCAGTGCACAATGGTAAACTTGGTTGATCCCATTCTTGAGTCTCTTCTTTTGCTATTACCTGCTTACTGATGTATAGACTGAGAACACTTTGAAAAATCCCATGGGGACAGATAGTGTAGAAGATGATCAGGTGACATGCACACTGTTATGGAGACTGCATTAACCACAAAATTAAAGTTGCACATCAATGGCATAATCCATTTTTTTTAAAGTGATTTTCTCATTGAGACTTCAATGTATTTCATAAATTTCAAAAGGAAATTACAATATTTGAACTGAATTTTACAATTAATCAGAAACAGAGTACACACTCTTAGCCATTTACAACTGTAGGCCTCAGTATCTTCCCAGTTCATCTTCCACGAACCATCCCGGAGTCACATGTTAGGAAAAAAGAGAGGATTAAGCAACCCAACTTTAATCTTTTTATATTTTCCTTCTCGTTCTTATTATCTACTTAATGGATAAGCTGTCTAGGACATCAGTTCTGCCTTTCTATTTGTAAACACAGCTAGAAACATGCAAACCACAGTTCGCTCTATCCAGTAAGTGTTATTATGATACAGTGATAAGAAAAAAAAGTGCAGAAACATGATGTACTTGAAAAGGACTCTCCGTGCCAATCTTATGGAGAGGCCATATAGTTTTAATTTGCTGTTCTTAGTCTTCTCACTTAAAATTTCCAACTTTTTCAGATGCTATGAGGAAGCCCAGTAATGAAATTAATGATCTTAACAAGAACAGATCTCAGAAGAGATGTTTAACCTGGTTTAATAGAAACAGAGATTTTGGGTTGGTTTGAAGGGAAGTGGTTGTCCTGCTCAATTCTGAATTGGTGCAGCCTCACCTTGAATATTTTGTGCAGTTTTAGGCACCACAGTGTAACAAAGATATTAAGTTATTACAGTGTCCAAAGGAGGGCAACGAAGATGGTGAAGGGCCTTGAGGCAAAGCAGCATGAGAAGCAGCTGAGGGCACTTGATCTGTTCAGCCCAGAGAAGAGGAGACTGAGGGGAGACCCCATTGCAGATACAACTTCCTCGTGAGGGGAGAGAAGGGGCAGGCACTGATCTCTTCTCTGTGGTGACCAGTGACAGGACCCAAGGGAATGGCCTAAAGTTGTGTCAGGGGAGCTTTAGCTTGGATATTAGAAAAAGATTCTTCACACAAAGGGTAGCTGGGCACTGGAACAGGCTCCCCAGGGCAGTGGTCACAGCACCAAGCCTGACAGAGTTCAAGAACTATTTGGATGATCATGATACAGGAGTCATGATGTGACTCTTGGGGGTGGTCCTGTGCAGCTAAGGGTTGGACTCAATCCTTGTAGGTCCCTTCTAGCTACAAAATTAGTCTAGGGTCACTTAGGGGGTCTTTGATGGTTTATGACAACTTCCAAGAAAAGACAGTTGTCTCTCATTGCCAGCACAGTTGAGCCCTCAGACCTTCCTCGGGGAGACGGGTGGCAGTTTTACAACTAAGCAGAGTACAATTGCCATGATAAAGACCAACATCCTGTCTTGCAGTGTCTGCTTCTTATTGACCTCAAAGCCTGGCTTCAGCAAAGCACCCTGGTGCCTCCACAACTGGGAAAATATTTTGAATCATTAACCATTAACAGCCCAGTCTCTCACACTCTGGAGACTGATGTCTATTGTTTATGCTTAGAGAAGTCTAAGCACTGGCATTAGTGCAAACATTTCTCTCTATAGACCTTCCTCACCTCTGATGTGAAGAGAACACCTCCAGGCAGAAAGATGCACTGGTCTCTATGACCATTTACTGGCTGGCATTGAAGGCATGTTGGCAGGTTTGTGTGAATGAAGTTTTTTGCAAAAGAATTCAATATTCAGAGTTACCAGGCTGGTTCCTTTCGGCTCATTATAAATACACTTCTGAATTCAAAAGTCAAAAAAGAATTATAGTACAACCTTGTCATTATTGTATGATGAACAGCACTGTATTCAAAAGCAACTTCTTCAGCCTTGTACCAGAACACCAAACATATTCTGCTGCTGTCTTGTTGAACTACTAACATTGCAAACACATTCAGATCTTATAGAATAAGCAACTTTTCCATCTGTGGACACTATGTAATTCCTTCATCTTGGGAGATAATAGCATAAGTCTTAAAGATCTCTTTGACTTGGCTGAAGAAACAGAGAAGGCATAAAATACACGTTTGTTACTCACTTCAGACATCACTCTTACTACTGAAAGTGCCTGTTTTGTGGGTCAGGCAATGAAAACCCTCTTCTTAATGATTTTGGCAATTCCTAATATAACCTATTGCTTTGTAAATTAATATTGGAATTGCAGCAGATGAAAAGGTGCCCTGTCAGCTAACATCTTCAAAGAAATATTCTGAGTTGGAAGGAACCCACGAGGATCATTGAGTTCAACTCATAAGTGAATGGCTCTTACAGGGATCAAACCCACAGCCTTGGCATTATTAGCACTGTGCCCTAACCAACTGAGCTAATCAATCTTGATTAGCAAGGAGCAATCCATTACTCATCATCCAGCTGAACAGAGTATTTCCAACACATTTCTCTGACAGTAAAGGAAACACAACGTAGCATATCTCCTCTCACTTTGCATAAATACCAAGCCTTACAGCCCATGTAAAGAAATACAGAGTGACAGCAAATGTGTGGCTAAGTCATAGGACAGGAATTCTGAAGGTCTGGATTCTTAGCCTGGCTCCTCTCAAGACTTCATGTGTCATATTGGATAAATATTTTTTAGTTCTATATAGCTCAATGCTACAGCCAAGTTAAATTTGTCAAGTACCTTACAGTATGTGCCTATAATTGAAGATGGAAGAGTTGTTTGCATTTATAAAGTATTGATTTTCCTATTATGTTATGGGCATATTTTATGTATATATACATTTTAATGTAACATGAAATAAAAGCTTTCCAGTGTCTGGTTTCTTGGTTTGGTTTTGGGTTTTGTTTTTTTTTTTTTTTTTTTTTGGTTGGGGTTTTTTTTTTTTTTTTTTTTTTTTTTTTGGGGGGGGGGGTTTTTTTTTTT
>VXBX01001048.1:772983-853161 GCA_013400415.1 Scytalopus superciliaris
GGGGGTGGGTTTGTTTGCTTGTTGGGGTTTTTTTTGTATTGTTTTGCTTTTTTGGTGATGGTCTACTAAAAATTACATGTATTGTGTTTGTTGGTTGTTAGTAATATAACTTATGAGATTTGCAGAGATACAGAATTCAATTTTGCAGACAATGCTTTGGATTTAGGGTTGATTGGAACAAAACTCAAAGTTGTTTAAATTCACTGGCAAAGGGGCTAGAGATCTGACCCCACAGTCTTCACAGTACAGATTCCTTGGTGCATGCAGCTCATGGACATACTCTGTGGATTTGCCTGGCCCATAAGATGGAA
Organism: Scytalopus superciliaris; assembly: GCA_013400415.1. Taxonomy (NCBI): domain Eukaryota; kingdom Metazoa; phylum Chordata; class Aves; order Passeriformes; family Rhinocryptidae; genus Scytalopus; species Scytalopus superciliaris. The sequence continues at coordinate 773,295 of VXBX01001048.1, forward strand.
GCCTTGGGAGCCCAGACTGATAAGCAGCTGAGCATGCTTGAATGCCAGGCTGTTCATACTCTCAACTCTGATCAGCCCGCCAGCTGGGATGCTGAGGTGCTCAAGTCCCAGGACCACAGACTGAAGATCTGACAGTATCCTGGTCACAGCTCTGCAAAAACCAAATCACCTCTCTTGAATGTTTCAGTTTCAGAAAACTGGCAGATTTTTCACAGCTACCTCAAGTGTAGTATTTGTCATGTCCTTGCTTGTTTTCTTGTGCATATATATATAAAAGTTACAGTGAAAAATAAGAGATAATTGAAAGAAGGATACTGTGGAAAGGCATTTCACAAATCCTGATTTATATGTTGCAGGAACTTCCTATTAATCATGAGGGTGTTACTCAGCAGGGACATAAAAGTGAACAGAAGATGGTTGTGATAGTGGTTGATTTAGTAGAAAAAGTAATTTTTCTGTGCTTAAGCTGGCTAAGGCATTAGAAAGACATCTGATGATTCTGGTCTGTCATCATTTGGGGATAGCTTTCATCTGCAAACTTTTATTTCTCCTACTGACGAGACTGTTGCTCACCCTGTCTGCCTGGCAGATGGATTGTAGGGCTGTGGGAGCCCAGTTTGTCTGCTGCAGGAGCTGCAGGACAGCTGGAAACATTACTTCACTAGTCTAACAAAAGAGCATATCACTGAAAAATGGAAATTATGACAGTATAGAAAACACAGGAACTGAGCTTCCTGTGAATGAACTTTATGCTAGATACGTAGTGGGATGTAAAAAAAAAAAAGACTTATGAGTGGTGTCTTCCTCCTGGTCTGTCAGGGATACTGAAATATCCAGTAACAGATTGAACAGATTAATCTTAAAAAAAATAATTCTAATTTTTAAATATTGGTGACATTCATTACATTTCACAGAAATAAAATATATGTGTTAATTCAATTGTGTAATGCTTGAACATCAACTGGGTAACCTTATTGGAGACTGCACAAAAGTCTGGTTTTCATAACTGAAGTTTCTAAGCCCTAACACTCTGTTAGAGCATAGAGATATCTCTTTACAGAAATTCAGAACATCTGGTTTAGCTGGAGGCAGAGGCACACTGGAAATTATTTGTAATGTTTTTCTTGATGTGTTTTGCCAGATTACAGGTTGAAATAATAAGAAATCTGAAGCCTTCTGATCTCTAGCCTTGGTTTACTCACAGTATGACATCTTATACTGAAGAACTAGTTAAAACATCTGTGCCTTGTTTCTTCCTGTAAAAAAAAATTATAAAAATAGTCACCATAATGGAATGTTATGTGACTGTTTGAAATCAGGACACCTGAAACCACAATTTCTAGAAACAGGAATTGCAACTGAAAAGAAGATTTTTTTCAGGGGGAAATTAAAATATACTGATTCTGCTAACTGTTAAAAGTAAAATAAAAAAAAGCCCAGATATGCTAGAACAGCAGGTAGTAAGACTGTAAGAAAATAATTGCAGGAAGCATGTTTTTTTTCTTGCCAGGTGGCCTTTTTGTTCTATACCATTGCAACAAGTTCAGGAGCACGGTGCTAGTAACAACAAGGTCACAGGTTTGATCCCTGTGTAGGCCATTCACTTAAGAGTTGGACTTGATTATCTTTGCGGGTCCCTTTCAGCTCAGGAGATTCTGTGATTCTGTGCAACGTTGCTGCTTCTAAGCTTGATAGAATGTGCAGGACTACACAGACCGGTGGGTGAGCTGGCACAGGAGTAGCTGAGAGCGAGGACTGGGCCAGCTTCACAGGGAAAGAAACTACTGAGAGTTTGGAGTTTGTTTTATATGTGTACACTCCAAGTCACGCTAAATCTCTGTGCACATTACTCAGCAAATTTCTTCTTGGTTTTTTATTATATTAACAAGAAGTCTGGCTCATGCTTGAATTAGGAGATTACTTCCCCTACAATTTGTTTCAGAGTTTATGGATTTGTCATCAAGATTTCATGGCTGCTATGATGAATTGCCATTAAGACATTATCCTCAAAAGAACAAAGAATGGCTTTCATACCTGAGTAATTTTGGAAATAAAAGGAGCATTTGACTAAAGTGAAATCACTGCTAGAAGAATATTTCTTACTGTGTCCAGAGATAAATTTTTGCTAAACATTTTAAAGCTTGACTTCCCTTTTGACCCAGAAATGAAGATAATCCTCTGCATGTAATGCTGGTGACACTGCAGCCTTCAGTCACGGAGATCTGTGTATTCCTACATATGTCCCAAGCCTGAGGCAACTTTATATTTAAAAATAAGTGCAAGCCTGTAAGGATGAATCTCTTCCAATCTAGTTTCAGCTTGAACATTTATTCCCTTTTGTGGTTTTGCTCTGCTCAGCACCATTTGTCATAGTGCACTTTCCTCAGCAATAAACTGAGAATTATGTGATGGATGGGTAACTAGACCAGTATTAGTTAATTTCTGAAAAGACAATGTTGTTTACATTAGCGTTACTTGTTGTTCATGTCAATATTGCAGTTTCACAGCAGAAAAAGCACCTAGACCATGAAGGAGCAGCAGTTTTTTATGGAAATTAGTAAGTATGGTGTGAAAAATTATTTCAGTCCTGTGAAGGATGAATGAACTAGTTTAACAGTCAGGACTGTCTAGTACTGACCCAAACAAAGAAGTAATGGCAGCATCCTGTGGAAGATCAGTTGGCTTTATAACTCTCCAGTTGTTGCATTCAAAATTATTTTCAGCAATTTTTTTTCTTTTGTTGCTTCCTTGTTCCATGCCTTTTATTGGAAGAGACAAAAAGGTATTCTAAGTATAGAATTATAGAACAAGGCAGAATGGGATCATGTTTGCATGGAAACACAGGCTATTTAATTTTCTGTATTTACTGGGTCACTTGGCTTGTCATTAGCAGTAAATGGACAACATTGCCACTCTAGCTCCAGATGCAGATATGTAGCAATTCCAGCTGAGCCATGCTGAGATAGTATTTTGTTTTCTAAACATAGTCAGTTTATTAAACTGAATCATATTTGTGATTGCCACAATATCTTATGCAGAAGAAGTTCTTATATTGTCAAAAAATTGGAAAGTTGTTCTGTATATATTGACACCAAACATCATAATCACTGGCCATTGTTTTTAATCTGATATATGTTATTCTTGCAACCATGGACCACAGCCAAGATGAAAAACCATTTAGGTGCCAATCATGTGCATTTATTACTTAGTAGAAGATAATGAAGTTTGTGAGCACCTCATAAGATGAAAACAATTCATTCCCCCTGACATTTACAAATAGCAGACATACAGATAAAATCACAGTTGAGATAATCAGGAATGCTGTGGAACATACGGTAATTTGTTATTGGGCTGCTGCTTTTAGACATTTTCATGCAAGTGTGCACCTAAGATACTCAGAACTGCTGAGAAAGGGAGTGCATTGTTAATATTATTATTACCATATTATTTGTGCTGTAACAGGAGGTATAAATCTGAGTCAGGTTCTATGTGCTTGTTGCTAGTCAGACAGGTTTACAGTTCAATAAGAGGTATATTTCCTTGCCAGATACAGAATTAGATATATATAGTGAAATAATTTGTTCATATTGTCTATTAATTCAGAGCTTCACATTAATTATTTGCTAGTTGAAAAGCATACTGGCTTTTTTATTTAGAAGAACAGTAAGTAAAGTTTTAAAAGAGAACACAAAGAATTAACTTAATTTTGCAATTTTCCAGGCATCCAAACTGAAAAATAACAAGGAAAATGTTAGTCATACAAGAAAACAAAACTGATTGTGCTTACAATGTTTTGTTATAATGTCCTACAACTTGACATATTTAGTTCAGTATTCTTTAACTGGAGGAAAAGAAAGATGTGCATAACAATACTGTGCATGGAAATTGGCTCTGCATTACTTTCAAACAATCACTTCTGAGAGGAGAGGGGAGAAAGGAGAGAAGACAGTCCAGACTTTTTACATTATTTGTTTTGTTAATGTAGTGCTTCTAAAACAGGAAGAGAAAAGAAGATAAAGAAAACAGACAATTTTGCTTTCAAGTGAAATATCCAGTAAGAAAAGCCTGAGACTCTGCATGTTCTGTCACAATAGCTGTTATACAGACAGGCTTACCAAATCTAAGTCTGTGTCAAGGTGGAGAGATTGCCTTGACTACCAGTGTTGGGAGATAACCATCACCAGGGTGATAGAAGTAAAGACAGAAAGAGAGCAACTGCAAGGACAATAAGCTATATGCATGTAGAGAAAATTCATCTTTCTATGCATAGGAAATGAGTTTGCACTTTATCTCCCAGCATATTTTTCTTGTCCAGTGGAGCAATCCTGCATTCCTAGGTGTCTGCAGTATGTCTCACAAAAAGTGTTGTGATAACACAGTATGAGAACAACCCAATGTATGGAAAGAGTCTCAGAGGCACACAGATATGAGGGCACTCAGAATACTCACTGGTACAGCAAATCTCCCCAGTTTCTAGATATTATTTGTGGAAGCAGTACAGCTGCAAAGATCAGTATCCTTATCTGCTCTGTTACAGGAGGCCGATAGTTTCCATTTGGTCTCTGTTGCACTTTTGTGGCAGAAATTTAATAGCAATTACAGATTTTTCATATTCCTTTGTGTGGTAGATACACAGACAATGAGACAAAAGGGGAAAGCAACAAGGAAAACAGGTGATAGCAGTGGCCTATTATCTGGGTGTCAGAACACTACTCCTATCCATACAGCTTTCCTCTGTAAGGATTCTCAGAACCGTTAGTCCCTGGCAATGTCTGATGGAAAGCTAGACAGAGTGTTGCCTCCCAGCATGTTCTCAGTAGGTCTTAAAACTAGGTCTTCAGAACACCATCCCCTAGTCTATGCTAATAGCACACTTTTGCTACCTGGTACTACTGCAGAGAGGGTACTAGTAGGAATTTTAAACTAAAACCAAAACGTTAAAATAGGACATCTAAGAGGAACAGGTCAAGACTTGCCTGCTTTCTGCTGATAATTTCACCTAGATAAAGGTCATACAACTCAAGGAAGTGTATAATAAAGTTGCAGAGACATAATGATGTGGATCTATAGGTGGAAAGCTACTATGCACATCTACTTTTCTAAGAAGAATTACAGACTGTAGAGGAGAAAAAAAATAACTTTGTGATGTAGGTTTACATTTCTGTCCTGCTAATAAATAGGCCAATGAAACAGCTGACTGCTCCCCTATTGCAGGTGTGGGAGTTATTTACTTTCTAATCCTTTCCCTTTTGGCTCTGACTGGACACGAATGAAAATCCCTGGCATTAGGTATTAGAAGAGATGGAGAAAGCACAGGAACCAATTTACAGGGTTTCACTTGACTAGTTTTCTTCATTTGACTCCTATTAGCTTTGATAATGTATCCTCACTATTAATCAGCGAGGGAGAGAAGAGGTGATGCCTGTTTTTTCTTGTGCGTAGGAGGATGTAGGTACATCACAGCAACCTCACTGGAAAAAGTTCAGTGCTTTAAAGCATCTGCTTCAGGACTTACAAGACATAAAGACCCTGACCCTCAGCACTCATACACCTGTGAGCAGGCACAGAAGATTTTGAAGGAGTGTCTGAAATAAATTTTTGAGTTAATGGTACCTTCAGCATAAACTCTACGGAACAAATTGATCCCTGTTGTAATCCCATTAGAAACAGTAAGACCAAAGGACTGTAGAGGCAGTTGATATTGTTAGATGTGAACTTCTTTGAAGTAGTGAAATTCCCATCACAAAAACAGTTAACAACAATATAATAGCAGCTGTGATTGTAACAACAGCTGCTTCTGCAGAACGCGTGTTCTGTCTGTTCCTGATGGCTTCTGGGGAGAGGAATCAGGCTCTGGGCTACACAGCCCCTGAGCTTTCACCTCTTGTGTCTTGCATTATAAAAACCAAATTGTTTCCTCTGACAGCCATATGCAGATATCACAGCTTCATTAGTATGGAGGTTGTATAATGTTTCTGCACGTTATACCAGTCACTAGTCAAGCCTGACAGCTTCTCATTGCTGGATCATTACACAGAAGTGTAAAAAAATACAAAAGGTGTTGATCAATTTCCATGAGATTTCATGCAAATCCATCATCACTAATGTATTTTAAAAATTTAGTCAGTAAATTGCAGTAGAGTTGGTTTCCATAGCAATGTTGTCCACAGAAATGCTACTGAAATTTGAGATTTTTTCACACAAAAATAACTATGTCCACAGACCCTCAGAACAACAGTCCAGCAAGACCAGTATCTCCAATGGATCTACATGGATGCCTAGGGCGGAACATGAGAGCAGGACAAGTGCAAGGTAATGCATACCAGAGATAGGAGAGCAGTATCCCTGGTTTACAGCTTAGAAACTTACAAAGTTAGGGATAATTTCCTTGTTTTCAATGGTCTTTGATGGATTTTTCTTCCATGAGTTTATTCAATGGCTTTCTAAGTCTATTTAATTTTCTTCACCAGCTGTTTCTCTCTCTGCCACATTGATGCATTTCAAAAATCTTTACCAATATACACATATCAAGAATGAGATAGGCAAGCCAAAACTCAAGACAATATCTGCTCCAAGACTTGTAAGACCACACTTAGCTTTTTCCTTTGCTGGCAATTAAAATCTGGTATAATAGACTTGCCAGAAATTCATCTCTCCGGTTACTAATTGAACTAGAAGCAATCAGTTCTGACCTAGAGGAGCCCAAATATGCTCCAAAAGCTAAGTTAATTCTTTAGAATATTCTGTATTTGGGTTAATTCCAGAAGCTCTAAGCCTCTTGAGGATAAACAAGTAAGGCTTCATGTTGAAATGAACACTGATGTTGCACAAATCTTCTGCCTTGGAACTGATATCTATCTGTTCCAAATAGGAGATTTCCACCTTCTCTGCTTCATTCCTGCTACCACTTACACCTGAACCAAGCTGAAAAGAGGTTATAGCACAGAATCTGGGCTCTGCATCTGATTCAGAGCTTGCTTTCCATCAATCACTAGACCTGTTTCATTAAGACCATATATTAGTTCCTGTTTATTTGGAGAAAGAATTTTTTTTTTCAATCAGTGCATTTTGACATGAGGAAATCCTGGAGAACTGTATGAGCTTATAAGGTGGGATAGAAGGATCCTAAATTTAAATACTTCATAATGTAGTAACTGGGGAAAAAAATAAAAAATCCAAAACAAATAATAATAAAAAAGTCAACAACAACCAAACAAATCTCCCAGCCTAATTTACTCTTCTTCTCAATGTAGAAATTTTTATCTTTAAAGGAAGTGTCCCAGCAGATTGTGAGTCTGGCCCTCACTCAGCTGGAGTGGGCAACTGAATCTATATAGGCGAATGTGGCTTCACTAAATTCTCACTGAAAAGCACACTCTAAAATTGGCACATGATTGCCCAGCAAATTTGGTTTGGGAATGTGCTCATAGTAATTCAATGTGTTCTTCCCATGTTCTGTTCCCAGCTGTTTCAAAGCAAGCACATAATATCTGTGAATGTCTCTTCTTATAGTGACTATTCAGCAAAGGGTCCATAAATCAGACTACAGTCCAAGAGCTATGCCCTACAAGAACTCACTGCCTAGTGTTTGGAGTGGGATTTATCATCTAAACCACCTGGAATGTCACCTGTTTCTGACTGACTGCAAATACTTTAATGAGTGAATTAATAATAAATATAAAGTAATGAAAACACACATCAGGTATTCTTATTTGCCTACATTCATCTTCTCTCATCTACCAGTTCTGTCTGCATACAAGGAAACATATCCTAAAATACTCTTGTAAACGGTCCTGGGCTGATTCATAGATATGAAGAATTTCAGTCTCAAAGGTAATTTTTCAGTAAAATATATTGTGTGACTGCATTATGTTAAACCAGAAGCTACTCCAGTATTAGGGTTTGAGAGGAGATCATAGTAATAGATGGCTGGATAGAACCTTCAGAGCATCTGGATAGCTGATGTTAAGTAGCTAAGTTCACATAATTTTGCTCAGTTGTTGTCCTTTGTTTCAGTTAACTAATGAAGTGTGAGTGTCAAAAATCTACTGAAGTCAAATAAATCATCCTTACCAGGGCTCAGCCTGGTTACTGAAAGTTACTGAGGAAATGGGGCTGTAAGATTAGCCACAGTGCTACTGCTTTACTGTGCTACTCTCCTTCATAAGAGGGACTGAATGTCTTACCTTTAGGAAGCTGGCTTTGCCTTGAGACTGATCACTGAAATTAAGGGTTAAGTGACATCTACACTATTGATTCATACTGAGAATTAGTTGCACAATCCTAGTATCACCCTTAGATCCCTTGGAGTCCTAGAAGATGAGAAACTGAGAATTTTTAGGTAAAGCTGATAACACTTTGGAAGGCTTAAGCATATGGAAAGTGTTTGGATAGCAGTGAAAGTCACAGGTCTGGACTGAGGTGTATTACCAAAGTGAATACAACAACAGCATTGGTGACTCCTCAAAGTGAGTACAACAGTGAGCTGGGACACAACACATGAGAAATAATGGCTAGAGATCAGAACTTCATTTCAGAAAACTGCAAATAATTGTTCACACTACAGTTATGGCATAAGACTTTTTTTTTTTTAAAAAAAAGAGTTTCCAGGGACTCAAAAAAGTATTATCAAATTCCACTTACATTTGGGCAAGCCACTTAGAGTCTGGTATTCAGGGTCTGATGGTTGGATGCCTGCAGGTACAAATAGTGTCTCATTGTGTGTTCTGTCTATTTAAATTGTAAACTTCTCAGGGTTGGAATTATGGCTTGTAATATGTTTTTATGCTACCTGGAAAAAGCATTCTAATTTTGATTGAAATCTCCAGGCATTATTGTAATGAAAATAACTGTAATTACCTCCAATGGGACAAAATCTGAGTGTAAAATTCAAATTGAAATGCTAGAATGGACATAGTAGCAAACAGGTGCCTACAGTGCAGTAGAAGCCCCTTGCATCACAGACACTTTCAAAACATTAAATTTTAGATCATCATTTTTTATTATAATAATTCTATATAATAATAATTTATTATAATAGTTCTACAACTAACAGTTAATACATCCTTCCATCAGGTTTTATGTAATTTCTAAATTGAACTAGACAAAATGCATGTAAATCCACAAGGACTTTCTTCTGACATTTCTATACCCCTAATTTACAAACTCCTCACCCAACCCCAAAAAAAGCTTATTCTTTAAAGATATTAAAAAAAAAAAAAAAAAAAAAACAGGGAAAAAAAAGAGAGTGTGGCGNATGAAGTGTGAGTGTCAAAAATCTACTGAAGTCAAATAAATCATCCTTACCAGGGCTCAGCCTGGTTACTGAAAGTTACTGAGGAAATGGGGCTGTAAGATTAGCCACAGTGCTACTGCTTTACTGTGCTACTCTCCTTCATAAGAGGGACTGAATGTCTTACCTTTAGGAAGCTGGCTTTGCCTTGAGACTGATCACTGAAATTAAGGGTTAAGTGACATCTACACTATTGATTCATACTGAGAATTAGTTGCACAATCCTAGTATCACCCTTAGATCCCTTGGAGTCCTAGAAGATGAGAAACTGAGAATTTTTAGGTAAAGCTGATAACACTTTGGAAGGCTTAAGCATATGGAAAGTGTTTGGATAGCAGTGAAAGTCACAGGTCTGGACTGAGGTGTATTACCAAAGTGAATACAACAACAGCATTGGTGACTCCTCAAAGTGAGTACAACAGTGAGCTGGGACACAACACATGAGAAATAATGGCTAGAGATCAGAACTTCATTTCAGAAAACTGCAAATAATTGTTCACACTACAGTTATGGCATAAGACTTTTTTTTTTTTAAAAAAAAGAGTTTCCAGGGACTCAAAAAAGTATTATCAAATTCCACTTACATTTGGGCAAGCCACTTAGAGTCTGGTATTCAGGGTCTGATGGTTGGATGCCTGCAGGTACAAATAGTGTCTCATTGTGTGTTCTGTCTATTTAAATTGTAAACTTCTCAGGGTTGGAATTATGGCTTGTAATATGTTTTTATGCTACCTGGAAAAAGCATTCTAATTTTGATTGAAATCTCCAGGCATTATTGTAATGAAAATAACTGTAATTACCTCCAATGGGACAAAATCTGAGTGTAAAATTCAAATTGAAATGCTAGAATGGACATAGTAGCAAACAGGTGCCTACAGTGCAGTAGAAGCCCCTTGCATCACAGACACTTTCAAAACATTAAATTTTAGATCATCATTTTTTATTATAATAATTCTATATAATAATAATTTATTATAATAGNGTAAATGCCTGGAACCAAAAATTTTCCCTCCATTTAGATTCTTTTCACTACCTAGACTTAAGAATTACTAACGATAATTCTATTTCTTGACAAAATGCTCCTCAAAATGTTAAAAAGTTTAACTTTTCCATAGTTAGTCAAGGTTATGCTGGAAATTAACACATAGTAATGCAGCTGAACATTGATTCCATACCATCAAGATCCTCAGTGTCTTCTGGAGATAAAAGAATAGTAGAAATAAAGCAGAGAGGGGGAAAGAGAACAGGAGTTCTATCCTTGTGTCATTTGGACATATGAGAAAATATTCATGTTAATGAACAGAAAGAACAACAAAAAAAAAAGCAATTTAGGTGATCAGTCAAAGTAAAATAAGAATACAGTTTTAGTAGGTCTGCTCATTTGCAAAGGTTAGTTCTGCTTCTAGAAGGAATAATGCCAAGCAGGTCACCACATTGATCTGACACTATGAGAGCTTGATATGTTAATGGCTCAAATATTGTTAAGATCACTGGAGGACTTTGCCCTCTATGGCAAACTGTATAAAGAAGCAACTGCTCCTCTGTGACCACCCAACACACATATACCCACTCTTGCCCCGAATATACCTCCATGAATTCCTGGAAATTTGGATAGTAATTTAAACTGCCAGACAGGAACTTGAGATAAGATAAAAGTGGTACGGTTGTCCAAATTATCTCAGGCCTAAGGAAAGGTAAACAAGGCTGTAGAAGAATGTATCACTGTAAAGAATCCACAGGGAAGGCCAGCTTAGCAACTGTGCTGAAGGTTGGCTCTGGCTGGGTCCCCCAGGGTTAGGCCATAACCACAGACTCAAAAGAAGAGAAAGACTGAGCATGGGACATTCACATTCACAGGGAGGCCTAGGGCTGTTCATCCTTCTGTCCGGGAATAATTGACTCAACCACAGTGACCTGAGAGGCAGCTGTCCTGTCTTAGAAGGTGCCATAAACCATCAAGGACTCCCAAAGCATCCCCCCTCAGCATTTCTGAGGCTTTCCACCAGAGGAGTGTGCATGATCCACAGTGTTGCAACAAAATTCCCTCCCCAGGGAAGGTGCTTGGTGTTCCCACATAAATGTGAACATATATTAATCCATTGAACTCTATGTTTCAAGGGCTTTCTCTACCCCTGAGGGATCAAGACTGCAATCATCACTTCAACCAATGGACATCTAACCTGAAACAGTCAAGTCTTGTTGCTGGATCCATAGGTGATAATATTTTTCTACTCTTATACTTTCTATTTTTTCTTATATATTTTCTTAAGTGATATGTTTATGCTTTTGTATTGCTATAACACTATAGATAAGAACAACCAAAATGGTTACATACCTACTTTCTATTGTAATCAAATTGTTCTAAAATAAGCCCTACATATATATATTTATAAACACTGATCATTCAAGATTAACAAGAATCTGGGTTACACTTGCCTTCTTGGATGGGTCGTAAAAAATGCTCACAGAAAGTTTCTGAGCCATATCAGTAGATTTTCCAGGATTTTTTCTCCCTTTTATTTCCCCTATCTGCTTTTGTCACATCTCTCTTACTCTGTGTCTACCATTTTTGAACACTTCTGTAAATTCTTGTCCCCATCTTTCCTTTCTCTCCTGATCTTTTGAGAAGAAATAAAACTTATTAAATATGGTCTTTCAATAAGGCATAATGAATATTTGTTCAGTTAGACACAGCCTGTTACCAAAATCAGATTTGTTTCTTTTCATGATTTTTTGTTTCCATTTCTATTCTTCCTCAAGGCTCTTTTTTTTGTGTTGTAAAAACCAGTCACTCCACCACAATTTTTAGCAGGCACTGCTTTCTCAAGGAAGCATAAGGTACTTTATATATAACACCCAGGTTCTGTTATCAGGCATTAGGAATTACTTAAATTGTTGCAATTCTAAAATAGAAACACTTTTTTAACCAGAGTATGTAGCAGTTTTCACTGGGGGATCTTTGGAGCTTTTCAGGATTGTGGGAGCACTTTAAAAGATACTTAAGCAATTAAATCCCGAGCTAAATGGCATGAGAAATGGTAAGGAGGAAACTTAGGAGGAATACTTTGGGAGCATTGAAAAGCTTGCTGGTTTGACTACACTAATAACTGGGATAAACGCTCTAAATTTATTCTGTGCAAGTCTGTTACCAGCTGGTGACAGGGGTCTACTAGAATGAGTAAAAACAAGACATACAAGTGTGGAGAGCTGTGAGGATGCAATGTTCAATATGAGGAGGTAACAATGCACATGTATTTTCTGAGTGACTTACATACAAGACATTATTGTATTGTAGTTCTGCCTGAGTAATGTAGACAATAGACTGCATTATTACTTTTAATAAAGAGTGTGTTTAATTGTATTAAACACAGTTATATTGTAGTTCTCCCTGAGCAATACGGACAATAGAATTCCTTATTAATTTAACCGAAAATGTATTTAATTTTCTAGTAAGTAATCTCATTGAAATTGAAATAGTCTACTAAAATATTTTCTGAAAACAAATTGCCTTTGGCTGTAATACTTTTGCAAAACAGAGCTGTCCATATTCAATTAAGTTAATTTAGTTTTAAACTGAACTGCTGGGAAGAGTGATTTTCTTCTAATTTTATGTGGAATTGTTTCACATTTGATCTAAACATTACCTGTCTTTTATGCTCTAGTTGTGAGCTTTCTTTATAATAAGAAAAATCAGAAGCATCCATCCATGTACATATGTAGATATATTTACAAAAATGCTTAATCATCCAGTTCAAGGAGAGAAACTAAGAGAGTTCTATGGTTCTGCTTCCTTCCCAGGGTAAGAAGGCAACAGAAAAGAATAAAGTATATCCCAGGTGCCATGTGAAGTCTGAATGTGGCCAGAATACATTCCTAGATCTGAAAATCTTGAAATCCAGAAACATGAAGGTGTNGGTTGTCCAAATTATCTCAGGCCTAAGGAAAGGTAAACAAGGCTGTAGAAGAATGTATCACTGTAAAGAATCCACAGGGAAGGCCAGCTTAGCAACTGTGCTGAAGGTTGGCTCTGGCTGGGTCCCCCAGGGGGAGGCCATAACCACAGACTCAAAAGAAGAGAAAGACTGAGCATGGGACATTCACATTCACAGGGAGGCCTAGGGCTGTTCATCCTTCTGTCCGGGAATAATTGACTCAACCACAGTGACCTGAGAGGCAGCTGTCCTGTCTTAGAAGGTGCCATAAACCATCAAGGACTCCCAAAGCATCCCCCCTCAGCATTTCTGAGGCTTTCCACCAGAGGAGTGTGCATGATCCACAGTGTTGCAACAAAATTCCCTCCCCAGGGAAGGTGCTTGGTGTTCCCACATAAATGTGAACATATATTAATCCATTGAACTCTATGTTTCAAGGGCTTTCTCTACCCCTGAGGGATCAAGACTGCAATCATCACTTCAACCAATGGACATCTAACCTGAAACAGTCAAGTCTTGTTGCTGGATCCATAGGTGATAATATTTTTCTACTCTTATACTTTCTATTTTTTCTTATATATTTTCTTAAGTGATATGTTTATGCTTTTGTATTGCTATAACACTATAGATAAGAACAACCAAAATGGTTACATACCTACTTTCTATTGTAATCAAATTGTTCTAAAATAAGCCCTACATATATATATTTATAAACACTGATCATTCAAGATTAACAAGAATCTGGGTTACACTTGCCTTCTTGGATGGGTCGTAAAAAATGCTCACAGAAAGTTTCTGAGCCATATCAGTAGATTTTCCAGGATTTTTTCTCCCTTTTATTTCCCCTATCTGCTTTTGTCACATCTCTCTTACTCTGTGTCTACCATTTTTGAACACTTCTGTAAATTCTTGTCCCCATCTTTCCTTTCTCTCCTGATCTTTTGAGAAGAAATAAAACTTATTAAATATGGTCTTTCAATAAGGCATAATGAATATTTGTTCAGTTAGACACAGCCTGTTACCAAAATCAGATTTGTTTCTTTTCATGATTTTTTGTTTCCATTTCTATTCTTCCTCAAGGCTCTTTTTTTTGTGTTGTAAAAACCAGTCACTCCACCACAATTTTTAGCAGGCACTGCTTTCTCAAGGAAGCATAAGGTACTTTATATATAACACCCAGGTTCTGTTATCAGGCATTAGGAATTACTTAAATTGTTGCAATTCTAAAATAGAAACACTTTTTTAACCAGAGTATGTAGCAGTTTTCACTGGGGGATCTTTGGAGCTTTTCAGGATTGTGGGAGCACTTTAAAAGATACTTAAGCAATTAAATCCCGAGCTAAATGGCATGAGAAATGGTAAAAACTTAGGAGGAATACTTTGGGAGCATTGAAAAGCTTGCTGGTTTGACCACACTAATAACTGGGATAAACGCTCTAAATTTATTCTGTGCAAGTCTGTTACCAGCTGGTGACAGGGGTCTACTAGAATGAGTAAAAACAAGACATACAAGTGTGGAGAGCTGTGAGGATGCAATGTTCAATATGAGGAGGTAACAATGCACATGTATTTTCTGAGTGACTTACATACAAGACATTATTGTATTGTAGTTCTGCCTGAGTAATGTAGACAATAGACTGCATTATTACTTTTAATAAAGAGTGTGTTTAATTGTATTAAACACAGTTATATTGTAGTTCTCCCTGAGCAATACGGACAATAGAATTCCTTATTAATTTAACCGAAAATGTATTTAATTTTCTAGTAAGTAATCTCATTGAAATTGAAATAGTCTACTAAAATATTTTCTGAAAACAAATTGCCTTTGGCTGTAATACTTTTGCAAAACAGAGCTGTCCATATTCAATTAAGTTAATTTAGTTTTAAACTGAACTGCTGGGAAGAGTGATTTTCTTCTAATTTTATGTGGAATTGTTTCACATTTGATCTAAACATTACCTGTCTTTTATGCTCTAGTTGTGAGCTTTCTTTATAATAAGAAAAATCAGAAGCATCCATCCATGTACATATGTAGATATATTTACAAAAATGCTTAATCATCCAGTTCAAGGAGAGAAACTAAGAGAGTTCTATGGTTCTGCTTCCTTCCCAGGGTAAGAAGGCAACAGAAAAGAATAAAGTATATCCCAGGTGCCATGTGAAGTCTGAATGTGGCCAGAATACATTCCTAGATCTGAAAATCTTGAAATCCAGAAACATGAAGGTGTCCCAAATCCTGTTAATTAGAAAGAAGCTGCTGAGATCCATATATATCTAAAACAACTCATTAAATAAATAGGTGAATAGGCTGTTTTAAAGAGAGGTTATTTGTAGGTAACAATTGTTCATGTACACAGAAGCAACAATGCTCACTGTCATCTGGATCTGGCTGCAATGTCCACATGAAGGTGCTAATTTGTGAGTAAAACAGAGCACATCTCAACCCATGTTCTTGCAGGTGCTTCTGGGTTGCACAGTCACCATGCCTGTGCTAGGTGCACAGCCCAGTATTAAAGTAACTCAGGCAAAGAAGAGCTTGCAGGCAACATGACTGTGGCTGGGTTTCCACTTCTGATCTCAGTAGGAGCTCTGCTGAGCCCTTTCTTTTTTCTTTTTTTTTTAACTCTCTTTCTACTCATCTCACTTCTCTCACTGTTTCAGATTCTACTTAGAAAGAGAAAGTAGAGGGAATGCATTTTCATTTAAAAGTAACAAAAAGAGAGAAAAGATGAAACCCAAAAATGTAAATTCCAACAAAACTTCAGTTAAAAACAACGTATTTTCTTTCAGTAACTCTCATGCAGCTACTTTGTGAGTGAATTCAGAACAGCACGTTCATTGTGCTTGTATAAAAGAAACTGGGGAAGGAAAGGCTTATAATTATTTTACTTATATTTTGGTAGAATCAAGGACTTTCTGATGCGTCTCAGGATCTCATTGTCTTGGACTTTGCAAGCGCAGAGCAAAAAGATGATCTGCACCTCATGGAATTTATTATCGCTGTCAAATTTTGGCAATAGTAAAATGAATCTAGCTTGGAAAAGCAGCTTTTGCTACCTTATGTGCTACACCCTCATTTTCTTGGGAGCTGATGATAACTCTCCATTGTGAATCATTACTGCTATTTTTCTTTTTTCTTATTGTCAAAGTAAGCTGCCTGAGTTGGTGTGGGTTTTAAGGGAAGCAAAGGTTAGTAGTGAGATTTGTGGGGAGTCAGAAAAGTGGGACATTCCTACTTACAATTCACATCTTGCTTCTGCTTGCATTGCAATTCTCTGGACTTCATGTGCCATCAGATTTATTGTTGGGAATCTGACTCAAACTTCATCTTAATAAAAAAGCTATTCTAATTATATATGAAAAAAAATCTAAACAGCTCAACTTGCATCTTTGTACCAGGCAACCCACAAAGCAGCAAATTGTTTTGAGTGGTGCTGCATGTACATAACCTGGCATTTATATTTATATTTGTCTTAAACCTTAAAAAAAATTATCATGTGTACCCATCCTTGATTTCAGAATCAGTAAGGAAATTTCTTTTTGTCATGAGATAAAATCAGGCTGAGATTTTTGGTTTCTCTGAAATCAGACAAAATTTTGCAAGTGACTCTGGAAGGAATGGAGGAACAGAGCAGGGTCAGTAGCAGACCTCCACCAGTCAGCTGTATAAATCCAGTGTTGAAGGGAGAGAAAGAATTTTCCTGGTAGGTATGAAATGACATAAAGGAAAATGACCTGTGAAATTTAAGTAGCCACTGCATCTTAGTAATGGGATCATCAAAGAACAGACTACAGTTGGTAGCACTGGCGCACTTAGAGAGTCTTGGGATGCCAGACAACATTTGTCTCACTTTATGGTAAATGAGTGCCTTTTACTCAGCCACATCAGGGAAGCAAAGTCTGGGGTAAAAACTCAAGTTTGAAGCAGCCTTCAATCCTGCCTTTCTCATATACATCCACCACCACGGTGGCACTTCACAATGGAAAGCCATGGACATACAATTCAACGATTGCTATTCATGGTGGATAAGGCTCTTGTGGCTCCATTCTCCATGTAACCATGAAGCCTGAGCTGTGACAGTGAAAATGCCACTAGAGTGACCCTGAGGACCTGGATCTTCTCTGTTTGCCTAGATGGGTTTGAAATGGTAAGTTTCATTCTGTTGCTGATCTCTCATCTCAGCACAGATGAGAAACTCAGCAGAGACAAGATGCATATCCAGTCTATCCATCTACAGTCTTCACTTCACACTCTATGCTAGTCTTTATCTCTAGCTCCTTCATTCCTTCCAGCTTCCTGACTACAAATGTCTCAAAAAGAAAATAAACACTGAAGTTCAGTCCAAGACCCTTTGACAGAAAGGTGTAGAGCAGAATACGGCTGCCAGCAGTCCCAGGTAATGGGAGTTTGAACCTCAAAGACTTGCTTAGAGTACCTGCACAAGCATGGGCAGAGTCCTGAAGTCAGTGGCACATAGAAGAAATCCCAGATCTCACTCTCACACACTTGCACTTATGGTGAGGCACTGAAACTGATGATAGGCACAGCTCCTGCCTTCAGCATCACAGCTTCCTACTTGGCAGAAGAACGAGCCCTTTTTTGAATGAAGGCTAAACCATTCCCCAAAGTTTTGCAGCAAGACAGAGATTCTGTTGCAAATCCAACCTCCACAAAACTGAGAAATGCATTTGGAGATGATGTGACTCCAGGGTAGTTTCAGAGCTGCATAACCCTCATCAGATCCAAAGAAGAGAAAAAACAGAGTTGAATATATGATAGAAACTATGGAAGTAGGAAGGAGTCCAAGAGAGGCACATGATTCTCAAATGCCCCATGATATTTCAGTTTCTCCCTTGCTTTGGCAGCACTATTATTAATAACAAACTATTATCGAATTTCTCTCTACAAACTGCAATCAGTGTCCAATAAAGGTTTTGAATCAACTTCATATAACAGAAACAGTTTGTCCCGTTGTCCTTGGCTGTAATTTTCCTCTATTTCTCTCTTCACTTCCTGCTAGTGAAGCATTTTGGTGCTGCAGTTGCATTAACATAGTTTGTGAAGCACTTCAGGACCATTCAGCTTGAGAAGACCTATATTAATGTAAAATATTTTTCAATGAGTAAGTTAAACAGAAAACACTATATTGATTTAATGCTTCACAAGATCTTACCAGAATTAATTCAGATAGGTTTGGATGTAAGCCTTTGTTGCATGAACTGAAAACTGTCTGAAGACTTGTAAACAAATTGCAAAGATTAATGGCACTGCAATTTACCTTCTTAAACACATTTTCTGGGTGCCTTGAAACATTAAGCACTTATGCTTACTACACTTTGGAGGTCAGGACTTACTGTGGTAGGTTACCCAATATTGCATATGGGAAGCAGAAGCCTGAGTAATCTTTGCAATGTATCAGCCAAGGTTTTAGCAAAAGTGCAAATGCAAATACCCTAGTTGCAAGACCATCCTTTCTGACAAATATTCCTCACATGTCTTTGGAGATACGGATGCTAGATCTGCTTCTATCAGTTCTGCGTGTGGTTTGAATTGGCATATTTCTCAAGCTTTAATATAAGTTAAATCAAAAAATTAGTGGTAGTCTCTCTCCATAACATTTCTGTCACTTTATCTTCTCTTTTGAGTCGTACATTATTTAATATTATGACATAAAGTGCACTTTATAAAGCTTGTTTTTCATATTGACATTTAAAAATATTTAGAACATCAGAATAGCAGTAGTTGACAGTATCCTCTCTCTGACACTGACCAGAAAGCAATGCTTATGGAAAGAACATAAAGAGGAGGCAGGTGTATATCTTTCCAGCCCGTGAAATATAGACCAAAGATTAACTAATTGTTTGAATACACATTTTAGGTTAATAGTTCACAGTTTGCCTATCCTTTATCAGTTTTTTCACTCCCTTTTTAAACCTTGTAATGATTTTGTTCTCTTCATTTCATGACTACCAATTCAACAGTTTAATTACACAATGAGTAAAAAATTTGCCTTTATTTCAAGATTGTTAGGCTATTTTGGTTAATTATCACAGTCCCTGTGCTATAAAAAGTATTTCATAATCATGCCCTATTTAACTTCTTCAAGTTATTTGTGATCTTATGTGTTTGACATACTGTCCCAATCTCTCTTTTTATGAGACTATGTTCTTTTAAAACTGACAGAGTTTTGGATAAGAGCATGATCAAAAGTGTTTTGGAAATCAAAATGCACTGTGCCAAAAAGATGAGACGTGCCCAAAGATCTCAAGCAGAAATTACTGTTTTTTTAAAGTGCTTTACTGACTCCTCCTGAGAATATATTTATCCACATCTATTATTTTTATTCTTTATCACAGTCTCAGTCAATTTGATTGGTAAGAAAATCAGTTATCTGTTCATAGATTTTACAGCCTGCTTGTTCCCCACCTGCATGTCCCCCACAGGGTCCTTTAAAAATGGGTGTTAAGCTTTCCACCTGCTCTTTCTCTGGAATAAAGACTAATTTAAACAATAGTTCACACAGAGCAGTCCGTAGTTCAGCAGTAACTTTGAACATTCTTGGGTTAATACCATCTATTTCCAATGATGGTTTTTATTATACATTTTATTGATCTTTTCTAAAACCTCTTCTGCTGACGCTTCACTTTGATACAGTTTTTTGGACTTGTCCCCTGTAAGTAAACTCGGCAGCCTCTTTAAACTCCCATGTGGATAACATTACTGTAAGTTGTTATTTCAACTTTTCTGCTATGGCCGCAACATTCTCCAGTGCTTCCATAGCTCAGCCCTCTGTCAGCCCTACAGACTTGGGAAGGATGTTTCTTTTTCATGTGTTTTAAAAAGACTGTATCAATATCCCCCCCCTTTAGCAGCTTGCTTCTCAGAATCAGTTTTGATAATAGTTTATTATATTTTTAAGTTTTGTAGATCAGAATTTTTATGTATTTTCTGTTTTGCACCTTTGGATGCAAATTCTGCTTTTTGAAGGATCTCATTTTACTTGCAATTACCTCTTTCCCTCTGTTTAAACACACTCTTTTTTTTTTTTTTATCATTTAGACTATTTTTTATAGGAATAAACATTTACTTTGAAGCTGCAATATGGTGCCTAAATATTCTTGAAAACATTTTACCCTTTTGATTATTCTCCTTCATCTTTAAAAATAGTTTTCTGGTTACCATAGTTCCCATTTTGAAGTTAAATTTTACTACAGTGATTTTCTTCACCTCTATAAGGTTGTTAAAGTCTGAATCTGTGGTTACTGTTCTTCCTTTTGAAGATAGTTGCTTCAAGGGAGACTCATCAGTGGTTTCTAAGAATGTCATTTTTGCATAGTGCTTTACCTTGACACTTAGCTAACACTCATGGGGAAAGGGGAGGTCTCATTACTGCTACATTTTCAGACCTTGCAGGCTCTCTTATCATCCAGAGTATTGTGTAGTCAACATTCACCTCCTGGTCATGTAATCAAGACATCTCATAATATTTTCTCCATTTAAACCTGAAATTTTAATGCAAAGAATTTTTGAGATGCAAATTTAGATATTTTATTTTTTAAGATTAATTCATATTAACCACATACACCAATCACACAGAATTTCTCTCCCTTGTGCTTTCCTCAGCATAAAGCATTGGGCTCTAATTTTTATCTTGATTTTCTAGTGTCCCAGTATTTATTACCCTTCCATGAAGTACCTGAAATTAACATTATGCCAACTGTCTCATTCATAGCTGTGGTTTTTCCCCATAACTCCACTGTTACTTCTCCCAGTGCTGCTCTTAGCCAGCCACATGAGCATTCACCAACAGCTCCAGAAAAACATTCTCTAAGTAATTGTCCAGATGGCTCATGAAATGTGCCACTTCTGCACCTGGCAAAGAAGTCATCATGCATAATGTGGTGGGATTTTTTTTTTCATAAAACATGTAATTTTTAAAATAAATAAATTAGGAGACATAATATTTTTTTTCTTTTTCACTAGACCCTCTTGTTACAGAGAGTGTTTATACGTTGTTTCCTAAGAGACAAGGAACAGAGTACTGACTCAAGAACCCTAGCATAAACATTTACAAAGCTACTTAATTATCTTCATACAAGTGTTTCTTTGAAGCTATTATTTGTCGTATGTTTATAATTGTTAACAATTTTTAAGCTGCAAATATGTGATCACTTTATACCAATCTAGTGTGCCAATGGTTTCTTTGCACTTGATCCCGTTAGTGTATCCAGTCTCTTGTCTTTGACCTGATAATCACACTGCAGGTCTTTGGAACAAAGTAAAAAGGCTTTCTTTTTATTCTGTATTTCCTGAGTTACTATTAAAATATGGTCATACTCCACAGTTACCAATTCTGCATAGGCTGCACATTCGTCTTGCCTGCCTGTGCCAGGTGGATGGTTCCTCCTTACAACACAATCAGCACATTCCTCATCAGAGGGTTGAGCCATCAGGGGGTTCCTGTAGTAGACAGAGTTCCTGTAGTAGGCAGGGTGTGTTGTGATTTTACAGCCATACACATGCACAGACACCCCTTGTAAGAAGGAAGTTATAGTTAGTGTGTGACAAATGTACAGAACATCATTCATACACAAAAGTACTAAACTTGCATGATGCAATGCCAAGCCTTCCGTAGGGACAGCTATAAAAGTTAGTGCAATGTAGTCAGACAGACTGTAATCAATAAAGAACTTGCATTTTATCTCATATGCAGCTTCAGTATGATAAATTCAAATACGTTCCAAATCTAAGATACAACATATACAGAGAACTTATATTCACTCAATGTTCTGATTATTATTATGGAGTCTAATGGTTTTATATACAGTATCTTGGGGGGGGTTATTGTACTTAAATAGCGATTTAGAGTTTATCCCACGAAGAATCTCAGTTGTTGCATTGGCATTGACAGAACTTCTGAGCAGGATGATAACAAACAGAGGCAAATGTTTTCATCAACAGTGATTTTACAGAGCTTATAGAAACACACAAACCATTCAATCAGATCTGTAAAATTAGTAAAACCTCTTTCACCAGCAGGAAAAAAATACACCTCTTCTCATACATTTGAAGACACTAGCATGGAGTTCCAGTCTAAGACACTTTAAATTTTCATTCCTCTCATTTCCTGCATTTATCTTTATGCAGACTTGGCTTGTGTATTTCTTACTTCATCATTCTCTGTTCCTGCAGTCCTTGTTGGCACATAGCATCTGATCAGCCACTTGTTTCCTTTGTGCTACTTTTGTTTTCACAGAAGATATGAATTCCCTTTTGCTTTGAATCACTTGTTGTGAGAAAAATGAATTCCCAGACTTGACTACAGCCTTGCTCCATTTGATGGTATACACCCCCAACATAGAAGACTAAGGAGGATGACTCATGCCTGGGTATGTTTATTGCTTTACAGAAACCTATTCATTCTATTGAAAAGTTATTGGGAAAAGTGGTTGAACACTCAGTTTTAGAGAAAGATGGTTCATACCATGCCAGTAAGAAAAGGACTCTGTGGTGACCTGGAATGCTCTGGAAATCATTTTCTATATGTCAGAAGAGACTGAACGTTCTGGCTGTGTTAAAGCCCTTCTTTCAGTTTCTCCTAGCTTATCTTTTGGAGTACATGCAGTAAACATATAAGTATACGCACATAAAGACATTGGAAGTGTTTCTGAATCTTTGTTGTACAGTTTAAAGGTACAACTGTAGAATTTACAAATAAAAACAGTCCAGGGAACAATAACAGAGAGGATAATATTGCAAACATATAGGGTCTCGGTCATTCCTTCATTTGTCTTCAGCTTGATGGAAGAAGGTCTACAATAAGTGAAGGATGGGCCCGCTGTAATGAAGCTGTCAACAGTAACGAAAGTCGTTTGTGCATGGCCTACCACACTAAATTACTACTGACTGCCTTAGGCACAGCTCTCATCAATCCAAACACACCTGCTGAGTAGAGCAATGTGGACCATGGGGGAAGATATCATTATTCTCTGAGGGATGCCTCTGTTGGATCTTCATCATCTCCCATCCCTCTTCTACATAAGTTATCATTGATCAAGTCCTGTTATTTCTTCAGGTACAGAGCCATGGTACATAGAGTAACACCATTACTCTTCCCTGCAATTCACAGCCACCTCTAAATTATTTCTTGCCCTTCCAAATGAATTATTGTCCAACATCTAAGCATCTAAGCTCTCCTTTTTTTCCACTTGTGCCCTGAATATCAATGCTGGAAAATAAAAAGGAGAGCTCCATTTAAATCTGTACTTCCTACCACTATATGTTCTCTAAAACTGATCACTGGATCTCTTCTAATTAGCTTTCATTAGCTGTGGTTCAGGTACAAGTGTTCTGTAGAGTTTGCCCTGAACAAGAAAAAAATCCAAACAGTACCAGTACCATGGACACACGGGCAACCCTCCATGTCAAAAAGTAAGGTCAGTCATGCGGATATCAGAAAATTAAATTTCAGCAACTTATCCATTGGTTATAAATGTGAGAAAAAAAATCCCTAATAGAGAGAAGCGTTTGTTCAAAATTAATTCTGTGAAATTAATTTTCTATACAGGAGACAAAGAGGATATGTTGTTTGCATAATCAGCACTCTCTAATTATATTCTTTCTGATGAACTCATCACAACTTGACATTTATTTTACATCACTTTTACTGTATCAGTCTCAAAATTAAACCAACACTGAAATGTTTACCCCTGAATCTGTCTCTCCCGGATTTGCCTGCTCCCAGGACTGTTTCTTCTGTCTAGCAGTTGCACAGCACAGTGGGAGGATTTACATTTCTAGTGAAATGAGCTGTTTGCTAAGTCAGCTTATGTTCAGTGCTGTTGGAACATCAGCTATCATTTTAGCCATGTGTACAAAGAATGGCCACTTCATACCATCTTCAGATTATCTGTCCTACAACCTGTGCTCCCATCCTCAGGCTCTATACAGATGCTACATCCTGCCTATGAACCATATGAGATTGTGGGTTAAAGCAATAGCAAATTGATGCTCTTTCTTATATATTTCCTTATATATCTTTCCTGTTTCTTATATATTCTTTCCACAGCTTTCTATGCATTTGTTCAGGGCTGCATTCAATAAATAACTTCTATTTTTTCTCAAAGCTTAGGCACATCAGTCCAGGTTTCTCCGCAAAGTTGCACCTTCTGGTTCTCATGAAAACCTGAAGTGAACATGCCAAAAGACATCCTGAAAAGCTGCCCTTTTACAGAAATCAGAACAGATCAGATCAGAACAGCAGTGAGGTAGTTTAGATTGCGCATCTTAAAATTGGTCATAAGTCATCAACTTTCTTAAGATACTGGGCAGAGCATGGAGTACTCAAGATCTATTTTAAATGAAAATCACACCTTATATCTGTATCTTATTTGTATATGCAAAATAAGCAGTGTCAATATATAGATGTGATTCACTCTCAACTTTCCATTTTGTGTCATGGAAACAGAGTTTTGTAATACCCATCACTTCCAACTTGCTGCATTGTTAGCTCTGTATTTTTAAAATGGCTTTGTTGCCTACATCAAATGTGTTTTTACAATCCAGCAATAAAAGTTATTAGTATCTTAAAAAAACTAACACTTTTCATTTGCAAATGTAAACCTGGCTGTATCATAAAAAGCAATGAAAGGAATACATCAGGGATAAATATGGAAAACTGCCAGGTTAATAATTTGGAGTATTGGTATGAAAATGTGTCTGGAGAAATGTATTTGATTACTTACAAGAATAATTCAGTCTTTTGTCTATTAATATTTTCAACTATTTAGCCTTCAAATTTATACTTAAGCATAAGTCATTAGATGCAACTTCCACATTTACAGTTATGAACCAAGTTGGAGGTTGAAATGGCATAAGAAGAAAGTGGAAAAACAACAGAAATATATAAAACAGTGTAAAATGCCCTGACTTTTTCTTTAGTTATGCTATTTACTAAATAGACTGTGCTCTGTGATTGTGTGTGTCTATGAGAGAATGTGTATATATACTAATAAGTGTTCGTCAAAATGAAATTTTTATGTGCACAATTTTAAGAATTTTATTAAAGTTTCAAGAGCATTAGGAAATTATGGGACTAAGGGAATACCTGCAAATTTAGTGTAGCCTCTGGTATGTATACATTATGATACAGCTTTTAATCCCATGATCACTTCTATTTATTTACAGAGAACTGTTGTCTCACTCAGTGCTTGGAATTGACAATTTATAATTAATGAACAGCTCTTTAATATTTGATTTTCTTCTTATTGTTCAGCATGTACTCTTAGTTCTTATTTACTGCATTACATTCAAAACCTGTTCTGAATACATAAGTGTTCATTTCCTCATGGACTTTTCTGTGGTGTTGATGATGAGTATCGAAGTGCTTTGCAAATATTAATTAATTCATCTTCTTAAACCCAGGTGTGGTGAAGGCTGTCATTATCCTCTTATTGTAGACCTAAAACTGAGACACAGAGGAGTTCAAGACAAACAGCCACTAACATCAAGCATACTAGCTGAGATATATAGCACCTGGGTTTTCAGAGTATTTAGCAGTCAATATGATTTTGTATACTGAGAGCACATCCCTGATTGACTGCAGCCATAGTTATGAGCATTTTACACTCCTGTCAGTGAGGAAGAAGAATCTCATGCTGGGCACTCTGGAAACAAGGAACAAACTGTTAATGACCCTGTCTGAAAACCCCACTTGGATTTGAAGTCACTTCCTAAGCAACACATAAGAATTCATCAGAAAAGATAAGGATAAAACCTAATTCCTGAGTTCAGCATACATCTGTTTTAACTGCGAGACTTTCTCTTCTTAAAAATCTTGCCTCAAAAACGAAGCAGCTTCTGAAAATGCACAACAAAAGAAGGAACAATCCCATGTAAGTTTCTTGCACTGCACAATAGGCATTTCCCATATCTTATTCTTCAAAAGAGTAGATGTGTTTTTTCTTAAGTCATGGTTTAAATGGCAGAAAGCTGGAAGTCAATTTAAGACAATCTCAGTAAAGTCTTTTGACTTAATGTAGTGTAATTAGGAAATCACTGTTGTGGAGGGAAAGACAGGTATCATCATGGACAATAGAGGCTGACTGGAGTCACTTATTTCATGAACAGTTACAGATAGGTTGTTTTTTCTCTCCTTTCTGCACTTGTGACCTCAGAAACACATTCTTGTCTCGTGTAAGAGATGGAAAAATGAAAAGAGTCTTTGCCATGTAATATCACCGCTTTTATCATATAATAAAAAAAAAATTGGAGTTAGAAGAGTCATCAAGCTTTGCCATTTTAGGAATGTCCTTAACCAGTAGCAATTTAGAAACTTACTACTGATAATTTCTGATTCCATTCAGGACACATCTTCTGGCCTGCTCATTACTGAATGAATGAGCAATATTATCAGTCCATTATCTGTCTAAATACCTTAATTATCTACATTACCTTGCTGAAGATGGGCCCAGATAAAGAACCTGCACCTACAGCTTTATTGCTCAATGCAGAGCACTGGTAAATCTTCAGAGTCAGTGTGAATTAGTAGTAAATAATATGGACAGCTTTCCTATAGCTCATGATAATGTTAAGTATGGTTAAATATAAAACATGACATAAAACTAAAACAAGTCTTAATATAACTTTTAGATGACAAAGGGGGATTTCTGTGTTATTAGAACAAGTCTAATCAAGAACAGTCATCTGAACAAAGTTGTCTCATAAGACATTTTCCAAATGACTCTTTTAATGTCATTTAGTAGATTAAAACAAAAGGGCAACATGCTCAGTTTTGAAAGGAAAGATACAAACAATTCCTAACACTACATCAAATGCAATTCTTTATTGCGGTGCAATGGAGTGAGCATCTGAATTATTATAAACAAAATACAGGATAAATTTATATATTTCTTTATTTATCTTGATCCTAATAATACTGTTCAGTAATTGTTGCTGAAGAATGGAACAAGGTAAGCTTTGTGAACGCACCCTGGAAAAGCTAAGAGGTAGTGCAGTGTAATGAAATGGAGCAGAGACTGAATGATCCTGCAATAAAATTACCCAAGATGACAGCAGTAGTTTTAAATCTGAATTTTCTTTCAGTTTCTTTTTCTTGCACTTTCTTCTTCAATTTTGTCATGCCCTGTCTTTGTCCTTTTAATACCAAAATACTCTGATTGTTTAGAAAATACCCAAGGAAATACTTCAATGAAAACTGTTATTTCAGTGATGAAATAAGGTAGTTTCTAGACTGAGATACAGGTATTTAATGATCACCTTACAGAATCAAAGAGTTCATTATGGACCACAATGTTCTGTATTCCCTATATCCACTGGATGCATAGGTCTTAAGAACAAAGATATTACAGTGCTCTGAGTTTCTTTGGTTCTCTCCATGCTTTTTTTCCCCCCTCCTTTCATCCTCTCCCTTTCTCTGTACTGTATTTGCTTCCCCTAAATATTTTGTCCCAAATTTAATTGTTTTTCTAGTCTTCCCACTTATTCTTCTTTTTATTCTTTTTTTCTTTCCTATTTATCTTTGCTTCCTTTCTGTTCCCTTCTTTTAAACCTTTTTTCCCTTGGTACTCAGTTTTGTCCTCCTGTAACCTCAGTCTCTGAAGTCCCCATCCCCATCTCTCTAGCAATATAACCTTCTTTCTAGATATGTTCCATTCTTTCCTCTTGCAGTTTTTCCTTTCTTTCCTGTCACCCTGCTGACCAGTGGCCAGAGAAACAATTAAATGCCCAGTCTCTTCATTACACCTTGCCTTCCTAAGTGATCCAGATTCTCTTTATGAACCCTATTTGTATTTCCAAAGAATTGAGACACCCTAAGTGATCCCAAAGGCCTTGAGAGCTAGAAAAAATACATGTAGGAATAGTACATTAAGAAACAGTGCTCATGCAAAACAACTTCCAATCGAGCAAACAAGGTCTACCTAAAAGGAAAGGGGTTTTAGAGACATCAAATGTACATGATTTAAAAATTACTTTTGAAATCCTGGGTTAGAAATCCATCAGATTTTGACTGGACTAAGACATCTTACCCCTTGATCCCCTTACCTTGAGTATAAGGCCATATCTGTTTGCTTAATACCATTTGATGTGTCTACTTCTCCTTCAATTAGGATTACAGTCTTTTTAATGGCCTCTACTTATTACTTTTACAGGGAAGAACAGTATCCTTCTTTCTTTCTGTTTTCACATGCAAATCACAATTATTTAAAGAGATGAGGCTCAAGAAGTCCCCATGAAGAAACCTGCATATAGCTAAAATAAATAGTTTGTTTTCCTATGTTTGCATTTAATTGAAATCTAAAAGTCATGAGTATAAAAGAAGAGGCATGTGTAGTTCATGGTTAAGAATTTGCAGCTAACCAAGATAACTGGGCAAAGCTCAGGGAGTGAGTTCTCTCTGTGAATGCCTGACTTTTCAGGTCAAACCCTTTCTTCTAGTCCTTCCTTTCACAGCAGATGAATACAAACTTCACTGCAGAGACACAAGTAACTGCTGGCTAGAGCGAATGCCATTTTGTGATGAGGAACGAAAGACATTTCTGTACTTACAAAGAAACAGTCAGTATATTTTTCTTCTCTCTCTCATCAAATGGTAACAAAGGTGCTTCTCTAGTCACCAGTTTTTCAACACAACTTCACTGGTACAAAGATAAAATGAAACAAATGTAAAGTGAAACAAGTATATATAATTCCAGCTCTAAGGCCTAATGTTAATCACCTCTAACCTGCTTTAGAATCCCATCCTTTGTCAACTTGTAATGGTCATTATTTAAGGATACAATTGCAACATCAATACAAATAGAGCTTTCACTTGCTCAAGTACATCTTAAAGAATGAGATGACATTAATCATTTCAACAAGAAAACAAAGCAACAAGATTATTTTTAGCATAGTTTTATATTATCAGAAAAAGAAGAACAACTCATAGACTATGAGCATGCCTTCTCAAGCTGCTACACTCAAATAAACGATCCACATCTTTGCTTTGAGTACAAACTGCCAGAACTTTCCATATTTGCTGTAATTCTGACCTGCAGTTTTCTAATGCTACCTATATCATAGCTTTATATTTTCACAAGTACTCCTAGTTGCAGGAGCAGCTGCTGTTCTCTAAGACACTTAATGTAACAACTTAGCCTGTGTTCAGATGCTCCCTGCCATTTCAGTTGCACAGGTATTAGATGCTACTAAACCTCAGCTAGTTTGGTACCACACCTCTGTTGTGGGTTGCCCACCCCACAGCAGGGCCCAGAGAAGGCAAAGAGTCTCTTTTGTGAGTGATTCTTGTCTACTGCAGTGCAAGGAAAACATTTTAGCTGAAAACACTAGTGAAGGCTGTCTAAGCTGTGCCAGCTGCCTTTGCACTGGAACAGAAGAACCACAGCAAGTGGCTGAGAGCCTGTGAACAGCTCACATTATGCACTGAGCTGTGCAGAGCAGATGATCGCAAAGGGAATAGAGGTATGCTGACTTCTTGTTTCCTGGATTTCATTGTCCCCATGACTAAACTGGGAGCTTGTTCAGAATGAAAGTGCCCATGTGCATTCCATGCAAGAAAAATATAACACATAGATGACCTTGGACTTCTGTATATACATAGTGTGCTTTGTACGTTATAAATTCCTTGATAGAGTTTGTTGAATGCATTGCAATGTTGGGTTAAATGTCAATTAGTCTACTATACTTTGGAAACACTTCTGTGAGCACTTTGCTGTATCCCCAGGTAATAGAGCTGCTGCTAAAAGACAGTAGCAACCTTGACAGGTTTCCACAATGTCAGCCTGCCCCATATAGGAATGCAAACTAACATACAGCTTGTGTCAAACTGGTCAGTGCCACCAGCACCTAGTCCCAAGATAATGTTTAAAAATTAGAAAATGTGTAACTTAACAGTTGTACCTTGTTTTCTCTTATCCCCATGCCCGCCCTACCTTAAAATAATTTAGTCTGCAAAAACTCTTCTCTGAAACCACATTGTGAGGTTTTGATAAGCTATCACTGTGTTAAGACATCTCTCCAAGGATGATCTGAGGAAGACTTACAAAGGCCTTGCATACATGCATATGAATGCAGTAACATATCGAATTGCCTTTCTCCTAGGATATGGAAATTCAAAATATGCAGACATGGCTGATGTGACTGGAGCTCACAAATTGTAGCTGAGCTCCCAAAGCCTTGGCAGTCTTCCTTTTCTAATTGGTGTATGTGATTACTTCTGGGGCACAGTGGTTTTTTTTTCTCTCTCAGTTTTCTTCATCAAGCTTGAAGTACTGACTGCTAGAGTACTCTTGAAAAGTGTCAGTAAGGTAAAGTCTTTTGGTATTAATTTCACTGATTGCAAATTATGTTTCTACATTGAAAGATACATAATTAACAGAAAGATGCATTTTGTCTATCAGTAGCAAAGGGTTGTAAATTCCCAGATGGAATTATTTTAATAAGACTTTCCCTTTCTATTGTGCTCAGCTGAAGGGAGAGTATGTGACTGAGAAGTCCATTGTCTGGTCCCTTGTCAAGGCAATCCAACAAAATCATCTGCTTCCATATTTTCCAAGCATTGCCTGCAGGGTCAGATTTGGCACTGGATTTTCCTTAGCAGCTGCATGTTTGCAACTGCCCATGAAATCAGTGTCAGTAGTGTCTTAATAAAGATGCCCAAGATTACAGGATATTTTGAAAAGTCAGAACATTACTTGATTTCCTTGGGAAAGTAAATATAATGATACAAATATCTTTCAGTTTATTCTAAGATGAACAGCTTACACCTTAATAAAAGAACCATGAGCATTTCAGATGAACTGTAATACTGAAATTAATTAACAGTTGCTGTTTAGAGCCTAGTTTCCTATATTGTCTTTGCATTAGTAAATTCACTTCAGGTGCAAAGTACCTGTGCTTTTACTGTTGGCGGTTTTGTAGTGACTGCATAATTCTCAAATGATAGGACAAATAACTCTAGATGCAAATGAAACAGTCTAGGCTATTAGGGCCAGTATGTAACATACATCATTCCATTTGGCATGCACCACACATGCATTGTGTCCTGGAGCCAAATCCTTCTGTGGTGCAGGCTCATGGTGTAGGTATTACTTTTTGTATCTTGAAAACGTTGTTCAGAGGGCCTTCTCAATGGAAGTAGAGATATTTTGGAATAATGCTGTCTGAAATGTTCTGCAAACAGTTTATTCTTCCTATGTGTATGCAGCCAAAAACAATGTGCTTATGACATTTGTTGAACTTATGTCTATCCTGTAAATTATCATTGAGGAATATGCACAAAACTAACAGCATAGGATGAGGTTCTATCTTACATCTGGCCCCACATACCATCCCAATAGTTTGTGAAGACACAAATGAAACTCACAAGATCATTTCCCAGCCAGAAAATTTACTTCAGGAAGATCAGAACTTAAGCTGCCTCCTTTGCTATTTTGCAGAACAATCAGGATCAAAGGTGGAAGCAAGTGGCTTTGCATGTAGAAGTGCAATAGACTCCGTAGTTGTGCCCTGCCCTACATGCTACACCTCATGAAGTCAAGTCCAACCTTCACTAGTATGGCCTTCTTGTCATTCCTCACAGGAATAGGTATGTAAACAATTCTGGCTAAACTCCAACATACAGAATAACTTTTTATTGAGTAAACTGCACTGGACTTTCAACATTTTTCATCATTACTTGTCTTAAAGATTGGGGATTATTGAAGGGTGTTGAAATTGCTCACACTCAACAGGAGAAGTGGCAATTCAGTCATTTAAAAAAGTGATTTCACTGGGCTAAGTCGTGAAGTGCCAAAACCACACAAGGGTTCCAATGGAGTCAGCAGAAAATCGGTGTAAAGCTGAAAAGCAGAGAGTAATTTATGAAGGGAGAGAAATTATCAGAGATAACATTCCATCAAGGACATAGCAACAAAACAACTGGATTTGCATACAGGACTATCTTTAATGACCACAGAAGACTGGGACTTTTGTTCTATATTTCTGGAAATATGGGAACTCTGGCAGAGCACCAGCTGCTTGGTGCCACATCACCAGAGTGATTCCTCTGATGCAAAGACATTGAAAAGATGGAGAGAAACCATGCACACAAAATAGCTTCTGCAAATTGCCTCTGGTAATGCTTCAAAATGCAGCCTAGGTGGATTAATCAGTGTTAAAAGAAATAGCCAGCAGAATAAAAAATGCTGTGATGTGTCTAGACTGCTCTTCAGGGAAAGAATATTTTGATTCTGGGCCAAATCTCTTGATTTGTTTATGGAGTTACAGGATCGGATATCATTAAGCACTGTTAAAAGATGAAAAGCTCAGTTTGGAAGCTGGGAGCTTGGATCTGTAAGGATGAGTAGTGGCAGGTTGCTGGATTTCTGGAGCCAGTTTTCAATAGCATCTGGAGAATGTCATTAAATTTATCCCATGTGGACAGCTGTTTGCATCAACCTAATAGTGATGACTATATGCCTGTGGTTTTGTGAACCTGATTGAAATATGTGTGCATTAGGTATTATCTGATAGCGATCAGGACTTAATATTCATGTGATAAGACTACTGGAAGATATTGTCCTTTACCCTACTCCTGTTGAAACCATAGGTTTCATGTATCATTTTGATTAATCAATATGTATGAAACAGCAGCTCCAACATGACTGTAATTAAAACAGCAATATGGGACAGATTCTCATTTGGCGCAAGTGGGTATGGCTCTGTTGACTTAAAAAAAGTCATCCCCTATTCATAGCAGAGCGACATTCAATCTCACAGTGAGATTGGCATACAAAGCCAGAGCAGGCTGAATCAGCCCTACTATGTCTCAATTCAGAGCCCACCTGTAAAATAGTAGCAAAACCCTGAGGCCACATATGTACAGCATCCCTGGACAGTGTTATATGCTCAGCCAGATGGTATTAAAGTTGATCTGCCATCAGTTAAGAAAAGGATGTTTGCTACTCAGCTGATATTCCTGTTTTTTCAATAGCTAGATTTGATGGAAACAAATCTATCCAAACTAAAGTTATATTACATTATATTATGTTATATTATATTTATAACTGTGTTGCCACTGTAGGTAGTAATTCCAGTGCATAAACATTGATTTTTTTGTGCTTGACGAAAAGGTAGCTCAGACCATGGGGAAAATACTGTAAAGCCTTTAATCTCATAGTTAGATTATTAGACCAGCACTACAGTATGTCAGTTCTTGCCATTTGATACATAATTTATAGACTGCATAAAATCAGCTGGTGATCTTGTCACAGGAAAAGGGGATTTTCTTAAACCTTCTGTGTTTGACCCCTAGTTATCTTCTCACAGATCTCATTGCATTTCCACAAATCTAGAGATCACATCAGAAAAACCTGTATTAAATGGGTCTTTAAGAGGTAGCCTTGCAAGAAATAAGAGCTGATGTGAAAGTTAAATTCTCATGTCATCTTGGAGCAAATTGGTCATGACCTGATTTGGAGTAAGTCTGTAGTGCTATTTGCACTTCTCTAGGAAACCATCTTGGAACAAGCCAGATGACAATGACTAAAGCAATGTGTAGCAGGGTTAATTAATTGGTCATATCTCTTACAGAAACGGAAAGGGTTGTTATAAAGTTGCAACTATTCCAGATTCAAGTAAAATCATTAAATTGTTAAGCCTTAATCAAAAAGTTTGGGAACACTAAATTAAGATTGCAAGCTAAAATATAGTTTCTCTGCCTATAATGATATATATTTGTGTTCAGACACATCCACATCTGCATCTTCACTTGAAATCAGGAGATTCCAGCCAAATCTTGCAGTTTGTGGTCCTTTGACTTGGCTTTGTTGTATACTGTTCAACATCCCATGGAACAAGCTACACTTGTAGAAAATCAGTTGGATTTCTCTTCAAGAATTAGCTCATTTTTTGTTGTTATATAACTTCTAGTGTTGTCCATTTTTATAATTTAGTTATGCATTAATGTCATAATAGTAAATTTACACCATGGTAAGCTTCATTTTCTGCCTCCAGGTTGTCAAGTAAAAAGAAGGTCATCACAGAAGGAAAGGAAAAGCAGGTGAATGCAAAATCTCTTTCATCATTACAGTGTTATGAGTTTGGTTTTATTCATGATTATTTTCTCTATGTAACATTTCTAAACGCAAGAACTTCTGCTTGATGGCTACAGTAAAAAGATCCAAGATGGCAGCTTGAAAAAGAAATCTCCATGTCATGCTCCCCCATAACAAATTTTTGTTTGCTTTTTATTTTTCACTAGTTTTCTTTGATGTAAAGTGAAATTATTTAGGCTGAAAGTGCCAGTTGCTTTTTGCATGGATAATGGAACTCAGGAAATGCAGACTAGGTCTTGTCAAGAAAGTTCAGGTTTTAAAATTGTTCCAGACAAGTTTGCAGAGGTATGAAAATCTCTTCTCTGTAAAATTGTTAGATTATGTGTTACATTGTAACTGCAAAATGTTGAAGCTGATCATATGCTGCCCCCTGCCTCTATCCAGGGACATTTAGAAGGACACTGCACAGTTTTTCTAATTCGTTGTTTACTTCGGATGAATTTGTTTTGAGGAAATTGTCTGAGTGTAAAGTCTATCCATCCCTAACCTATGATGGAAGTGTATCTTTGTTCTAAAACAAAATCCTAATTGAACAAGACTTGTTGCAAAATCACAATTTGTAGAACCTACAAATGAAGGGGTGGGGGGGAAGGCGGGGAGAGAGACAAGAAATCCTTCTAAGTAACCTGTGAGGAGACTGATTCAAAGCAAGCTATAGAGTCATGGGGTCTCATTCCCTTATCTGCTTATACAAGTTTTGCCTTGTTGTTATCTCACCTTACTAACACTAGACTAAAACTGGTGTAAACAATTAAGAACCAAGCTCACATTGCTTCAAGATGGCACAGTAAAATGATGTGATGTACCCATGGTTGCCTATTGGAAGATGGAGAAGTGATAGTTAATTTTAAGGGTTTAGCTGTGAGAGGATCTCTATGCATGTCCATGCAAACATCTGTCTGCACACTTTAAACTGCACTTCTGCAGCTTCAGGAGACAGTACCTGGGGTAGGGACTTGCAGAGGTTGTCCAGGGGAGTCCTCTAACCAGCTATGACACTGCTCTGTAACAGGTTTGTTCTGCACGTATTGGATCAGTGCAGGCTGCAGCAAAGGAAAAGCTGCTGACATCCACAGGGAGACAAGGGAAGGAGTCTACCTTTTTCTCGTGTCTTGAGTAAGGAGCCTGCATGCCAGCAGCAGGGAGGACAGAGGTACGCTGTGGGCTGTGCTCAGTGCCAGAAGTAGAAGGTGGACACAGCTGTATCTGGATTTCTTTAAAAAGTTGTGGAATAATGTGATTAGGGAGAGAAAGATGAATGCAGCAGGCTAATTTGCAGTACATATGAAGTCTTCACAAGGACATCAAAGAGTGAGGGGCAGCAGCACATTCTGTGTCCTCAGCCAGGTAGTGTGACAAAGTTGCTCCTCTGAGTGCCATTTTCCATGGATTGTTACAGTAAGCTAGTCTAGACAGAAATACCAAGAAGCCATGCTAATACCAGAGTTCAGTTATGATGAGAAAGAAAAGTAGACCAAGATTTTGATCCAAGTGAAAGAGAGAGACCACTGAAAAATTGTGGCACAAGACAGAAGTCTTTGAACAGCGCTTGAAAATTATATTAAGAGAAAAAACAGAGATATTAATATTTGTGGAAGGACATTGCAGAGCCTTTTAGGAATGCTGGACTAAGTGTGTGTAGCTTCTACCATTTTTTTGTAAGTGAATGTCAATCACATACAGAGAGCTGAAAAATCAAGTATTGCTGATGCAGGACTGATTAAACTTCATGACTGAGATCATTGCAATCAACAACAAAAAAAATCTGCTCTGCAGTTACATTGCTGTTTTTTCCCAAAGAATGCAGGTCGTTCTTTTTATCTCTCCTGTGGAGGCAGGGTGCTTACAAGAGGAGCTAAACAAGTAAAGAGTCTTTTCATGTCCCTTTTTCGATTTTAATATTTCTCTCTTTTCCAGAAGGGATGCAAATGTGCTGTGTGGGCAAACTGAAAATGCAGACCTGTTTGTATTTGACTCTTGATAAAACTCCTTTCAAAAACAGTAACACATGCCATGAGACTGGGAAGAAGGGAGAAGAGAAAGTGAGGAAGTTGAGAAATACCTTACATTGAGATTTTTATCAAGTAAAGTGCAAAACCACTTTCCCTGTCAACAAAGTGATTGAATCATCAGACTCACCAAACTCTTTTTGACCACTGTGTTTTATCAGCTTTGGAAATCATGCTTCAGGAATATCCAATACAAATGATATTATCAAACACCTATAGCATTAGTTAAAAAATTGCAACATATATATAGTACAAATGGGTTTACAAGCAAGGATTTAGGCAGCAGAGCTTGTCTACTCCTTTCCCTACATCTACTCACCCAATCCTGCAGCCTGAGAAGAGACAGACAACACAACTCAGGCTTATTAACCTTCAGCTGGTGTCCCACTCCAAGGACCAGGAGGACAGGCAGTCTATTGTCCTTTCTTAGTTAAAGCTACCACCAGAAAGCTGCTCCAGGATCTCTCAGTTTCTACCTGCTATCATGGAAAAATATATAAAGGCCACAGCCACTTTCCTACCTTCATTCTCATTCTTTAGGGGAGAGGGGAATATTCTCTCTTCTGTTCTTCTATCTTAGAAAAACATTTCCCCTGTCTCTCTACAGGTGAAAATTGGACTTTTTACCAACTACTATATGTAGAAATGTAATATTTCTGTTTGTAATTCCAATTTCACAGTTGAGCAGGATCTGCAGAGACACAGAATTCTAATAAAATTGCAGAAACACTTAATGCAATGACTGGCAGAAGGAGAAAGGGTTTGTGGCAGCTCCATTTTTCTGATTATGTTAACAGAACATGGCATGTGCTTTTCTAATACATAGACAACCATTCCATTTCCATTTTAAATCAGATGACTGAAATTCATCAGATGACTTTTTTAGAGAATGTGTTTACCACCTGAATGATCTAATAATACAGAAGTAGTTATTTTTCTTCCTTCGAATTAATGTTCCAGACTTGAAGTTTAATGAAGTTACATGGGGTAATTTCCAAAATTGTCTAAGTGCAACAATGCAATTTCAGTAAATTATTTATGCATACTTGATTCAGCAATTAGAAGACAGGAGCCTATAGTGATTCACACTAGGAAGTCCTTTAAATAACAGATAAGTATTTCAATGTACTAATGGAGTAGGGGGAGAGTAGTAACAGAAAATATGAATAATTTCTGCAAAATCAACTAAATGTGGTAATGTATAAAGTTCTCAAAATTTGTTACAAATAATTTTTTACAGGAAATTAGTTTGAAAGTGAACATCTGCATAAAATTTGCCTAGCTAACTAACACCTCTTGTCAACCTAGTATCACGATTGCTGGATCAAATATTCCAAGTTCCCCCAATCCCTGAACTTAGATGACTCAAATGTGACCTGTCTAATGTGTCAGATGCTCATTTACATGTGGTCATACTTGCTGGAATCGGAAGTATATACAACCTCTCCAGTTCTGTTACACAAAACAAATTCCATCTTCTAAGAAAAGATTATTATCACTATTAAGTATGCAAAAGTATCAAATGTCAGTGAGAGAGGAACTGAAGGAGAAACTGAAAATCAGGCTAAACTCTCTGGGTCAAGCAAGTGCAGACCTTAGAGAGAACATACACATGTTGTTTTCTGTTTGTTTAGATGTGTTTTTTTCCCCTTTGCTTTCTTCAGCTGAATAAAAGCTAATTTTTAATGCATGTTTAGAAACCAAGTAAAAATTACTTTAGCTGACTTTTGTTGACCCCAGTGAGCCTCAATCATTGTAGGTTACAAGGAAGTTATCACGTGAATTGCTATGTGATTTATTCCTGTAAGTTATCATGAGGTCTCCAAATGACTGAAAATGTGAAGATTGTCCTTGAGGCACAGTTTAATTGGTGGTGCTGAAGGACTGTGTTATAACACTTCTCATTTATAATCTCATCCATTATCCCTTTCATTCCCAAATAACACCACTGCAGCTATAGTGAGGCTAGGTCTAGGAGCATTATCCTGTATCTCTAATTAGTGGCCTTTTAATAATGGCACAGAAGAGCTAAGGGAAATTTGCCTTACATTTATTCAATCTGGCCTCATCCTAGACTTACATATTGGACTTCCATTTCTAGCACTACTAAGTCTTACATGAAAGGCATTTGAAACTGTATATATTGCAGTTACCAAGGAAATGCCTTACTGGAAATGGTTCTTGAAACACCACAGACCACTAATGCAATCAAAATAAAAGTAGGAATCATCATCAGTGATTCAGAGGCCCTCATCATTGTTTTCCAAGACAGGACTCTTTCACCACATCCCTTTCCCTTGGTTTGCCAGCAGGGCCATGCTGGAGTCACAGAACAGTAAGACCTATCTTCTGATGCCATCCTTAATCCTCCCTGCCTTTTTCTTTCCCAGTGTGACACTGTCAGGCAAATCTTCATTTCTCTTCTGTAATCACAGTTCTGTTTCCTTTCCATGTCTGTCTCCCATTATTACAAAGCAGTCCTCCTGCTGTCCTCCCAGCCACCACAGTACAGCAGCCAGGGCTGGCCCCTGTGACACTTCGGTCCCTCACTGAGCACAGATCAAGATGATGCACTCTCTGTCTTTTCTGGCCTCTGCATGTCATCCAGAAAAGTAGCTATCTAAAGACTGCACTTTCTAATTCAACAAATCTGCTCCCTGTGGAGGAAATTTAGGGGTGTGTTGCAGCAATTTATGCCAGCAGTTGAGGAGGTCAGCTAGCAGTTCTGGCATAAACTGGCAGCAAAATAGTCTTGAATGGTCTGAGGCAAAAAGCCAATCCTGACTGATGTGGAATCCATGTAACCAATTTTAATGTTGAGATTCCTTTGTACAGTGTGAAAATCAGGAATCAGTGTGATTTGGGTGTTCATACATGCCAACCACAGTCAAATGACAGAAGCTGTACACCTGGACTGCCTAGAGGGGCAGTGTCCCCTCCTTCAGGGTCAGCACTGAGCGCAGGGGAAATAACCTGCTGGGCTGTGCAGTCCTGTCACTGCACCCACCTGTGCATGTTTTTCCAGTCCCATTGGTCACATGATGACACAGAAGCAAAATCAGCTGTGATGTATCCACAATAAAAAGGGGCAGAAAAATCTAAGCTCTTGAATTACTTGTACTGATTTCAGAGATTTATGCCAGTGGGTTTTCTGTGAATGTGGGGAATATACACGTACTAGCAGTCAGAAGAAAGCCAGAAAATCTTTTGGCTGGGGAAAGGAACAATTTTGAGAGAAAGCACTGATGAAGGAAGGATGTGGTACCAGGGATGATGCCTCTAGAGTCACCTTCCAGACTAGGAAAAAACTGACATTTAAAACTGACAAAAACTGACTTTAAACAGCCATCCAAATTTTGTAGGTCTGAAAAATTCTTTTAAATGGTGTTTCAGAAAAGACTGTGAACTGATATTGCAGTTTTTCACTGTGCACTGTAAAACAATAAGCTAAATAACAGCAGCACAACAACTCTGTGAGGAAATGTGATCTGGTTTTATTCTGAAAGAGGGAGGTTTTATAGTACCCTTCAGTAAAAAAAAGAAGTAGAATGCATCTGTGCTAAACATAAAGGACTTTTTTTATTGAAAATAAGTTTGCAACTTCATTTTTCTTTCAAATTGATGAAAATAGGTTACAGTGTGTGATATAAAATTATGTAGTGTTACCATGCATGAGACCAATTGCATAATAAATTATCTAGTCTGTAAGCATTGCAATATGATTTTATAGGACTTTCGAACAGAAAAAGCCCAATACAAATAAAAAACAACTAAAGTACTTTCTGCCACAAACTTGTATTTTCACGTTTTTTGTGTGCTGTTTTTCTTTCTGTTTGGGCTTTTGGGCTTGTTTTTATCATTGGGTGGGTGTTGTTGGGAGGGTTTCTTTCACTTTCATAGCCTTAACAAGACTAGAAATATCACTGATTTTTTTTTTATGAAATTTTTGTTTTTCTCAGGTGGGTAGTTCAGATCTCTCTCAGCTCCTCTTAAATTGAACTGATGTAGAACTTGTGAACTCCCCTTATCATTGTGTATGAAGTGTTTCAATTACCTCCTAGCTCCAAAGACATTTTAATCTACAGATGGCCTTGTTAGTCTTTTCCCCACCTTTTTCAAGGTAAGGCTGAAGTAAGAATCCTCTTTCTTGATTTACATTCTTCTTAGGAGTCTACCTTCTTCCTAGACCATCTGTGCTTCATATCAGCCTTGCATAAAGGATGTGACTATCAAGGCTTCTGACCATACCTGTCTAAATGTAGCACTTCTGTAGAATTTGCCTGGAGTCAGTGTGTAAAGATGAGATTTCTCCACTTTAGAAACATTTTATGGGTTTTCTAAAAGGGAAGGGGAATGTGATTTTGAAATGTATTGTTTTCATCTTATGCAAAGTTCACCCTGACAGTCGGCTGGCAAGGATCAAAGCTTCATATGGCATGTTGAAAGGTCAAATCGTGTATTAAATTGTGCACTGAAAAATCAAAGCTTTGTAATTTACAGGCAATAGCTCAGAAATTCATACTTGAGGAGCAGGGTCAAAAGAAAGCTCTTATTCCTCTTAATTCACTTGGCAGCAGAGTTTCTTTCTGTGTCATAGCAGTGCCTCCTGCTGCTGCTGCCATGCAGGTCTGTTGATGTTTCTCCTAAACATTTCAGGGCTTGTAAGGGTCTGTGCTCTCAGTCTGCCTCCTGCTATGGTATGCTTCTTTCAGGATATAAGAAAAAAGGGCTTTTGGAAATATCTGACAGCAGTTTTTCTGTATCTCGATATCCTCTTGGTAATACGGATAAAATATTGTCCGTAACATGTAAAAAAAGTTTGTAAAGATTGTGTTTGCAAATAAACTGGTTTTTTATATATCATTTTGAAAGATCTCAATTATAGATTTACTTTATCCATGTATACAATAAATAACTATCATAAACAATAGCAGTTCTAAATTTAAAAAATCATTTCAGTAATTCTGATCTGCTTCAAAAATAGCTTCCAGCTTGATCGTAAAGGCGAAGAAAATGGCTTTTTGCAGCCTTGCTAACACAGAAGAGTTACATTGTTTTGGTTACAACCTAGGCATAGGTATGGATTTAGCTAAATTGCTCAATATCCCATATGAATAAGTTTGGTTTATAACTGATTTATATGGATTTGTCTCAGTTCAGTCATTGAGTTAACTGGATCTGTAAAGGATTTGTATTACTTTTAACTACATCAATTTAAAAAATAACAATTAAACTCATGCAACATAATTTTGTAGACAAGACCTACAAATAGGAAAACTAACTCTTCTTTTGTCCTTCTTGGAGTTTTGGTCTTACCTCACTTTCACATACTCTTCTGTCCAGAAAGGATGATTTCAAAAAATTTGTGGAGCATTAGGCCAAGAGATCAGAATCAGTCTATTACCTAGATGATCTCTCTTACTATTGTTTTTAGTGCTAAATGTAGAGCTTATTAATGCAAATCCTTAGTGGTGATCTGCTTAGGGACACATAGGGGAAGTGTAGACATGTTGTCTTCCTTATTGTCCCTCAAGAATTCAGAAGTACTTCATCATGAGGCTGTTACCTTGCATCCCTGCTCACTAGCCCTGCCCCTGGTTACTCAGTGCAGACTTCTGTGTCATTGCAGTTCAATTGCTGTCCTGTCACAATGTGGAGATATCTGTAAGCTCTTGATACTCCTGGCAGAGTGGAGATTATTTGAGACAAACCAGAGGAAAGAGTAAAAACAGGAGTGGAAAACTGAAGGAGGGCAGGTTTAGATTAGATATAAGGAAAAAGTTCTTCACTATGACCGTGGTGAAACACTGGAATAGGTTATAGAGAGAAGCTGTGGATGCCACAACCCCTTTAAGTGTTCAAAGCCACGTTGGACAGGGCCTTTGTGGAACCTGGTGTAGTAGGAAGTGTCTCTGTCCATGGCAGAGAGGTTGAAAGAAGGTGATCTTGAAGGGTCCTTCCAACCCACACCATTCTATGACAGTATGAAAGAAAAAAAGTTATCCATGAGCAAAGACTGAATAAGTTGGACTTATTTAGCCTGGGGAGAAGACTGAGCAAGACCTGCTAACAGCCTTCAGAAACAGAAATGTTTGTTCTCTAAAAGAAAGGAAGATCCCATTCCCATTTTTTCTTGATGGAAGAGGTGATATCCGAAACCTAGACTGCAGCCTGAATAGTCTGGGTAGATGATCAAAAACCCTCCTAATCCTAAGAAAAGGGGAGTGCCTGAGTAGGTAAATCAGGGACACTGCAACTTATCCTTCATTAGAAGTTTAAGAGCATTGTTCCATGTCAGGAGTATAGAAAATGGTGCAACAGGGTATTATCTAAGCCAATTTTTCTATAACTGCTGTATGCTCAAGGCATTAATTCTTCCCTATTTATGCTTTCAGCACCCTGAGAAAATGGTTTTCTTCATTCCAAAATCAAAACCACTATTTGTCTCCTGCAGTGTTAAGCAGAAGCAATATTTATTTATTCTTGACTGGGACAACCTCCTTCTTGCCTATTCAAATAGTCATTATTTGACAAGCATTGTGCTTGGGTTTGAAATGGATAGTAGTATTATCTAAAACTGAAGTTCCTTTGGCTAGGCTGAGAAGTCACAGAGTGCTTCTTAACTTCACAAATCAGGTTCTTCTCCTCCTATCTCTTAAAACTCTGTTCTTAACACATTTCAGTTCAGTGAATCAAAGCCAGTCAGGTGCAATACTGAATTCATGCACAAGTCCAAACCAGTTTTGTAATCATGAAAGAACTATCCTGAAATTCCTATCTGTCTTCTGCCTGTTGCCAGTGTGGAGGACAGTCTGCTACCACCCTCTTGCAGGGGGACAAAACCAACCATGTCCCATGCCTGGCAGCCTGGGTCAGGGCTGCTCTCAGGTCTGCCTCAGCTACCTTGGACTGGCTGTGGATTTTAATAATACAGGAAATAAACAGGAAGAGTCTTTCCTTCCCGGGGTTTTAAGTAGTTTTGCACCTTTAATCCAGATCTGGTATGATACTTGTTATTGCATACTTCCTGGGAGACATCTAGTATTAACCTGCTAGCTGACAGTAATTCCTACATGTCTCTAAAGCAGCTTCCTAACCTCTGTCAGTTGATGGTGGGAGCTGTGCAGAGGCAGTCTGTCAGCATGGCCAATTCTTACTCCACTTCTGAAGTGAGTAGCTATTACGATCATACAAAAAGCTGAAACC
This sequence comes from Scytalopus superciliaris, assembly GCA_013400415.1. Lineage (NCBI taxonomy): Eukaryota > Metazoa > Chordata > Aves > Passeriformes > Rhinocryptidae > Scytalopus > Scytalopus superciliaris. Next base: position 816,848 of record VXBX01001048.1, read on the forward strand.
AACATAGTATCCCAGGTCTAGGCCACTCTGTCAGAAAGAAGAACTGTGCCCACAAATCTTTTATTTTTGCCAGCCCTGTATTCCACAGGGCGTAGTGAAACATTAGCAGACAGTTTGACCTATATAGTCCAACAGCAGAGCATTTGATGATTCGTCTGCTAGGCAGGCAGTGCTCAGTCACTGCTTGAAGTGGGTGCAGGGCAGGGCAGTGATTAGATCAGGAATCAGGGTCTTCTCCTCATGTTGTTGCTGACTCACCATGTGGCTTTGAGCATTGCCCTTGGTTTCTTCAATTCCTTCACAAACAAGAACCAAGAGCTATTTGTGAGCAGAAAGCACTGATGGCTTGACGTGCTTTCAGGCAAGTTGAGGCTGGGCAAAGGACTGCAAAGCAACTAACCTGCATCTCAGTTTGTTGCACTGTTGCAGCCAGCTTCATTGAAAACACAGAAGCCTGCATGACAGTATATTACCAGCACATCTACCTTCACTGCCTGTGCAAACTTTGTGGTGAGTGTAGTATGCGTAGGGAGTGTGGAAAATGGAACACTGACTCAGAAGGGTAGTGATAAATAGCTTTTATTAATTTATTCTTTCTAACACATGAAACCTAATCAGTAAGGTAACCTTGACAAACAATCTTTTGTTGCTACCAGCTGAGGAGACCCTTTTGCTCTTCCTTGTTCATCTTCTCCAGATACAAGACAGCAGGAAGAGGCAGAGCAAACCATTATGCCCTGCTGATGTCCATATTGTCTCACTCCCAGTGAGACCTGCAACACTCAGCACATGAAGACAAATCCTCCTGGTGTATGTTCATATGTTGTGACTGAAGCACACTGCTTTTTCCTTCTTAAGCAATAAACCACAGATCTTTTGCATTGCTGGGAATAGTGTCATTTTCCTTTGTATTTTGTGGAGCAAGAAAAAACTTTCAGAATTTAATGGCAGAACACGTCATCACAGTGTTGAGAAGTACACTTACTATTCAAGTTCTTGTATATTCATGCACCAAATTTCAAGGTGCTTCACAGGATGTAATAGGAAAAACTATTCGTGGTTTTAGGCACAGCAGTATCATTTTAAATGTAATGCCTTGCATGCTCATTCTCACAATGTTCACTGATAATAATATAAATTTTTGAGCATTAATTAAATTCTGAAAAATTATTGCCTACCAAGGATGTCATGGTTGCCACTAACCATCTTAACCACATTGATGAACAGAAGGAAGTAAGAGACCACAATCAGGAAAATCACCTTATCTTTGAGCTGTGGAAGGCCCACAAGACTAGCAGATAGTTTTGCCTGAGTTAGGCAGAAGGGAGCAGTGAATGCAAAGACTAAACAATTTATTATGCTATTAAGCTTACAAGGCGCCCATATTTGTCCCACTCCTGTAGGGAGAATGTGCTGTGAGTGAAACACTGGTAGTCACCTGTGAGACTAATAGTCACCCATGTTATCTTGGTGTCACAGCAGAGAAGCCAAGCACAACATGGATGCTCAGATTTGAACACCTGTCTCATGCCTCCTCAACTAGATTTGAAACCTACTGAAGTGAAAGGCAAGCCTGCATGCTGCTTCCTGTACACTGCCCACCTATAATTAAACAAAAGTTTATACAATTGATGTTGTCCTGACATCATATAATTTCCAGATAAACCTCATTTGCAAATGTATTGCAGACCTTTTTCAAAACAAATAGAAGCATGGCTCCAAAACCTATGTAGCAATACCAAGAATGTTTTCCAGTAACAAATAGAAATAATGGAGCAGAGGATGGAAGGGATTTATGTATGTACCAGTCATTCTGAATATAATTTCAGGGTGCATTCTCCTCAGTGATATCTGCTCAAATAAGCTCAAGAGCCAAAGAATTTAGCTCAGAAGTGCAGTTAACAACTATTCCTCAAGATATTGTGCCATACTACAGTGCTTGTCAATTAACTATTATCAATTGAGAAAAGGAAATAAGCTTCTATTTTGTCCAGTGAATGAAAAGAATGACAGAAGCAACCATTTTTATTGCTGTATTTATATGAATAATATCAACATAAGACAGTCAAAGTGAAGACAATTACCTCTTCATTTTCAATCACCGACTGTACAATGTCCCTGAGTTTTAACATCCGACTCAATCCTGTTTCACTGTTGCAAACATGAACTAGATACCAATTGATTTTTAAAATGAATGTGCTATGATTCAACAATAGCTGCAGGGAAGTAAACCAAAACTACTCACATGCTTGTGACTCTGTCTCTATAGTGGCTGAATACCTACAAAGAGGATATCGGTTCTAATAATGCAAACCTGATCCAAGTTTTGTGTAGATATCTCTCTCTCTGCATCCCAAACTTACTCTCATTATATCTGAGTTCACATGGTGGACAAAGACTGCAGTTTAGCAGCAGGATAGTTTGCCTGTTTTGATGAACTGATATATGAGATCTGTGCATGTATCCAGAGAGTATTAAAGCTGGAGATCAGAGTAGAAAGATCCTCAAGTCTTTATAAAGGAGCCAAACATCTTTGGGGACAGAAAAAAACATCTCCAAACATACATTTTTCCACTAATAAGGCAGAAAACTTTGTGTTCTTCATGCTAGAAAAAGCTTTCAGAACAATGAGTGGACCTTAAATTATAGGCTTTTTCCTGCCTCTCAGCACAGCATGTCCGTGTGCAATTTCTTCTCAGCAGCCTGCTGTCACTTCCTTTAAAATAACAGCCTGGAGATGTTCTATGAAATTGTTCAAGCTTTCAGAAACGTGATGGTACAGACTGCTGCTTCTCCCCTCTCCTGAATGGGCCTGCCCCACTCTGCCTCTCTCCATCCCAACAAGCACTGCAGGGTCAAGTCTATAGCAATTTCACTGGGAACAGGCCTTAAGTCATTTGCATGCAACATGAAATAGATTGGAAGGGGAAGACTTTATCAGTGCATTTTCTTTTTCTTTTCCAAAGGAAGCAGAAAGAATAACTACTGTGCTTCTTTTGATGAACAAAATTCACTTCTGAATTCACGAAAGTTATTCCCCTTGTGACAGGACTGAATTTAGCCCAAAATGTATTTGCTTCTTACTTTGCATTCAATAAGACGTATTATGATTTAATATTTGCATTAAAAAATGAATGATATCTGCTTGACTTTTTGTTAAGTTACATACTCCACAAAAGTATTAAAAAAAAAAAAANAAAAAAAAAAAAACCTTACATCCATTTCTGTGCTATGTATGGCTCTTTAGCTCCACCGTCTGGTAGTGATTTAAAATTTTATAAAGACAGGTAAAATCAATTATTTTCTAATGTAAGTAAGATCTTACTGTTATGCTTCACAAGATATGAGTCTTTAAGGAGCCTGGGTAGTATAGCTGTCTGTCAGTTCCAGTAGATGAGAAACATATATTGATGTTAGATGTTTGTTTGCTCTTGAATTAAGCATGTCTAGCAATTTGTTATATTAATTGGAAATTTTCTCAAGTTATAGAACTCAGATCTATTACTTACAGGGTTTTGTGTATTATGGATCAAAATCCTAGATTGATCCATTTAAGAATTGGAACATTCTGAAACTTAAGAATTGCCTTTTGAGTATTTCCTTGGTCTGCCTTTCCTTCTCTGTTCTTCCAAGAATTATCATGAGCTTCTAAATAAACAGTTTACAAGAAATTAGTTCTGTTACCTTTTCCATCCTTGTGTTGTCAACCTTCTTTTGATGAGGCTTTGCTACTTCTTGAGTGCTTACCCTTAGCAAGTGCCAATCTGTATGCTGAGGTAGGAAGGGGAGACGCACCTTCTTCCATAGTGCTGGTACTCAAGAACTCATGGTAAGGACCCTGGTACACACAGTTAGTCAGGTGGGAAGACAGAAATTGACTGGGAAAGGAGCCAGCCAGGTGTCCTGGGAAAAACATTTTCCTTCAAACCATCACTGCTGACTTTGAAAGAAGCACTAGGCAGCTACACAGTCTTTACTGTAGAAAAAACAAAGCACATTCAAAGCCAAGCCCTGCCCTGTTGACTTCCTTCTACCAAAGGACCTTATGAAAAGGCATAGTCTGAGTTTGATTCATATGCACTCAGTATAGCAGCTTCAATCCACAGACACTGCAAAAACATCACCTGCCTTCATGCAGCACTTGACAGTGCTGTCTTCAGGATTTGCAGAAAGAACCTGCACTTCACAAAGCAAGACCCCAGCTGAACTGAAATCTGGGAAAAGTAGAGTAACATTTTTTGAATGTTTTCTAAAAAGAAAATGAAAGACAAATATAGAAGGCATGTAATTTTGCCCCTTATAATTTTGTCCATCCCCTACTGCCATATCACACTTCCTATCCCGTGACACTTTTTTACACCAAATCTAAATACATTTGAATGCTTCAACTGAATTATAAGCATGTCTTCCTATACCTGTTTATTTCCATTTTGCTATAGTTAAATAAAGAGAAATTATATGCTTTGAGGGAACTGGAGGAACTAAATTAAATGTAACAGATAGTTCATCACTGAATAAATAATTGAAAGTAATACCTCTTTTATTTTCATAGACAGTCTTTTTGAACATCGGTGAAGTAAGATAAATATGGGGATTTATTTTTTTAATTGTGGGCCAAAAGATTCAACAAGAATATCTTTCAAAGCCACTCTTCTCTAGTAGAAGGACTTACATGGGGATAATATTTATTTCATTTCTTAACTGAATACTCTGTTCTTAGGTAAATACCCACATATTTGTAAATAAGCATTTCAGTCAGATGTGTTGTACCTATAGGGATCTTTATTCATACACCATTTCATTATATTTTCACAAAATAATTCCATTGTTCAGTGCATAACTGTAGATTTGCTCTAATCCATAGAAAACTTCCTTATCCCTCATATTCACCAATTAGTTTAACTATGGGTTTTGGTGTGGAATACAGGATCCTCTGTGCAGTATGTTTCACCTCTCATTAGCGCATTTGTTGAAAGTGCTGGTCTCCAGTTCTCAGCCCCTCCTACCACAAACAACCATTCTATCATTTGGAGCCCATGGCTGCATACTGATAAGGAACAGGTTTGATTTTTCAGATGGAGACATCAGACACGGCTTACACGTTCTGCTCCTTCATGTCGCCACCTTCCTACATGTCTCCACAGATCTGGAACACCTCTGACTGTTTGGGCTCTCTCTGTGTGCCATGTCCCATGCTCATCTTGAAGGTGCTGCTGTGGCCCTGGCATTGGGCTGTGTTTTCATCCATCACCTTGCTCTGGCTGAGCAGCGCACACACCAAGTGACTGTTGCTTCTGTCTCTCTTGCTTCTCTTCCAGATCTGTCAACTTTAAAGCCCAAGGAGGAGAGATATTAAAAGACCATACAAAGTGTTCATGGATCTCTTTTTGTGACAGCTCAGGAGACACTTGCCTTACTCAACATCATTTCCAAACAAAAGCACAAACAGGCTAGGGAGCCTGAAGAATTTATTTATGCCCATAAAAAATGCAATTGAGCACAGAGTTTACAGGTCATTTCTTGCACTACCTTCTTAGCTCAGCCTGAAGCTAGGACTTCGGGGGTTAAACTGGGGATGAGTTTCAAACCTGTAGCTCTGTTGTGTTCCTAGGTCATTTTAAAATGTCAGCACTCATAGTGCTAACGTATTACAACTGATCTTAAAGTCTTGTGCTTCTCAGTTTTAAAACGAGCCTTTCAGTTCACCTACAAAACATGTATTTTTTCCTGACAGATGAATAATAAGCACATGGAAAAAGTAGCTTTTATAACTGACTAGTTGGACTTGAAAGTGTATGTTTTGTATGCATAAAAATGTACACAGGCCAGCAGTGTCAAAGCCTTAAAAGGAAAGAGCATTATGGCTTCTGCTAAATGCAGCTATGCTGCTAAATTGCCTGTGATCCTAAAGAACAAATCTTGCAAGAATAATCTATGTTTTCCTACTCGGTGGTAAAAGTCAGGTTCCCCTGAGCACAATCTTCCTTCACTATAGTGCTCGCATCTCCATTCCAGGTACTGTGTGGAAGATGCCTGACTACAGCCTGATCTGTCCCTTAACACCTTCATAAGGCAACTTCATTCGAAATGAGGCAAGGGGTCTTCCAGCCCTCTGTGATCATATCCAGATATTGAATCACATGAAATTAAAGATTTTATGGTGTTTGTTTGATGGCTGCCTAATTGTTGCTTTGTAGCAAATACAGGTGGATTTTGGCCCATGATATTAGGAGGCAAATGTCTACCACTCCAAAGCTACTTTGCCAGTCTGTCACTGTTAGGAAAGACACTGAAATTGTTATGTATAGAAAAATTAATTCCTCTTTCATCCTGTAGGCTATCAAGGTTAATGTTAAGCCAATACCGTGGAACACCAAGTTTAACTTTTGGCACCAAGACAGAATTTTTATTCTGTCATTTAATAATCGGTTTATGCCTTCTTCTAAGCGTGAAGGCATCTGTTCTCTTGACTTACAAATCAGGATATGTAGGTGAAGAAAGTTAAACACGGAAGATTTATTCGAGGAGGAAAAAGAATTTTGCTGAAGGAAGCTTTTGCTGCTGGGATAACTAGGCCTAGAAAAAACCCAGTGTGGGAGAAAATTCCCTCCCATGAACAGTACTACCTACTTTTTCCTGTCTGTTTTGAGAAGTTAACTCGCCTACTGCAAGAAGAGATAAAAGTTCTCACATTTGTTGGAGGCCTCTCAAGGACAGAAAGAAACCATGAGGCACAGAGGAGATTATCTCTTTGAAGTTATGCACACGCAAAAGGTGTTATTATAAAGGCATCGGAACAGGACTCACAGGGCTGCTTTTTTGCCCCGCTACGTTTTGACTTAGCAGTGTATCCAGGGTTTCCAACTTCAAAATAAACTTTTCCTTAAAACCTTATCCGTGGTTTGGTCATCTGGATTTACCAGCGTGTGAATCAGTTCTTACAGGATATTAAGAATACAGCTCCATGATATGTTACCCTTGGTTGCAAAATTGTTCAAGCATTTTAAACAATCTTTTGCTTGCTGACTTTCTTTTAACTCAGAACATTCTAGTGATCAGGTTTATGGAGTAGCCCTAACCAAAAGTTTTACTGTTAGAATGATGGGTGGGAAAGCAAGACATTGCTGCCACAGGGTAAGAAGGACTGGGTAAGGGCAGGTAAGAACCGAAAACAGCTTTGTCTTCATAGGAAACATCTGTTCTGGACCAGATTTACAAATAATGCTTACCGAATTTCCATCTTGTTCTGAGTTGTTATTCAAAACCGGTAAAAACCAAATGTTATTACAAGTATATTTGATGAACTGGAAAGTAGATGGATTTCACTGACAGGTGCATGATGAATGAACTTGGGAAAAGAAAATTAAAATAACCAAGTCCTTCTTAGAAGTAGTGTTTGTAGTCGTTTATATTCTACAAGATTCACAGGCAGCAAATATTCTTAGCTATTTACATGAATTTTTGTATATTTTAAGCTTTCAGGCAAGTTGTGTATTGAAAAAATGACCTAAATATTAGATTTAGTTAAGAATTTTTACAATACCCAAGGACTGACCTGCATAAGAAAGAATCCTACTTAGTTAAACAAAACCCTGCTTCAAATTTTTTAATCTGTTCTTGTAAGATTTTTCTAAGTCACAAAGTTCTAAACAAAGCTAGAATCTATTATTTCAAAATTCTAACTTATAAATGTAAATTACATCACAATCAGAGGAATGAATTTTTGGCAAATGTTGAGGAGAAATACTGCAGATAAAGGAAGAAAATCTCATTATGCTACTTTGAGAGTGTGTGATCGTAATAGTTCTTGACATCAGCCAGCTATACATCTTATGGATAACTACACAGGCACTAAACACAGAATCTCTCATCAGAAACAAATTGATACTTAAAACTCTTGCAAGAACACAGGTCCTGAAGATGCTGTTTGAGAAGCTGTTGAAAAGAACCTGCAGCATTCTAAAGGAGGGAACCAGGCAGGGGACAGGTTTTCATGTCATCACCTGTTTTCTGGTCAGTACCAGGGCTGCTGGAGGTAGATTCTCAGCCTCCTGCCTCCTACAGTTGTGCTGCCAAGCATATTCCTCTTTTACTCTCTTCTTCACATAGAAAGGAAGAGACAAAATTATACTGAGGAGAGATTATACAATCCCAAAACAATGGGAAAGGTTTTGTGCCCTGACCTTCATAAACTGATCATGGTGGTCAACACCATGACCTGAGAGGACAGAAGAGATTTTCCCTGTCCCAGGTGTGTTACAGACGAGCCCACCGTGCCTCAGTGGTTCACCTCATGGGGCCAGCAGGTGACCAGAGCACAAGGTGCACGAGCCATGAACGAATTACCCCTCAGATCAATTCCTCCATTCAAGAGAAAGAGAGAACATGTTGGGCATAAACCTCGGTGAGGTAAAAGAGCAAATCACAAAGAGACCAACAACCCTCCCCGTCTAACAGGAGAATGCAAGATAGTGGAAATTCCAGTTTTGAGGTCTCAAGTCAGAAGAACTATGGTTAGTGATGCTGGAGAAGCCCAGTTTGATGTTTGATGTCAGAATCACTTTGAATTTTGTTTTATTTTCAGTTTTCTTCTTTATAGACTTATTCTGTTGCTAGCTTTTATAGAAAAACAAATTGAGTGCTGGAAAAATTTGTGTTCAATGAAACATAGAGGTATAACTCTAGACTAAGGAGAGATCTATGCTCCTGCCTGGGTTATCTATAACCCCTTGAGCTCTCAAAGAAGGTAAGACCTTATATATCTAACGTTTTTCTCAATATGTCTGTTTTTGTTCCATAACCACAAAGATAACAACCTCGTCTATTCTTCCTGTTTTATCCTCACCTTGTAGCACTCCATCCATAAATGCTCTGAGTGGTCCAGGCTGTCTTATGTTATAGTATGCTCAGCAGATATGTCACTGTCTGCAGCATTTTCCTTGAATATCTTGATATTTCCAGATCACAATAATATTCATCAATGTAAAATCTGTAGTGGAATATACAATAAGCATTATATGATGTATAATAATGTTAAAAATGGAAAACCTTTATCATTTTCTATCCAGCTGTACAGGAGATAACCCATCCAGCTTATAAGACAAAGAAATTCCACCTCTGGTGTTTATTATCCAAGATTTTTCTCCATCAAGGACTCCTCTGAACAATTTATTTGAAACAATCAAAAAAAAAAAAAAANAAGACACCAAAGCAACTATGCTAATGCATTTATAAATATCAAGTAGAGACCAAATTTGCCTGTTATTATCTTGAACACCTGGAATAAAAACATTTCTCAGGTTTCTGCCAAAAATTATAAATATTGCTGGGGCATATTTAAAGACATTATTTGTAATTCACATCTGATTTACTTTCTAATTAAACAGTGTTTACAAAATTACTAAAAATGCAATGCAGGCAAATTCATCTACTACTAACACCCAAAGTGACGTCTTCACATTTCCTACTTATATCCAGAGCATTTATGAAATTCTGAATGTCCAGCAGCATTTCTCACATTATATTCAATGGGGATGGGAGGTGGAGGGGGTGGAGGGCAAGTGGAGAATATTTGTGTGTGAAAGAACAAAACTGATTTAAAGGGACCTTGTGAAATTATTTTAGTAATTTTGATTCACTGTTTAAAATAGACAAAGTTCATAGGCAAAGTAAGCTCTTATAGAAAAGTTTACCTGGAGAGACATGTAGTAGATTTCTAACATAGAGAATACCTATTTAAATGCCATATGCACCTGACAGAACCCACTCTTAAAGCACTTCTGCAGACCTTATCCTGCTGAAACTGCACACAGCATGTAGGATAAAAGTACAGTGTTCATTTTAGGAACAGAACCTCAGAAAGCTGAAAGATCTGAGCTCAATGGGATTTGAATGTTCTTTGTAGCAGCTTTATCATCCCCAGGGCCTTTGCACACCAGTTGCTAAAAGTTCAGTAGAACCTGGTTATGTTTTTATCCTAATCACATAGCATAAGTGGTAATCATTTAAAATGTTTATATATAAAGTTCAAATCTCTCTTCTGATTTGCATTGCATATATGAAACAAATACACTGAACAGACAGAACAAGGCAGACATTTAAAAAGTGTTTGGACACATTGCTTGAATAAAATCTGTGAATCTTCTTTTATAGGATCTATGGACCAATTGTATAGGATTTATTAACTACTTGCATAGCTTTTTAATGCTCACAAAAACATTTATAAAAAGAAAGGGTCATGGCTATACGCATGAACACATTTATATCCCATTTATGCAACTGGCTTAAATATATTGTGTGAGTTTGTGGACAGAAACAGTCAACATCTGTGACTGACACTCTTGAGTAGCCAAGAGACTAAACTGTGTTCAAATAAACCACTGAATTTGTTTCAAGACATAGCAAAGCAGAAAGTCATTTCATAGCCAAAATTATATTGAAAACAATTAGAATTCTAGTTGGATTCAGCTGTGTTCATATCTTTTCATATTTATAAAGCTTTGAAGGTAACCTAGGTAGCAAAGTCAAAATACTTATTTCAGGTAAGTACACAGCCTGCTGTGAGGGAGGCACCTTGTTCATCCAGTCAGGTGAACAGCAGCAAAAGTATTTGATGACAAGTCAAGTTTGGAATTGAAAACTCATTCAAAAGCCATATTATTTCATTATGCTCCTTTAAACTATATTCACTTGTGATATTAGCTGGATATTTTCAAGCACAAATATATTTCCCAAACCAGGTCAAGGACACTGCTGAGAGAATCTAGGATTTGGAAAATTCTGTTTGACCAGCTCTGCAGATTTGAACAAATCAAAGTCTGCTCATGAATACTCTGCAAATACAGAAGGAGGCTAAATTTGTCAAACAAATTCTTAACTATACAATGTTTGCCCAAAGCTACTCCCTGTTCCAAATGCCCGTTAGTCTCAGATGGTGTTCTTTATCTACTCAATATAGAAAAAAATCCATATTGGGAATAATTAAAGGGCTATGAATTTTAGAGAAAAGATGTTTACTCCAAGCTCTGGTGCATCTCTACATGGATTTGACTCTGACAAAATGATGGTGCTTCTGTAGTCTATCACCTTTATTTTTACAACAGAAATAGTTTAACTTGAACAAACGAAAGTCACTCTGAAAGAAAGAGGATCTCAGACCCTATGGCTGAGCAAGCCTGGGACTATTTCATTATATCTGACCCTCAGACCCAACACCCAGTCAGTCCCTCTCTGCATTCTATGTGCTGCTATGTCCCACATGCATGCAAATGTGCAGTGAATGTCACTCATGTATCAAAATGCCTTCTCCATATACTGTTTTATGATGGAAACCAAGTATTCACCAGCCTATTCCCACCTGTCTGCAGAGGCAGAGAAACAGGTCATGGGCATCCTTTAAGTTTATCCCCAAATCCAGTGAAACAAAATATATGACACTCAACATTATTTTTTCTTGTATTTCTTTTTTTTCATTTTTCATTTTGTTTATGCTTGGCAGGAAGTAGAAAAAGTAGTATTTTTATTATTTACAGCTTTGGAGCTCTTCAACACAACAGAGTTCCAATTTTAAGCCAGAAATATATTGCTCCAACTTTAGCAATGAAAATATTATCCATCTCTTCTTTTCCTTACTTTGTTTCTTTGCATTTAGATAGGATGTAACTCTCATTTGGGGTAGTTTCTTAGCCTTCTGTGGTCCCTGGATAATGTCTTTAATTTGCGTGTTAGACTGATCTGGTTAATTGATCAGAGCATACTCTCAAGGCCTCACTAAACCTTTCACAGACTTCTCCCATACTACTTAGCATAACTGTTCAACTGGCAGAAAAAAAGTCTTATCTTCTCTCCCCAGAGGCAGATAATCTAGCCTCTAAATCTAGCAAAACTTGAAGCAACTATTGAAAAACTGCACAGGATGTCATAAGATCCACAGCTAACTTCTCCCTGCTAGTTTTCAGTTACTGATTGACCCTTTTTTTCTATTTCTTTTTCAGTAACAAATGGTGATTGATCAAAGCTTTTCACTGCAAATCAAAGACATTCATCCTGTTTTCTCTAAAAATTGGGGTAGTGACAAATCCACAAATGCTTTGTCTGAGTCTGTTGTTACAAAAAACTCCGGCTTGGACCAATGTATGCATTTGATCACTGTCATATCTTTTATCCAGTGCGTGAAACTAAAAACAATTACAGGAAGAAGTTTAGCCTCGTGCTTAAGCAGACTAGACCTGTTTTCTCTGGTAGGCTCAGCTGCTGAGCTTTCAAAGGTAGTTTGCAATTTTAGAGGGATTTATTTTTTAAAATATCCTTGTGTTTGGTGAGCAGAAAACAAAATACACATGCAGTTAAAGAGCAAATTGCAGGGCTGTTCTAAAGTTCCTTCAAAGCATTGCCACTGATTTCGGCAATCTTTGGGTCAGTTGCTCAGACCATTATTCCTGTGCCTATCAGTTGGTAGCAGCAGGCAGATGAAACTAATGCTTTGGACAGGCAGCACAGTTATGTGGAGCTACAGGTCAGAAAATTTATGTTTTGACCCTGCATTGCCACTGATTCAAGCCCAGACAAATCACTATAACCTACTCCATCACAGTGGTGGAACTGGATGATACTTACCCACCTTTTAAGGCACTGCACTTTGTGCTCCAGCAGCAGTAATCATTCTATGACTAGGAGGCTTAATTATTTGAAACACTTTGTGATGTAAGATGCTCTGAAAGTATGAAGGGTTAGCATTAATAACAATAATGAAAATGCAAAAAGAATAATTTCCAGTTAATTAACACAGAACCACAGATCCGTTCCGATCTTGTGGGTTATAAGCGTAGCATGTTTTCCCGAGGGCTACAGTACGATCTTTCCCCTTTCATTCATTTCAACCAACAGTTAAGTTCAGATTGCTTTTTAAATATTTAATAACTGCTTAGGACATTTTATTTTATGGTAATTCCACACCATGCATCCCTGGACTTCTAAATTCAGCACCAGGTTTTAGAACAAACAAAGCCAGTTAATTCCTCTGTGTGTAGATTAGAAAACCAACCCTCCCTTGGAGTTTCCTGAAGGTCAAGTGAAACATCCAAAGGAGTTTTTTATCATTTTTCACACCCTTCTTTCCACCCACCATCAAATCAAGCAAAGCTTCCCTTAATCATTATCAGGGAGACAAAAAGTTATAGTGCAGAGCAATGGACTGGAATTTCACACTCCATTTGCACAATAACTCTGAGGGCTGCTAATGTGCTGTTTGCTTTTTAGCAGGCATCTCTGCAGTCATCACTGAAATGCATTTTGGCGCTGCTCCCAGGGCAACTTAACTATTTATGACAGCTTGTCTTGAAGTGCCTACATGAACATTAGGATGTCCACGGCAATCTGCAAATTGACCCATCCACATGGCATTTGATATCAGATGGAAAGGGCTTTAATAATGTAATGAAAGTTAGGGTAGATGTCATTTTTAATCTATCTTTTTTACTCACTTTCTGATTTTCTGTCCCATCTTTTGGTCAGGATATGTCAAATTGTGAAATCCTTTCATATTAACAGATGCTAATGACCTCACTCTCACTTGGACTGTCTTTTATTACACATTCAGTCAGACAATAAATGGGAAATATAAACAATCACCCTATGTAAACCATTTTCCTCCAGAGAGTGAACCTGCTCCACTAGACCCAGCTGTTTGCTTATTGTCCAAGTTGACTGATGCATGAGTAATTTAAGAGACAGACATTCTTCATGACAGCTTTCATTTTCATGCTGCTCCAAGGTTCTGAGGTGGATTTTATTCTTCAACCTTTATCTCAGCTTTTTATAGTCTCTTAGAAGAAAAGCTGCGTAATAAAACAACATTTTCAGATGCACATAATAACAGGGAAGGAAAAAAAACCTTTCAGCTGAGATACAACTTTAGCGCCCAGCAGGAGTGAGGAGTTATGTCAAGGAGGTTCACCAGGATGAGAGAGGTCCCAGCTCCTAAGTCTGTTGCTGATTTATTCACAGGACAGCCAGAGTTAAGCTACCTCACCTCATTAGGCCACACTTTCTCTGTTAAAGATTGGTGTGTATCAGGATCTGTGAGAAAGGCAATTTGCTACAGAAAGTTATAGCAGAGGAAGATAGAGAAAAAGAGTGAGTTACTTCCCATTTTTGCACCTTTGTTTCCCTTAATCTAGTTTGACTATAAATATTTTGTGTAGCTATTGGTTTTAAATAAATGGCTGTGTAGTACACATTCCAATATTCACTATAACCCATATCCCGACGTAATAATTATCTTCCTCTCTCTTTTCCCTCCACAGGGTTAACTGCATTCTCACTTCTCACTTTGCTAGCACTTTTCCTTCCATGGATACCAGACAACTTTTCACTCCAATTCTCAATCTGATTAGTAAAACTAAATTACATTAAAGTTGCTGATCCCAGCTTGCACTCTGAAGTTTTGTTGCTTTTGTTCTAATGAGCAAAGGACTTTGCGTATGGCAAGCTTATTCATTTTTCTAGCAATCACTAGAGTCTAACAAAATACAGTCTCTCTATAATCACAGTCTTCTTGATAAACATAAACCACAAACCCATACAGTATAGGTTGGTGCATATATATTTATTTATTTATTTATTTATTTTTAAGGGTCTATATATTAGCCAACAAAATGTGACCTCAGCTTCTCTAAGAACTCCAGGACTAACAGTAGTGTAAAAATATTCATAACCTAAAAAATACTGAGGTTTTCAGGCATAAAGGGGATTTTATTATGTCCCTTTAAGACAATCCACTGTATATACCAAGGTGTGACCAGTTTCACAGTTAGGATGTAAGTCTGTTAAAGCAAAGTAGAAAAGCAGTGTACTCTGGGAAGATGCCTGTCCAAACAAGTTGCCTTAGTTTGTTATACTATTACTGTTATTGGTGCTCCTCTACCATTGCAACATAAATGGGCTTCATGTAACCAAGAAGTATTTAGTTTAGGAAATGTTACGGTTAAAATGCTGAAAATAAGTCTGGACTAGTTTTCCTTTGTCCTTGTGACAACAACACTTGCACCAGTGATCACAGGGGATGGAAATTTCAAGGAAAGGGATTATACTGTGGTCAAGGACAAACACTACTGCCGAGTAGCATAGCAGTTTGCTGCGCACAATTGAAAGAAAACCAGTCAGAAGGCAGACTTCATGGTAACAAAAATGGTAACTCAAGAAAATGCATCTGTTTTGCTCTTCAGAGAGAAATAATTTAATTTTATTTGTTGTGGAAAGCTTAATTTACTCCTTATTGTAAGTGCACCACAGAAGGTAAGCAATGCACATTTCTTCATGCTTGAAGAAAGATGGCTGGAATTCAGGGGAAAAAAAAACCCAGCTGAGGCTGGCTGAAGCTACAGGAGCAGCAAAAGGACAGAGTCCCTTCCTGCCACCCTCCACTGGGATGGGTTGGGATCAGCTCTTAGCACTCTATTGCATTGTGCAACTAACAACTCTTATACAACTTCCAAAAACAGTGGTTCCGGTTTTTGAACAGTAACATTTCAGTCTCTTCAGTGCTTGAAAAATGGGCTAATAGCAACAACCATTAATTTGACACAGATTTCTTGAGTAAAGTTTTTCTGTGTAAAGTTTCACTGCATTCAATAGCCTATACACTTTTGAATTACAGTACTGGTTTGGAGAAGATTGTCCTGGAAATGTTTTTTTATTATTTTGCTTCATTTTTATTTGGTTTTGCTTGCTTGTTTGTTTAAAGACAGATAGACAAAGAATAAGAAACAGGGTTAAAAAAGGGAAATTGTCGCTGCCTTAATCTCAGACTTTCGACAAGAGGCAATGTTTCCTGTGATTTAGTATGGTGGATGGAATTGTATCTTCTGAGAGACTATAGATTACAAAACCTTCCTTCCTTGTGGCTGCAGACATTAGTCAGCCCTAGCTTACTCAAGACAGCAGCAGGAATTCATTCCACAACTGTAATAATTCACAAAATAAAATGTTTGTTGTTTTTTTCTTACCAAGGACCTGATCTAGTGTCAGCAGTCTCAGCAGTAAAGCTCTCATTGCCTAAGGAGTGGTGTCTGAAACAACAACTACAAAGAATTCATCCTGTTCCTGTCTTCCTTGACTGACAAATATGAGATCAATTGTGCCTGAGCAGCATTCTTGAGCTTAGCACCAATATGAGTTGCACTGGCTAGTTAATTTGCTTTGGTTGTTTTCAGTCATTTTTAAAGGGAAGTACGGCTTGACAGACTTGGGAGCTTTTATCGGTTTTGGGTTTGGGGGTTTTTGTTTGCTTTTTTTCTTTCACTCCTAAGTTGCTTGCTGCTCCAGGGAAATCACTCCAGCAAGCCAGCTGTGAGCTATCAGCTCAATGCTGAGTCTGTTATATAATGTCCAAAGTTACAGTGGATAAAGGTAGAAGCAATAAGGAAGAGTGTTTCTTACATCTGAATGAAGTTTTAGTATCTGCATCACTTTAAGGGAAGAATTCCAAAGTTCACACCTACTTCACCTGTAGGATTCCTTCTCTTGGAGAGTTTAAAGCCTGTCAACCAGTAGGTTGTTCTTAAAACAACTCTTAGATCATGGCTTGGATGAAACTGACATGTGTTCACCATCTCTGTGACACTCATGGTTTTAGAGACCTCAAGCCATACCTTTTCCAGGCTCTAGAGTCACAGAACTCACAGTCACTCCTCATGTGAAAACCAATTCCCAATCATTTTCTGAATCTTTTCCAATTCTATTATATCCTTTTCAAGATGATCAGAATAGGGATGTGCACCATACAACTGCAGCATGGATTTCTACAATGGTATAATGCTGTTCCTTCTTTCACTCACTTAATTGGCCCTAATAACTGGATGGTTACTGAACACTGCTAAAATTTCCCTGAAACTTTTTATTATGAGTGAAACATCTCAGTCTTGCACTATCGCGATAAGCTTAAATCCTGTTGTTTTGTGTAAATCAATATCAACTCTATAAATAATTAGTTTTATATGATGAAAGGAACTATATAAATGAGAGACTTTGTCATGTCTCTGAAGCATACTCAGAACTTCAGCTTGAACACATTCCAACATGCTCTCATGTTTTGATCTGATATTTGAAGGTCATTCTCATGAGATGAAAAAATACATTCATCTGTAAATAAATAATAAACAAATACTTTAAAAGTTCTTTTCTAAGCTCATATATCATTCATGGAGAATAATGGCTGACAGTTCTGGGTGAAGATAAAGATTACTACTTATAGGATGGAAGCAGAGCAAGCCTTCCTCAAAGAGCCTGCCTCAACCAGAGCTGGAAGAATATTTCAAAAGAAAAGTTTCAGGTTCCAGTTCTACCTTCTCATCTATGGGAAAAGGACCTGATAACTGTAAAGAACCTTCATGACATCTCTGGGACACCAAGCTAACTTAGAGGTCTGCTGGTTGGCTGGGCGAACATTCATGAAGCTCAAAATAATATTGTCTTATCTTTTCTGTGTGCAGATTTTTATTAGAAAGTTATGGTTATCAGCAAGCTCAAGTTTCCGTTGCTGTCCATGTGAAATTAGAAAACTAAAATCCTTCTGAAGCCAACTCTATTCCATCTGCCCATGTAATCAAGGCTGGGAGTAGCCAACTGTAATGCTGATTTTCCACCTATCAATTCTTGTGAGACCACCTATACACACAGTGTTTTGTCTATCTTTCCTCCATCCCTCTTTGCATTTCCCATAACATACACTATGCATCAAGCTTCCCTCCTAGCTAGTTTGGAAAAAAAACATACTCCAATCCTATTATTTTATCTGTGTGTGAAACATTCCCATGGCCAGCTGAGTGGCAGTCTCTACCCACTGTTCCTGAGTGCCCAAGGGAAGCCAAGAGATGTTTCAGCATCCAGTGGCTGCAGCTAAGCCCTTACTGTCTCCCTTGGAGCATAGTGATTTTTGAGAAGATGGGACTGCTTGCTTCTGTGTATTGTTTTTAAATTCCTTGTAGTCCTGAAGGCAATACTGGAGTTAATAAAATTCTGAGGTTTTTTTTTTTTTACAAGTCCAGATAAAACACTTCAGTGTGTAGGTGTGCACTTACTGTGCACAGTTTCGAAATTTGAAGTTTTTATAAAACATACATGTGTTTTCTGGGTTTTGAAATTGACAATGTCACAATTTGTATGATGACAACCATGAAAGCTATATATATAAATATATATGTGTATATANACTCAATATACAAACAGCCGTGAAAAATATGTGAGTATAAATGTTAACCAAACCTTTAGAAGCCCAAATTTCACAATACAGTTTTGTCAACACACATTTCATTCTTCCTCAATTCATGCAAATACCCCCTTGCATTTTATAATCTGAAATACAAGAGGTGATGACATCTCACTGAAAAAAAGCCATACAAAAAAACCCCAAAACAAAACAACCCGCCCCCCAAAAAATCCAACACAAACAAAAAACTGAACAAAACAAGAAAATAACAAACAAAACTAAATTCACCAAAATGTAAATGTGCTAATTAATTTCAACCATCAGAAACCATATTCTTTCAGCTGCTGAAAAGCCTTTGCAGATAAGCAGTGGGAGTATGTGAGGAGGGATTAAGCACTGAAAGAAACTGAGAAGCCAAAAGAAATGTGCAGCTTGTGTGGGGATCAGGGACTCTTTTCTTAGCAATGTGTTCATAAATTTTATACTGAGTATCTATCGTGAGCAGAAAGTCAAGGATTTAATATTGCTGGCAGTAAGCCCGCAGCATGTTGGGAAGGTTTTATATTAACTCCCCACACACTACTCTGCTGGTGCACCTCCAATCGACCTGCACAGCCTCTTGCTACACCCATTCCAGCTCCACCAGGTACAGACCTATTGGCATGTCTCAGAGGCAGCTTATACAACACCTCGCTACTCTTGCCCAAAAGGTCACCTCTGAATTTGCCATACACACCATAATTCTCAGTTTCCTCTGAAACTCCCTGCAGCCTCTTTTGCTATAGCTCAGCTCCTTCATGACAACTCCCAGTAACTTTTTGACTTTTCATCCCTGTTTCTTTCACAGCAGAGAATCCTGTTCCTCATTTGTCAAAGGAAGAACTTTGGAAACCACTTACCCAGACTGAATTTGAATCAGCAGCCAGCTCTCCCTCCTGTTTAGAGTCACTTGAGCCACTCAGCCTGAAAGAAATATTAATCTCACCTGGAATTTCCATGAATCCTCCAGCCAAGAAGTTAGTCACTAAAGTTATGCA
The DNA here is from genome assembly GCA_013400415.1 of Scytalopus superciliaris. Classification (NCBI taxonomy): domain Eukaryota; kingdom Metazoa; phylum Chordata; class Aves; order Passeriformes; family Rhinocryptidae; genus Scytalopus; species Scytalopus superciliaris. The sequence goes on from VXBX01001048.1 coordinate 836,090, forward strand.
TATTATATCTTATAGTACTGAAATGTTAAAGCAATGAAGGCCATATAAGTAATTTGAAGATCTAAAGGGAATGCTAGCTAATAGAAGTATGAAAACTGAATGGTATGATATATTCTGCCAAAGATGAGCTTGGAAGTTGCCTTGTTGCTTTGGGAATGTATTTGAATATTTCCTTAACCATAGGAATATCATTTTTGCAAAGTGTTAATGACTTCAGAAGTGGCATAGATCATGTTTTGATTTTCTGAACCACAGTGCATTCTCTACTGTCTGCTCAGTGAAACAGAAGATAATGACTAAAAAGAAGAATTTCCAGTTTAAATTGTTTGCAACCAGTAACAAGATTCTCCCTTCACTGAGGACTTTGTTTCATTGGAACTGCAGGAACCATCACCTATTTAGGCTTAGAGATTTGAGATTAGTGTGCTTCCATCAGTCCTAATTTCTGGGTCACTCAGGTTTAGGTTCAGCCTAATTACATAGGGAACTGTCTAACCAACAGTGATTGGGTGGGAGCAGCTTGGAGGCATCAAAGCCAGCTCCCTGCCTTAGGACATGATTTCCATCCACAGGGTCACTGGAGTGGTTACATTTAGCAAAGCCAAGTCACAGCAGAAATTGCAGTTAAAGTCCTACTGAGAGATTTATTTTTTTTAAAGGAATGCTCAAACTTTTTTATTTGAGAACTGAAGAAAGCACCTTCTGATTTTGAGGGAAAATGCAAGAACATAGAAAAGGAGAAAAATGCCTTCTATGAGAATACAAAGATTTTCAAAAAGAAAATGCATTTGGGCTGATTTTTTCACAGTCCAAATCCAAGTAAGGGTTAGTTTCAATACTGTAGCTTGGAAACAAGCATATAAATAAATTACAAAACTATACATTTTCTTTATAATGCTTTCATATGAAGTTTTAATAACAAGCTTGTTCTTTCTGCCTTCTTTGCCAGTAAAGCCTGTCTTTGGCCAATGGATCTTTTATTACCATGAGAAAAGCAATTAGCTAATTAGATGGGAGTGCTAAATTCAAGTGTCACGAAGAGGGGAATGGGAAAAACTTCCATCTTATGAGAAAGCAATTTAGTTTTTAACAAAGTCTGAACACCAAAACTTTAGCTGAAGGCAGCAGAAGCTGGCTTCCACACACTAATGGTTTTTGCCACCTGGACTTCCATTTTCCAGTCACTGACACTTCATTGAGCCTCTTTCAAAATCATTTTGTAGTTACTTGAAACACTGGTTCCCAAAACATGAATTTTGTTGTTCATCCTCAGGACACAGCTCAGCTAATTCTTTATGAAACAAACAGATTCACGAAGTTTTGTATAATTATATGATAATCATATGGTGTCAGCATTTGGGCATACAAATTACTGCACCCAGTGTATACAATATGTGTGTACCTGTAACCACAGGAGAGCAATGTCCTTTAATGAACACTATCAAAAAAATGCAAGGTTTTTGTCACCTTCTTGAAGATTCTTCTTTAACTCACAGTATAAATTAAAGCAGTAGTTTCAAAGCTAGGTTTACACCACTAGTGTCTACACAGTGCCTAGGTTATGTTCACAAACTTAATACAATATATAATGATGTGCAACCTTAAGATCATTTTGTTTGCCATGGCAAAACCACTACTGGAGGATGCCCTTAGGAACACAAAGGAAACCTGGAAAGCTTCATAGAAAAGGAAGCAAAAATGAGCATTGAAAATGCCAAATGAAGCTGAATAGACAACAGAATTACCCGAAGGGAAATTTTGCCCTGGTACAATTAGGCACCCACAAATGAAGCACACTATCTGTAATCAGAAAACTTGTAGACTTTGATAAGGTACAACAACTTTTCCACAAATAGCTGTTTCTGTGTCAGAAGAAAATGCTACTTATAGATTTTTAACATCCATTCAGATGTAAACGTTCTTTCTAGGTCTCCTCAGTCAAATACTGAACTGGCTATCTTACAGCCTGAACCTGGTTGTCATACAAGATCTGATGAATCTATGCTGCAAGACAGTACTACTTAAGAAAAAAGTGTTCTTGATACTGTTATAAATGCTTCCAGAGTTGTGAGTTTTCCCCAAAGAGTAACTGTCTTTACAGTAACTATTGCAAAAAAGTCCTGACATGTTAAGATTTTCATATCATATCTTATTCCACAGTATCATTCGATGTCTTTAAAATTCCCTGCTTGGCTGCTTGCAATCTATTTTGCAGCCAGCTCCATGTAAGCACTGTCACTTCCTCTTCTGCTTTTCTCCTTAAGGCTGTTAGTAACCCTACTGTGAAGGATGCATGTGAATATTAACCTATGTATACATCTGTCTGTGATATGGTTCTCCCCAAACTCTACCTTAATACATGAGATTTCTCATTCATGTAGAGCAAACACGTAAAGATCAAAGATCCATGCTCATTTCTCCTCACACACCAAGCTAATTCAATGAAGCATCCTTTTTTAACTACCTCCTATTCTGGAAAAGGAAAAGTAATGCTGAATTTGAGGAAGTGGTGTGATGTATGTCAAGTGCAGATTGAGAACAAATCTTTGGTAAGCTCCATCCCAGGGCTTGCAGAGTGCTCTGCCATACCACTCAAAAAAGCAGTGCCAATAAATCAGAACAGTTCAGAAGTATCCTGTCAAAATGACGTGATTCTTCTTTCCACTGACATTATAGATTACCTGTAAGAAGACCCTTAGCCGTATAAATTACTTGTTGTTATCTGCAGACTTCTCACATTCTTGGGTCCCAAATAGATACTCTTAGTTTTGCTTGTTATTTAAAGATCAATATACATAGCCTCAGAATAGCAGAAAATTAGTTCATCAATAGGAATTGACCAGTGCATAATCCCAAAATTGCAGTTATATGAATTAAAAGAGGCTATTTTGTGTGTGTCTGTGTGTCTGTGCGTGTGTGGGTGTGTGTATGCAGGCACAGGTGGGTGGTGTTACAACCTACTTAAATGTTGCGGAAAGAATTTCAGATTCAAATATTTTACACAAGCAAAATTAAAACTGACACTAGTAATCTGATGATACCAAAAACTGATTTTTATTAATTGCTAAGAGATGCAAAGATGAGAAATAAGAAAAGGTTGGGGGAAAGCTAAGATTACTTTTAGAAGCAAAGAAAAAGGTAACACCAAAAAACTACTTTTTACCAAGTTAGTGTGGGGGAGGAATGTAAGCAATTTCTACCTTTTTTTTTTTCCTGTCTCTGCTACTTTTGATGTTGTCTGTTTAGCTGCAGGGATCTTAGCTGCTTTAGTTCACTGAAGTGCAGCCAGGACCTGTCCAAGCAGGGCTGGGTCAGCATTTCTTCGCCCTCAAAAATATAACAAAGGTAGAAGGACCTCACACACGTGGCATGGTAGGTCTCTGTTCTTCTTCAGACTGGCAGAGTTTCTATTCCTGGTGGCAAGCAGGCAGCATTTAGTGACAGAGAAAAAAGGTAAAGAGGTGAGGCAGGGAGGTAGGGAGAGACTCTCAGCCAAAGCAACCGGTTGTCTTTCTCTTTTTCCACACCCCTAATTTTGCATCATGTCTTTCTGAGTTTTCATGGTGTTCAAAAGAGTTTGGTTGTGGTTCTTTGGCATGTAGCTTTATTCAGATATTTTCAGAAATACAATAACAGGATCTGTGGCAGGAAACTTTATCAGGAAGCTTTGGTGAGAACTTCTGCCAGGAAAGCTTCAGCAGGAAGTTTTTTGTGACAACTTCTGGCAGAAAAGCTGACAGAGAATTTTTGGTAGGAAGTTTGGCAGGCAGGAACAATGGAGAAGCATAATTTATTGCATTTCTGTATTATCTGTGTGCCACAGGTGGGTAAGTAGATGTTGGTTTAAGACTTCTTCCCTCATGTGCCTGATCATGAAATTCCAAATTTTTTGTTCCAGTGCAGAGCAAATTTAAGATTACTGAACCTGTTAAAATTGAGGAAACCAAAGTCTGAGATGACATGGACAGGAGTTTTGAAACATCTTCTTTTCTGGATCTCTACTGCACTGAAAAGTCAAATCTATGAAAATGGAATTTCTGTGGGACATTCTTCCATGCCCTTAGTATCTGGGTTCAAAAAATACTCCTTTAGAAAGAATCAGTCCTTTCCACAGGGAGTGTGCATTGTTACATGGAATACAGGGAAAGGGAAGGAGAAGGGCAAGGGCAAGGGAAGTCTAAAGAAGATAAACCCAGTTTCCCTGAGAAGGTAATCATTACCTATGAATCACTCTGTGCACCACTGGCTTCGATAATTACTTATTTCCAGCATGGAAATAAGTACTTTAAGCTTTACATGAAAATAGCATGAGAATAACAGACTGAGAGAGGAGCCATCCCTAGACAAGAACATTATGCAGGATTTTACTTTTCGTGAGAGATTAATTATGTACATCTTTCAATTACCTATCAGTTTTAATCTTCTGCACCTTACTTTAAACAGAATGAACAATGCTTCAAAATGTGCTTGAAAAACTAAAATACCTTTATTAAATTCAGGATACTTTGAACATCTGTAAAAATTGTGGATAATTGCCATGTCTTCCAATAAAGCATTAAATAACCAGAAAAACAATTATTCCATTAGTTGCTCAGGAACCATGAAAAGCAGGATTTGGATCTAAGTTCTTATTTGTAGTTTGTCTCAGTAATTTTATTCACTTCAGCTTATCACAATGGGTCAAGAAACCTCCTGGAAGAAAGGCTTTGGGGAATGTCTGAGACTTGCTCCTTCTACTTGGACACTCTTCATTAGGGGTCCAGGAAGAGATACAGAGTTCAACCAGGAAAAAAAGGAAGCAAGAGAATTTTTAGAATGCTTTTAGCATTCATCATTTATCAGAAATCCTGGTTGAGATTGAGCTGTAAATAAAAATTCAAGACAGTTTAACCTTGAGTTTTAGCAAGCTGGAAAAGAAAGTTCAGGTTGATGCAGAAATTCATAGGAGTCTCATTTCAAAGGTTTAAGACAGGCATCTTATTATGGCTAAATCAGAGTATTTGCAGACAAGACCTCTGAACTAAAACATTCAAAGCACCTAAGGGCTTTCAGATAAATGTACCTCTTCGGACCTTGAGTTTATCACTCCCTCTAAACACATGAGTATAATCTAAGAAATGCTTAAATTCAGAAGTAAAATTAGTTCTCTTCAGTTTTCTCCTCTAATATATCTACTACTACGCATAGGAAATGTGCTGGAAACATTTTTTCAGCTTAAAACAGTTTCAATGCATAGACCCCCATGCAGAGATCATTCTTCAGACTTAGAAATGGTTTCAGTGCCAGCTTTACAAAATTTGGAAGTTGGTAGTGTATTCATTCTGACCAATGGTTTGAAGCTTAGAAGAATTTGTTTTTTTGAAGTTGTTCCATTGTGCTTTCTGTAACTGAGGGCTCATCAGCAGAGTGGCAGCTGCTTAAAAGGCTCACATCCAAGGTGAATGTCCTAACCACCCATGCCATGCCCTCAATTCAGTGTCTAGTCAAATCTTTTCTATAATGTGAAATACCTCCAAATGAAGGAATTTGTTTTGTTTGGTTTTCAAACATTATTTGAGGACACTCACCTAAGAAATTACATTCCCCTGTTCCCTCACTCTGTGTTGCTCCAGTTGGATCAACAAGCAAGTAAATTGGTTTTCTTTTCTCACTGCTGTTGGCCTACCTTTTTCTTCCTTCCCACCAATTCAGAAAGCAAACCAAGAAGTCAATTATTTGCACAGCCCCATGCGAGGTTTTTCACACCAGGAATAGTGCTCCTGTTTCACTGTCTTACTTGTCCTCCAAGTTCTTCCTTTCAGGAACCAGATTATAACCTCATAAACCTGTAGGTTGCTACTGAAATGGCTTAAATAGAGTAAGTATTAAAACAAATAGGAGTAGTAATTGAATTGTCTTTTTAAGGAGTTTTTTCCATTGAGAAAGGTAAAAAGTACAGTTTCCTTCTCACAACTGTGTCTGCCAGTGTATACACAATGTGCTTTTAGCTAAATTCAGTAGTCTGTCTTTCTGTATGCACAATTGTTTGTTTGTGTTGCATTCCATGTTTATAGGCACATGTAAAACATTTTTTGAACTACTGAACAGTATCAGTACCCATAGATCTCACTCCCCAAAAACTAGGAGTGGATAACAGGTCTCTATTCACCAAAAAATATTCATCCTACTGCAATGGGAAGCCTCCAGCTGGAGCAATCCCTGTCAGATCAGGTATTGTGACCAGTTCTTTCCAGGGCTGGTTTGTATGAGCCACCAGTGACAACAGGACCAGACAATCTGTGAGGGTGCCTGATGAGTCCAGCCTTGGCTACCTACTTCCAGATTGCCACTTTCCCAAGGGCCTGTAGCAGAGCATTCTCTGCCCAATGCTACACAGTGCCCACCAGCCCAAACCAATCTGTGGCTCCTCTGAGCAGCTCTGAGCAGTTCTGACTGCTCTCCACTGTCCTTGACATCCCGCTCTGCACAAGCAGAACCCCATGGAGGTGCCTGGAAGCCACTGACCCTTTGCATTTAGGGGTAGAGAAGATGGATTGACATTGGTGCGTATGTTAATCCCACACTGAGAAAGTGCTGACAGTAACTCCATTAAGCCACTAGGAACCATACTAGTAACTACAAATGACATTTCATTTTACATTGAGGAAAGAGACCTACAAATTGGCAAAAACTGCAGCTAACCTGCAGAATACTGCAATATCCCCAAAAACTAAGTAAAATGCAGTTTTCTAAAAAACAGGAAACCCTAAATGTTTGTGTCACCTTGACTCAACCTTCTTCCCATTCAGCAATTCATGCATACTTGTACTCTGACCTTGAACTAAGAGAATAACAACCATCTCCACCAGCGCTACACTGAAAACCAGAAAGGAAATCCAACCTGTCAAGTGCTACAGCCCTTTCAACTCTTGATATAATCTTTCACATATATGTATATGATGCCAGCTAACATGACCCTCTCTCTTGCTCATTAACAGCCAGGGTAGCTGCTGACAGTCCTTGCAGCAAGGAGATCTTTGTGTCTTAGGATTGACATAGAGCTGGAACCAAAGTACACATTTTTTGTCTTTGATTACAGAAATGGCTATCAGCAGGAGCTCACACCCCTCTCCAAGCAGTGGTCCAGAATCCCCCATAAAAAAAGCACAGGCTGCCCAGGAGGCTCCAGGTGTTCACTGCAGGAAGGAGTATGTCTACACTTGGGAAAATGAGCAGAGATAATAATCCAAGGAAGCAAGTTAAAACTGCCTGGACATATACATCACAGCTGAATTTGGGAGACTCAATGGGTTGAGAGAAAAGACTTAATTCTTTGTTTCCTAATTTTCAGAAGTGTTACCAGATTCAGTGTACTGAAGGGTCTCAGATGCCATTGGGTCACCTTACCAGCACTGTGTAAACAGTTTTGTCACTGCAGCCCTCATCAAGAGAGCTCTCCTGATGCTTTGGCCCCATAATGCTACTTATTTGCCTCAGGACTGTTAGAAAAAGGAATCCCTTTTGCCTCTGCTTGTCTCAGGTACAGATGCAGCCAAGAGGCTGTACCCACAACTCACTACATGGGATTGATTACCATATCAGTGGCTGCTAACATGCTGATGGGAGTTAAAGCCCTCATAACCACACTACTGATTCCCAATTAATCTGCACCAGTATCTGTGCTTATGTCTTCATTATTGGATGAGACTCACACAACTTTTTAAAGGCTTATCACAGAAAGACTGACCAAACCAAATGCATGGTTCTGAACTTTATCTAAATCCATGTTCTGCAGATACTGACTTTAATTTCTAGCAGAATTCTCTTAATTTTTGCTCAAAAACTTGTAAATTGTGCACATCATGGGTCTCTAACTGTCTGCTTGTGTTACTGCTGCCCTTTCTGTCCTTCCCTTCCTCAACCATTTGTTTTTTATTCATTGCACACCACGAGATGCTAACGGGCAAACTTTTCAGAAGAAAGACTGTCTTTGGTGCCTCTGTGCTGTCTGCTGAATTCAGGTACTGCTACAGTGTGGCCAGTAATCCAGAGTGTTTCCAGTCAGAGAGAACAGACGTCCAGCATTCCCAGCTCCTGGCTGTGTGCCCTGGGAACTGCACCATGCAGGCACATCCAGTTTAGTTCTGTGTTCAGCTTCGGCTGAGGTGGGTTTGGTTCAAATCCAAAATTGTTCAAAGTTTAATTCTATAAACATAAAACAGTTAAGAAGTGCTCACAAGATAATAATAGTTTAAAAAAGGAAAAGGCTATGTGATAAATTTCTATCCAGCAAGTCCCTGGTAAAAATGCCTATCTTTAGTCACACTGCTCCTCTGAACGGATAAGCAGTGATGTTTTATTGTCTTGGGTCCTCTGTGGGTTCATCAAAGACTTCAAGCCAACAGTTCAGGTTTATTCCATTTTCAGAAAATATAACAGTGTCAACCATCTCAGTCTTGGATTTAATTCACCAAACCTCATTTGGAGAATACAGGAAAGCAGAACAAACGTAAGAGAAAGATTTTTTTTGTGTGAAACTCTTTCTATTTCACAAAGCTTTGTTTTACCGGCTTGGTTTTAGTCTCAAAAAAGATGCACGTAGATATGGCAATGAGTATCCTGGCCAGTTAACTAACAAAGCCTGGTTTTGGTGCTGCATGCACTTATAACTCTACACCATGGAAGTTGCCTCTTGCCCTTAAGGAACTGGGAGCACACATTGTTTAGAAAGCAAAAGAAGGCAAGCACAGTGCACTGAAGTATAATGAACAAAATCTCATTAGTCACATCTGTCTTCAGGAGGGCTCCCAATAGTAGAAGGAGGTTACACTCAGTATCAGCCTTCTTCATCTGAGTACTGAAGTAAAATCAGCAGGACCATCTCACCCCTAAGCAAATTCAGATGTCGTAGACAAAACAACTTCTTTTGCATGTTCCCCTCTATCCCTGCCTGGCACCCCTACCCTGCAGACAAGGACAGAATTAATTTTCCATTCTACATTCACAGCAAATAAAGAATACAATGTTCACTCTGCATCATTTTCATCTTCCATCTTAATTATCACTGTGAAAACCACAGAAATCATTATCTTTATTATGATGAACGTCCAATTAGCATTTCCCATATAAATTTCAGATCATGAAGGAGGCTGTAATGGATAATGCAAATTCCTAATGGTCTTTTTTTTTCCTAGCTGAAAAATTGAGGTGCTTAACAAAATGAAATTTAATCTGAGCCATTTTGAAACAAGTCAAGAACTTTAATTACTTGATAGGGGGGAGGGAAAGAAGAGGCTGAAACTAAATCTTAAAAATGGGCATATTTTAAAAGACCTTGCTTTTCCAGCCCATTGCTCAAGCTTTCTCTCCAGATAACTAAACACTTGTATGGTTGTGCTCAATAAGTTTTAAACTATTGTGAAAGCTGATAAAAGCAATTTCTTTTATTAGTTCTACCATTTACTAAATCAAGAAATTATTCCAAGTAAACATTCTGTTGTCTCTAATATAGCATTTTAATTGATTCCCATCCATCATATGTAGACTGAAATTGCCAATAATTACATCATTGCCATTGCAAGGCAGTAAGAGACACAACACATCCCTGGAGCCAGTCAAGGTACAGAGGTGTGTTTAGAGATATGCCAGTTGGATTCCCTTAGGATGGCTTTGCCTTGGGGAAAACTAATTCAGCAGGCAATTTTAGAAGTGTCTCAAGTACTTTTTTGCACATAGGAGCTGCAATTACAAATGAATCATGGGGTCCATATAATCTAGTTTATCAACTCTCATTATAAATGCTAACTATTTCCCTGAGCCAGAAAAAAATAGAACTTTGCCCATGTCCTCCTACCTAAGCCAGCAGGCAATTGTAGTGACACAAAGCAAAACTGTACCTGGTCCAAAAATGAAGTAAGGATCAGCTGTCTAGTCTCTTTTGCCTTGTTATCCCCTCTTTCCTTCCTTTTTTTCCCAAGAAATTGTACCCCTTCTTCTAGCCTATGTGACCTGCAAGTAAACCTCTCAGTTTCCAGGAGTCTTACTCTATGGCAAGAGTGAACAAAGATTATATGACTATCATCTGCTTTCATCATTTGATATGACCCTGTTTCTTTTCTTTTCTGCAACTGTTGCATAGACACCATGTCTTCTTACTGAGATTTTTGTGTCTCTAATATTTCTTTTATATCCTTTTCCTGATCCTTTTTATATGCATTTGGATGTTGAGAAGTGGAATCCATCTTTTAGGTGATTATGAATTACTTTAGGGTCATGTGTCCACTGCACCATAATTGCACAGCACAACTGCACCTTTCCTTCACTTATATATTCCTCACAGGAAGGAGACCTTTGTTTTGGATGCACAGTGACAGGTTTACAAAAGCCTGAACTGCACTTAAACCGGAATCATACATATGATATACTCAGTTGAGGTTTATGGAAACTAGTTGACTGATTCCACTTCTTTACAAATTAGCAATAGGAAATGCAAGTTAAAATAATGAAGTTCTTTATAGCATTTTCACTTACCTTTAGACTGGTATCTAATGACACTTTGTGACTTTCCTCTATGATATTTTTGCCCTCTATTCTACTTCAATATATTTGACAGAGAAGTAAAATTATCAAAGATTTAGATTTTGCTAAATTTCATTAAAATAATTAGTTAGGCACCCTACTAGTGCCTTTTGAGACCAAAAAACTGTAGTCTTCAGTGAACAACAGAAAAAGATGCTATAAATGCCTTAAACAGGGGGAAAAAAGCTTGTCTGAGTAGTGAATCCCCCTGGTACCTACTTAAGAGCTCGTCCCAGTTAAAGCTTCTTCCATGTTTTTCCCATTTTATTTTTTTCAAATTCATTACATTGTCACATCACTCCATGCATATACAGATTGTCCAGGGTTAAATACAGGTTATAATCTTACTTTGTCTTTAGCCACTGAAATGAACTATTTTTCTGAACAAGGCCTCTTTCTCTATGGTAAGGTTTTATTAACATAGGCCTGAACAACATGCATAGACGGGTATAATGGAAAGGACATGACATCTACAAACAAGGAAGAATATATAACATTAATTCAGGGTCTGCTTATTAAATAGTAATGGAAGAGGTCTTTATGGCTCTATAATGCTAAATGATTCTCTCTTAAACGCCCATCAGAATATATGAGAAGCCGGGACAGGTTTACTGCCCTAGCAGATAAATAACCATACAGTCAAAAGTTCCTGATGGAAATTGCAGGAGCAAATTGATGGATGGACATCTGCAGCACAGTAGCTGTTTTTTCAAGCTAAACTCATTAAGAAACCTTAATAATGATTGGCAAGTTCCTTCAGATAGAAAGGCAAATAGGTGAACAGAAGTCTGCTTAAGAAGCTGCCATGTCATTGATTAGTAGTGAAAGCTGTGTCTAATATATTTTCTAGTAAATCTGCTTGTTGAGTAAACAAATTTAGCTATTTCATACAGAAAAAAAATATATTCCAATGAAGCCAGGTGTTATCTGGAACATACCACAATCTCAGCCTGAGCAGCTCTGGGCACCACCTGTATATGAGACAGTTCCAAAATGCTTGGAGTCTAAAAATTTTAAAAAAACCCAAACTTTACAGACTGTTCAGCCTAATGCTTAGAGCTGACAGAAAGAGCTAAGAATCCTTGGGTTTGTTTGCATCTCTCCCCTCTCCTTTCTTCACATTTCACAGTTCAAGCTTGTCCCACTGTGAAAAACAGCCTTGGTGATAAAGACATGCCTGCATTTTGATGAGAAATTACAAGACTTAACCGGTTAGAGCCTGTTTCTATGCAACTGAAGCTAATGGAAATTTATTATTGACTTTCAGGGAGACAAGAACAGAACATTAAGGATTTTAAAGTCCTTTCATCCAAAATATAGAAGTACACATAAGTACAAAGTAGGCTGCAATGAAGATTATTTTGCCAAGAATGTGGGTTCAGCACCGTATTCAGCCTTCAGATGCTTGAAGAAATCTTTTCAATGGCCTTATAAGCCATTTGCTTTCATGTCATATTTTAATAATAGAAAATGTCTGGCCTACTAGCAAATATTTTGCTGCTTTTTCTCCATCAGAATAATATTATTAAAAATAATAAAGTGCCTTTGTATCAATAACCCTTAACACCTCCCCTGAGCAACCGTGTGCCTTTCCCATAGTTATATTTGCATGAGGCAAAGGAAATTTTATAATGGAGGAAGGGGAAATAGTACAAACCTAGAAAATTAATAACAGGCAAAATGTAGGAAGTCTAGTTCTTATCAGCTATGGGACAATTTTGAAATAAGAGGCCTCTAAAGCAATTTTCTTCCTTATCCAAACAGTGATTTACCTCTATGCTCAAGTGTAAGGATTGTAGATAGTTTGGGGTTTTTTTTAATTCAGTTGAATGCACTTGCAGATGTTCTCACTATCCTTATTTTAATTGTGGTTAATTTTTGGCCCACTGACAAATATTTTGCTACTTTCTTCCCATCAGAATAATGGAGTCCAGTAACGTCTCTTTATCATGGAATGCCAATAGAATTTACACATTTTGGAAAATATGTATTTATAGGAATGCAAAATGTTGATTGTTTAACAACATTTAACAATAACCTATAACAGAAAATCTTGACTACTCTGCCAGTGTAGAAGGGCATGCACATTATCAGATGGTAATTAGATCATCTTCTAGTAATTTGATAATTAAGATACAGTGTTTGATGAAAAAGGTTTACACTACATTTTGGAGACAGAATTTCTGTCCTGTGAAAAGCACTGTAAGCTCTTTAATGAATGCAAGCAGACTGTTTTTTCATTGTATATTTCATCTGAAAGCTCATACTGCACGCAGACCCCTCACTCTTAGCTTCCCCACATACATCACACATTTCTGAGGCAAAGGATTTGCCCGGTTTTCTGAAACTCCTGCCAGATGTCATTTTACTTTGTCACTCAAGAACATAAACAATGTGGTGTAAGCCAGGCAGACTTCTTTTTCTTCCTTTCTGTCTAGGAAAAAAAAGAATAAGTATAGCAGAAATATCCCTATTTCATGAATTATATCAATGTAAACCTATTTTATTTAACATGAAAAAATGTTCATTTTCTAAAACAGTTTCTAATAATGCTACCTATTACAAGAAAAAAAATCTGTTGTCTGTAACTTGGCCATCATGAGACAGGTGGTGGAATTTCTAGCAGAATATTTTTCTTTCTCAAAAGTGTTGTTTTCTAAACCTGCCATTTCCTACAACAAATAGAAGACAAATTTTCAGGCATAAAATCTAAGAAAACATTTTGTGTATGCCAATCTGAATCTGTATATTGTATCTTCATGTTCACTGGGAAGTATTCTACTATAACAGTCCAGACCCAGAAACATGAATGACCACATTTCAGGAAAGGTATGAATGTATCAAGTAGAGCTCTGTAGTTCTTCCTAGTAAACTTGGGCAGGGTGCAGTCATATGAGAGAAGTGAAAATATACAGTGGCATTCAAAATATTAGGCAAACGTTAAAAAAAAAAAATAGATAATCACATCATAGAATGGGTGAGCAACCGGCTCATTAGTGAGGTTCAAAGGGTTATAGTAAATGGGTTTACATCAGGCTGGTGACCAGGCACTAATGGGCTTCTGCAGGGCTCCATTCCAGTGCCAGTTCTCTTCATCATCTTCATATGAAGTTTAACAAAGACATGTGGCAGATTCTGCACCTACAATAGGGCAACTCTGGATGTACGGATAGACTGGAGAATGAGACACTGGAGAGCAGGACCATGGAAAGGGACACTGGGGTCCTGGTTGACAGCGAGCTGATTATGAGCCAAGAAAAGGTTTTTTACCCCAAGTGTAGCTGGGCACTGGAGCAGGCTCCCCAGGGAAGTGGTTACAGTATAAAGCCTGGCAGAATTCAGGAAGCATTTGGACAATACCCTTGGGCACATGGTGTGATTCTTGGTGTTGTCCTGTGCAGGACCAGGAGTTCAATTTGTTGATCCTTGTGCATCCTTTCCAACTCAGGATATTCTATAATTCTATGATTAGCTGCAGCTCAAGTTAGCCATTCATTAATAACTGTAATTTGTTCTCACAATAATTCAATACCCAGTTGCTACAGACTATGTATCAGCCTCAGTATTATATTCCCCTCTGAATTAGGAAGCTCAAAATGACGTGCAATAGTGAATAGATTATATTTCCTATCACAGGCATTGAAATCAGTCAAGTCAAGTGGCTAGAACCTAGTATTTCGATATTAAGCAAACACTAATAAGACAATAGACAAGTCATCAACATGATTTAAGGGCTGACAGCTTTTACTTCAGAATGAAGTGTCATACTGGCAACACTCACAGCCAGAAATCCATTGCTTCTTCCTTTGGATCAGGAGTTCTTTCAGTGAATTCAGGAGTGAGTTTGATCCTTTGTCCATTAGGCCTTTTGCCCATCAGACCTTTTGCCCATCAGATCTGCCTTAGCCCCCGTGAAAAACTTCTAATAACAGAGCTCAGCATCACTAGTGAATTAAACAATTGTTAAGTACTTTGGTTTTAAGACTGGTCTAGAGCTGTAAAATCACTTCATAGAAAAAATATAACTACAATTACAGTAATAATGGCAACCACAATAATAATATTCACTTTTATATTATTTTAATCTGTAGAAGTCTGGGTATTTTATAGCAAAAAACCAATAGTTTGAAAGTTATTTTGTGTTCTCTAATAACCATGCAATGCACCTGCTGAGACAGACTTCTTGCTTAGAGGCAACAAAACTGAATTCAAGTTGCAATATTTAATCCATAAATAATATAAATAAATAATGCTACTGATATGGGATAGGGAGACATCAAAAATTATAAAACATGGATAACTTAAAATCCAGTCAAGCAAGCAGAATTTTCACTCAGAATATGATTTGTAAATCAGTCTGTTTAAGCATCATGTAGTTTTATTCTTTTTTTTATATTCAGCCTGTTTTGCTCAGTTGATTTTTTTACTGAAGAGAAGAACAAGAAATGTGAAATCACAGCATGAAAGAATGTTTTGTGGTTTTGCCAAATCCAGGATTTTCAAGATAGCTCACAAGAAAGTTTAATTTCACTTCAAGGTCAAAGTAGTAAAAATTATGGGAAACAAATTATGCATCTTCTTATACCTCCGAGCTCTGTGGGAAACGCCTTATTTTGTTGATCTGTATCAGCTGTGTTTCCTGGCTTTCAAATCTCTTCAAAAAGCACCAACATTTTATTGAACTTAATCTAGACCATAGATAGCCAAATCGGATCTTCTTCCTCTCTTTCTTCTGTCTTCTATCTTCATTAACCAGCATGTAAAAGAATCAATTCAAATCAATCATAATCAATAAAGAAATAACAAACTTTTAGATATGTGTGCTCCTCTCAAACCTCTGATTATAAATGGAAACTGAGATTCCTGCCCTAGCAAACCTTATGTTACCACTAAGTAAATAGTGATCACATGCTTTGAAATCTGGTATGGGTCATAAAGGCTGGGCCATTCACATTAATATGATCACTTCTGAAGGATTCTAAGAAAATTTGAAAACGTGCCATCCTGGATGGTATCCAGAAATGTATAACCTTTGCAGAAAATGTATTGTGATCTGTAAGTGAAAATTTACACTACATATGGTTAGCACAGAATTTATTTTTTTCCTTAGATGAGCAGTGAGGAAGGCAGGTTTCTCTGTGCCTCCTGATTGTCAGCTTCAGTGCTGATAAATCACAGAGTTTCAGTGTGTATTGCCATGGAAACCTACAACTAGTACTGTACAACTTATCTTTTTTAACATATTACACTGTTTGCAACATTTTTATTCAGTTCAGGAAGCTTAAAAGGTAAGAGAAATGTCTCCACATCACTCTCAATACAAAATCATGTTCAGACCCACTTTTAAGTCAGTCAGATTCTGGCTTTCTGGACACCCACACAATATGCACTTTTTGTTACTGAGCCATATTGATCACTACGGCTTTAGTTTAACCCTGATGTTTTATCTGCACATCTTTCAGCATGTTCCAGAGGGGAATAAGTTATTGCGTGTGGGTTCTGTCTAATTTGTTATCATTTGCTACATCCAAATCTATTCATGGTTTCTTTGCCATCCTCTTTAGTTATTGTCCACAGCCATAAGGTTTTGCAGCCCTAGAGGGATCAGATGGAATATGCTCTACACCCTCACTTCTATTAAATAATATGCACATGGTAGTGCTATTTATACGAATAGACAACCTGCTGTGTCCACAAAATTGCCATGCTTCAGTCTGCTAAAATTTTACTGGGGACAATATGGAAACTCAATTAATACTGGAAATTACATTGTCTAATATCACCAAAGTTGCATCCAAATAATTTTTCATGTCTTTTGTTAAATCCCAGGCTAAACTAAGAAACTAAGGCCAGTGTCCTTCCCCCTCCAGCAGCCCCTTGGTAGGAAGGCAGGGATCTACTGGAGAGTTTCAGCATGAAGGCCACCAGCATGGTAACAGCTGTAACCCTTTCACCTTTTCCCAAAGCAGCTCTGGTGCTGTGATGCAAACTAAGGAATATTGAAATTTGACTGTTTGACAGATTTTGCATCACAGTGGTCTCATTCAATTTACTCATTTTTATTTCTTTATTTGGTTTTTATGTTGGGGTTTTTTTCCTTATTTTTTCCTCGGTTCTGGGTTCCTGATCTCACAAACAGAAAGTGTCATCATGCTAAGGAAAAGCACCCTAGGCAGCATCTGCCCTTCATTTTATGTGTTACTAAGGGATATAGTGGAAAAATGTGCTAAATAAGATCCCAAAATCCAAGCACAACCCTCCCTCAACCTGACCTGCCTTCAGAGCTTGACTTGACTAGATCACTTTAATACAATTCTATTCATAAATCTGTGCAGGTTATTAACTTCCAGCAATGGGAGAGAGAGAAAATGCAATACTGCCATCCTCTCTGCCCGTGAGATGGTTAGCAGAGTACCTTTCACCACAGAGCTGTCAACCCAATATCCAAAATGGTTTCATGTCACCTTTTCCTTTATACAGAAGATTCTGCTGCATAGTGAAAAAAAAAAAAAAAA